>JAYKKT010000043.1:3180000-3685000 GCA_036023115.1 Brasenia schreberi
TAGAGCAAAAAACAAAGACCTTCACATGATATTTATTGATCTAGAAAAAGCTTACAATACGGTACCGAGGGAGGTCCTTTGGAGAACCTTTAAAAAAAGAGGTATCCCATTGACATACCTTAACCTTATAAGAGACATGTACGATGGTGCAAAAACATGTGTGAGGACTCATGAAGAATGACAAACTTCTTTGAAGTTAATATTGGGTTACATCAAGGATCAACTTTAAGTCCATACTTATTTATACTAGTGATTGATGAGTTAACAAAACATATTCAAGATGAAGTGCCTTGGTGTATGTTATTTGCATGACATTGTGTTAGTGGAAGAGTCTAAGGAAAAAGTTAATAGAAAATGGGAACTATGGAGAGAAGCATTAGAAAGCAAAGGCCTTCGACTTAGTAGAACAAAGACAGAATATATAGAATGCAAGTTTGATCATTTAGTTACTTCAGAGGACATATAAATTAAAATTGACATACATTGCATCCTCCAAAAGAAAAATTTTAAATACATAGGATCAATTTTTCACAGTGATGGAAGAATTGATGGAGATGGTACGCATAGAATTAATGTTGGTTGGTTAAAATGGAGAGGAGCATAAGGTATTCTTTGTGATAAGAATTAGATCTGCCATGTTTTATGATTCTAAGTGTTGGGCAGTTAGCCATCAACATATATAAAAGATGTTTGTGACAGAAATGAAGATTCTGAGATGGATGAGTGGTCATAGAAGAAAAGTCTGTATACATAATGAGGTTATTAGAAACAAATTAGGAGTGACATCAATAGACAATAAAATGAGAGGGCATAGTTTAAGATGGTTTGGACATATAGAAAGAAGATCAAAAGAAGAACCTTAAAGAAGGTATGAAAAACTAAATTTGGAAAGTATTAAAAGAGGTAGAGGACGACCACAAAAGTATTGGAAAGAAACAATAAAGAATGATCTAACTTATTGTGAGTTAATTGCTAACATTGCACATGATAGAACTCTATGGAAACAAAGAATCCATGTAGCTGACCCCGTCTAGTATGGGAAAAGGCTTAGTTGTTGTTGTTGTAGTTCATTTAGACATAGCCGGTTTCGATCGGTCAGTTTTGGTTTTCCTGAAACTATGAACAATGACCTGGCTGGTTCGAGTTTAAGTTCTAAAGCATTTGAATTCTGAAAAAAATATTAAAAATGAAAATTTTAAAGAAAAGGAACTATGAAACTTGCAGTTAGAAACTATCAGTTCTGGTTCTATGAAAGGTGGTGAACAGGAACCAAACTGAGTGGACCCAATACCTGGTTTAGTTTCACCGATTCTGGTTCTATCTGGTTCGGTTCTAATTTGAACCTCTGGACAGTACCAAACCAGCTATTTCTAAGTTCATCCAAAAGCTCATGTAACAAATCTACCTTCTTTTCAAAGGATTTTACTTGTATTGCCATTGTATAGAAAAAAACAATTAGGGTTGCTTTCAAGAGAATGATTTCTGATCTAATGCATTTATGATTGATAATGGCTTACCTAATCCCTGCTTGGACCAAGAAAGTTAGCTCAATGGCATGGCACAATAGAGTGATGCTGCTGCGGGGAGTTCAATTCCCAGAGGGTACATGTGTGGGTGCCTGTGCTAGACTTGGTCCTCTTTTTGTAAAAAAAAAAAAGGTTAAAGGAGAAGGAAATTGGGTGTGTTCATGACAGATCGCACAATCACAACAGGTCATACTGCGTTGGATGTCTTGGAGAAGGTTTGTAAGGTTAGCTCATATAGAGTTATATATGCAGGGGTAAACAAGGAAATATATATATATATATATATATATATATATATATATATATATATATATATATATATATAGAGAGAGAGAGAGAGAGAGAGAGAGAAAATATATAGATGATTAAGATTTAAATTCAAAAATGTATATGCTCCTTTGCTATTTGGATTCTTGAATTGAATGGTTGATATATGTTTAGATAAGCTAGCACTTAAGTGTGCTAGCATATATCAAAAGAGTTCTACATGCATAATGTATTTGAATATATAATCTTGCATAAATATTTTAATCGTTCAATATTTGAGATTTAAAGACATCATTATATTTTGTACTTTGTAACTTTAATGTCTACTATTGATCTCAATGATTGAATGATAAAAATGTTTATGCAAATATTATACATGTAGAATTCTCTCTCTCTCTCTCTCTATGTATATATATAGAGTGTGAGACTATAATTGATGCACACGACCGTTCAATGCTTGAAATCACTTAAAAAATTCTATTGTTCTATTGTGATGTGTATAGGTAAATATTTGAATTTAAAAAATATTTAATTTACATAAACATCTAATATAAAGTATGAAAGATATCATTGTACTTTTAACTTTTTAAATTTAAATCTCTAACATTTGATCATGATGATCAAATGGTAGAGATCTTTAAGTGATTTCAAGTTTGATTGCATTCACATACTAATTTTTTTATAGAAAGAGAAAGAAAAAAAAATTGAAAGTTGTTAGATAACCTCCTTATGCCAAACATCACCAAACATATCAAATAATATGTGTGGTTCATGTGATCATGTCTATGACGAAAATGGATGGTAGTTAATGCATATGGTACGTAATCAAATAATATGTGTGGATCATGTGATCATGTCTGTGACGAAAATCGATGGTAGTTAATGCATATGGTACATATTAAATTCAACGTGAGACATACACCACCAACCGATTGATTAATGATTGTTAAGTAATGACTAACACCCATCTTATCACAGTTTTCTCACTTTCTCTCTATTTATATTGTGATAAAATTGTGAATTAACATATATATCACAAATTAATCTATGATAGCTAATAGAAAGGAGTACACATGGCTGGTTTGGAACTAGCAAGATTTCAAATCAGCCAAAACTGGATGCCGAACCGAGGCACCACACTTCGGTTAACGGACGGCGTCTTCAGCCGAGGCACCACAGTTCGTTACAAGCAAATGGCCATAACGAGGTTCGTGATCTTATCAAACAAGTGGGGAGAATTCATCACACACACACACCTTTCTTGTTTACCCTTCTCCCGATGGGAAAGATTCCAAGACAGGGTAAAAGGGATCACGTGCAACCACCGGTCGCAATTTATGGCTAGCTTTTGTGGCTTGTCTCTTTCCGGTCGCCACCATTAATTTTATTCAATTGAATATGCCTTCACCACTAATAAACAATTCCCCCATTTCACCCACAAAGCCATAATAGAAAGAAGAAATCTTCTTCCCCCTCATAAGATTCCAAGTTTCCAGCTAGCAATTCTCTTCCAAATCTCCAGCTAGCAAAAGAATTCTCTCTCTCTCTCTCTCTCTCTCTCTCTCTCTCTCTCTCTCTCTCTCTCTCAAGCTCATCTTGTTCTAAGTTGGCAATGGATCGATTGGTGTTTGTTCGAGGTGGTATGTAAACTATGCATCATTCATTTATAACAGAAAGATAAATGCAGGAGAGATTTATTTATAATTATTATACAACAAAATCAAGATTTAAATCATTCATTCCCCCAAGCTCAAATCCGCATCCCTCCTCAAATCAAAGTGAAAGCAGAATCACAAAATAAACGAATTCATGACAGCAAATATCCCCTCACTAAGAACCAAGACAAGAAAAAATGGAGAGAGAGAGAGAGGCACTGGGCTAGAGAAGCAGCACTATCCCTCCAGCCAAAAATATGAAAGCCTTGCTAACCAACGTTATGAAAGCACCAGAATTATCTGGGGTCGATCCAGATGGCGCCGGAGAACCTGCTTTAGAAGCACTAGGCGCAGATACAGATCCTCCTGCCGAGGGCGCCGGAGATCCCATTGGAGATCCAGGAGAGGCTGGTGCAGGCGTGCTAGTGGGAGAAGCCGTAGGTGCGGACGTAGAAGGAGAAGATGATGGTGGAGATGAAGCTGGTGGTGTGGCCGCTGGTGGCGGAGTTGCAGCTGGCGGAGGAGAAGTTGCACTTGGGGGAGCGGCAGTAGGTGCAGGTGGTGGTGTTGCGACTGGCGGTGGTGTTGAGACTGGTGGTGGTGTGGACGGCGGTGGTGTTGCCACTGGTGGTGGTGTGGACGGCTGTGGTGTTGCCACTGGTGGAGGTGTAGCCGGCGGTGGTGTTGCGACTGGTGGTGGTGTAGCCGGCGGTGGTGTTGCGACTGGTGGTGGTGTAGCCGGCGGAGGTGTTGAGACTGGTGGTGGTGTTGCAACTGGTGGTGGTGTAGCCGGAGGTGGTGTTGTGACTGGTGGTGATGTTGCAGGTGGCGGAGATAAGGCTGTGGTGGTAGGAGGTGGTGCAGCGGTTTTGATGGGTGGTGATGCAACGGATGCAGGAGGAGAGGCTGTAGGGGCCTGGGCAATGCATGAAGCCACCAAGGCAAGTGAAATTGCAAGCACAAGCATGGCTTTAGTGAAAGCCATGGCTGACAAGAGTTAGATACTGTGTGTGTGAGTGAGTGTGTGTGTAAGAGAGAGAGAAAGATAGAGGAGTGAGAAGCAAATGCAGAGGAGATGTAAATATATAGTTGGAAGAAAGTGAATAAAATATTCTTTGCATTATTCTTACATTAATTTAATGCAAAGTGAGAATGTAAAAAATGTAAAATAAATAAATTACTAATAAATTGAGTTGTCATGAGGTTGACAGTCTCGTGATGACAGAAGTCGACATGTTTTTTATTATTATATATATTTAATATATTATATTTTTCACATTAAAAGTTTTAAATTTTATTTATTGATTCCAACGATTTCGGATTCAAATCCAAATCACCTCAAAACCAACTGTTCAAGGTTTTAGGGAAACTGAAACCAACAGGTAGAAACCGTCGGTTCTGACCGAAACCCGAAACGGGTAGGTAGTCGTCCCTTTTAAAGCAAGTCCTAAAGAATAAGCAAAATTTACAAGCTTTGAAGACTCCAAGGAAGATAGGGAAAAAAAAGAAACTTGAAAAAATCGGCCACTTCTAAGAGGATAAATATGATTGGTTTATTTAGTTTATCGCAAATTTCTTATCGTTTACTTCTAGACATAATCTGTTTGGAACCTTATCGTTACTAGAACCAAACCAGGCCAAGAACCGATTGGTAGAACCAGTGACCATCTGGTTCCGCACTGAAATCAAAACCATCAGTTTTATAATTCTTTTATAATTTTAATTTTTTTAGTATGTTTAAGACTGAAATTGAAACCAAAATTAGCACGATCTTGGTTTGATTTTTGTTCTTGATTTTGATTTACCCAGAACTAGATATCTCTATCTACTCCACCTTCGTCCGATGTAGATCTGCCACCAAATCTGGAGCATTAATGTAGAAAATATCACAATAGGAGATCCAGCTGTACTCATGAATTATTAGTATAATTATTGTTGTTATTATGAATAATAATTTATTGTAAGCTTACATCCTCATTAAAACCCATGACTCGTGTGAGTAGGACACGCATGATTGAATATGTAGCTAAGGTAGATAACCTTTAATTCTAGAGGTCAGGAGTGGGTAAGGAGTAATAATCGGTTGGTGAGAGTTCATTTTAATTGATTGCTTCAAATATGATCATTTTATGATCTTAATTAAGAAAAAAAGAGTGTGTCGGTGGTAAACGTAGCCGGTTTAGAACCGGCCTCCAATCGGAACCAAATCAAACCAAGAACCAACAGGAACCAAAACCCATCAAATCAAACCTGATACCATGGACTACCCGATTCGGTTCAAGTTCTACCTTCCATGAAACTTGAAACCTTTTCATTCCACTTGGATCTCTCCTGTTTATCTATGCAATGAGATAACTTGGGTTTTATGGTATCTTAGAAAATCTTGATAAATTTAAAGCTAGAGTTGTACTGCAATCTTCAAATTGCTGAACTAAGATCCAAATTGACAGCAAAACTGTGACCCACTAAAGTTTCAAATTGATCATTGCCTTTATTGCAATCAAGCTATCTTGCACCAACCAAAAGACATGTATGAAGCTGGCAATGCAAAACCATTGAACATCCATCCTTGCATGTTTTTTAGGGTTCATTAGTGACAGTGTAATTTGTGATGTTGATGAAAAGGGTTTAGGCAACAAAAGCTAGCCAGATAAGGTGGTCTCTAACTTGGTTGATCAGACCCAGGCTCATCTTTTTGACTAAGTGGGCTCGAGCCCGGTGAGCCCTCAAGCCACACCTCACTGAACAAGTTAAAAAAGCTCTGCTCTTTGCCGTTGCTTCTGCAGATAAGGTTTGCTCCAGTCATCCACTCATCAACCCTCAGTAAACGGCTAAGTTCAGTCTTCCTCATGAGCATCATCAGAAAAAACCATTTCTTGGTTTCTCTTAGATTATCCATCTCCTCATCACGTTTACGCATTGTCTGCATAGTGACAGTGAAGGGTCCTCAGGTGGGGACCAAATGCTAAGACAGGTGTTTAATTCCTTTAATTTGGCTTTAATCGTGGATTTTCCCGCTTCGTTTTGTTTATATGTTCCTAACTTCTCAAATTACGGATGGGTTCGCTTGTTTTCATTGTTGGTGTTGTTCTGTTTTGTTTTTAATTCTCTCTGATTGATGATCGTGGTTTTGTTCGTCCTATAATGATTTGCTCTGTTCTGATGGTTCAGTTTTATGTGTGAACGAGGTGTTTCTTGATTCAATCTTATGTTGGTTTTCGTTCGTTTTTTTTTTCTTTTATAGGTAAATGGATTGGTTTGCAATAGCTCTTCTCCGTTCGCTGCGAAATCCGGCGTTCTTTCGGTGCAATGTCCGTTGAACTCTAGCAATTTCATGTACCACGAGTTTCGTGTTAAAACCTGTTTCATTGAAGGCATTTATATCAAGGTTCCAACCAATCCTGAGAAATAGGAAATCTGTGGTGATTCGTGCACAAGCTGACGAGCAGCCGGGCTATGAAGACGATAGTGATTTGGAGGATGGGAATTCTTGATCAGAATCCTCCGCCATCGCAACCCTTGAATTTATGGATCTCGAAGCCGAGGCTATTAAGAGAAAGTAGTTGGTGGGCACTATGGGCCCCAATACGATGAAATGAAGGAAGAAAGGTCTTCTTGTCGGATTTCATGATTTGTTTTTTAGAAAAAAAAGTAAACTTTATTAAAAACTGTTTTTACTTTTAAAAAAATGATAGGATCTCTTGGATCAACATGGAATGACTTTAAAAAAAAGTTTAAAAAAGAACTTGAAAGAAGAAAAAGTTATATATATATATATATATATATATATATATATATATATATATATATATATATATATATATATATATATATATACAACAAAATAATACATAAAAGATATTGGATATACATATTGCCTTCTTACCGAGAAGACTCCTACGGGTAATCTTGTGCCTCCTCTTTCCTTTCCCTATCTAGTGTATAGGCATACAAATACAGTATTAGATCCTCCTTCAAGTTTCAACGACTCCTTAGCAAATACGCCGACCTTAAGAAAAAGAAAGAGGTGTTAAAATAATACCAATTTTTTTTCCATCATAAGTTTCTTATAAAATATATATATGAGAAAAATGGAAAAGGGGAGTGTTTCAATATCTGGGGTTGAGGCAGATAACAGCCGAAAGCCGCCCATCGAAGGCGGCCTTAGGCAGGTTGCGGGCTTGAAACTGCACAGACAGCATGAACGTCATTGAGGCTAGGTCGACAACTACTGAACCACCCTTCCAACCTTCTCTCTCTTTCTCTCCTTCTTTGTAATAGCCGAAGAGAAAGAAGAGGAGGAATAGAGAACAGGAAAAAGGAGGAACAAAGGCTAGGAAAGAGAAGGAACTGAGGGTCAGACCGACGGTGATAGAATTGCCCTTACGACCTCCTCTCTCTTTGTTTTTCTCTCTCTCTTTAATAGGCGAAGGAAAAGAAAAGGAGAAACAAAGGCCAAGCAAGAGGAAGAAGAGGAGGAGCGGAAGTAAGGCCAGCGGCGACAGAACCACTGGCGGTCTTCCTCCCTCTCCGCAAAAATTGAAGAAGAAGAAGAGGAGGAGCGGAGGCTAGGTCAGCGGCGATAGAACCGTCTGTAGCCTCCCGCTCGCTCTCTTTGATTCTCATCGCGGGAGGCAAATCATCCATGACAACAATTTTTTGAGCAAAATTACTATTTTATCCCTGTATAAAATTAAAAATTACGAAATACCATGGGTCATAATTACAAAAATATCAAGATATTTTGATATGAAAAAACTCATTTACCCTTGCATAAGTGAAAAGTCTTTTCTACCCTCTTACAATGTGTAAAATTACGAAAAATAGGATGTAGTTTTACAGTTTTGTCCTTGATCAATTTTTGGATTTACAAAACCCAATATTCAAGTGATTTTATAGAAATGACCCTCACTATTTGACATAGTATCCTTTATGCCATCTCAAAAAAGTATATGTTTGCCCTTGTACTTTCTAAGAAATACCTAAGCAACCTTTTTATTGTTCTGTCTCTTATTTTATGATATTTCTAAAAAGGTACATGTGTATTAAATAAATTACAATACAATGCCTAAAAATATTTATAGTTCAGTACTTAGAATTTATGGATATTGTATTTTGTTATTGATTCTTTATGAAATGTCTTATGTCAATTTATTTTATGCATATTTTATGTTTTTCTATCTAAAAATGTACAAACTCTCTACTTGTTGTTTCTGCCAAATTATTACAAATGACTTCTAGAATTTGTGTATATGAATTGACAAAGACGAAAGAGTTAAATAGCCTAAATTTCCAAACATTGAAGAGAAGAATCTCACTAATTTTAACTTTAGAGGGAGTTGATTATGTATTTAGGAAAACAGTTTTACCCCTATTCTAGTTGCAATAGATGAGGAAAAAGATAAGTATAAGACATTTATAAGAGATAATACTATAGCTAGGATCATAATGTTAATCTACATGAAAGATGATTTGATTAGGATCTTTGAATAGTTAGAGACTATTAAAAAATTATTTGACTCTTTAACCACAAAATATGATACTACAGTAAAGTTGCATGTTCAACTACTCTTTCGAAAATATAATTCCTATATAATGAAAGAAAAACATAATGTAGTTGAATATGTTAACCAAATATTGGTAATGGCTAGAGATTTACTTATAGCGAAGTTAATTATTCTTGAAACAATGCAGATATCTACGATCCTAAATAATCTATCCCCTTACTGGAATATGGTAACCACAACACTTAGACCATATTTTACTCTTTCAGAACTCTCATTAAAAATAGCAATTGAAGAACATATGAATAAAAACAAAAGGGAAAGATTGTTAGTTGCTCAAGATAACTGAGTCTAGATCTAAAAATAATCAGGATAAGAAAAAATCAAGTAAAAAATTTGGCAAAAATAAAAGACAAGACAATCAAAACTTTAAGAAATCGAAGGAATCCACTTTTCGAGTATAGTACTTCAATTATGAAAAGATGGGGTACCATAAAAGGGATTGCAGTAACAAGAAGAATAATGTTGGAAATAATCAATGACGCGACCCAACAGAGAGCACGATATAATCTGTGTCATTTCTAAGTGCCTCTATATGGACCGTCCGATGACTGATTGATGGATCAACTCAAAAGCGATCTTATATGTTTTAAATAGTAAAGAGGGAGCAATGGATATTAAGGAATACAAACCTGGCGAGCATTGGGTGTGTATGGGAAATAATACATTCTCTGATGTTCTTGGGGTTAAGTCCTTTAAATTTTTTGTACAAGACACACTGATTGTACTTACTGATGTATTAATTGTGCCCACTATTAGGCGCAATTTTGTATCAGTCATTGCCTTGGTAAAGAAAGGGTTTTAGGCCAGGTTTGTACCTAACAAAGTCATGGTATAAAAGCATAGTAGGATAACTTTTTCTGGTTTATTTGATGTTGAACATGGATTGTTCAAACTCAATTTAAATGAAAATGAAAATTTTTCTTATGCTTATATTGATAGTATATATGTGGTTGATGTGAATGTATGGCATAAACACTTGGGCCATATAAGTTTAAAGAAGTTGATAAAACTAACCAACTTTAACTTATGTGTTAGCTTTAATAAAAACACTTTTAATAAGTGTAAGGACTATATATAAGAAAAAATAACTAAAAAATTATTTTTTAAAGATATAATTAGGGCAATAATCCTACTAGAGATTATTTATACTGATTTATGTGGACTTTTTAGAGTAAGATCACATCGAGAAAATATTTATTTTATAACCTTTATCGATGATTACTTGATATATACATATACATATATATATATATATATATATATTAATACATAAATCTGATGCATTGAAGTGTTCAAAGAATATAAGTAAAACACACAATCAAAGTCTTGAGATCGAATAGAGGTGGAGAGTACACTTCTGTATAATTTTTAGAATTTTGCTGACTTTTGTATTGCAAAGCAAAATACAATACCCAAAACACCTCAACAAAATGGTGTAGCAGAGAGATATAATAACACCTTATCGAATATAACAAGGTCTATGCTAAATGATGCTTTTGTACCAAAGGTGTTTTGGAGAGAAGTGGTAAGTACAACTTTGTATATACTCAACAGAGTACCATATAAAGTTGTGTTATCTACACCATATGAGATGTGATTTAAGAAAAAATCAAACCTAGGTTATCTCAAGAGGTGGGGATCTATCTCTCATGTCAAGATCCTTGACCAATATAGAGACAAACTAGATAGCAGGTCCTTAAGATATATATTTATTGGATATTTTAAATGATAAGTTAGATTGTAGGTCTTTAAGATGTATATTTATTAGATATCCTAAAGGCTCTAAGAGATATCAGTTTTATCATAAATACCATGGACTGATAGAGAGAAGGAAAGTTGAATTTTTAGAGGACAATAAGATTGACATCCTTGAAAATGATGACGAGTATGTTGACAATCTAGTATAACTAGATCAATCATCACTTTGAACCCCGTCTTACTTAAAGGACTATTATACTTACCTTATAGAAGAAAGTTGTAATTTCGTAGATTTAGATGAGTTGACAGATAACTTGATATATTAGTAGGCTATTAACTCATATGAATCTTGAAATTGAGAAAAGTCCATGGATGAAGAAATTGAATCCATTTACAAAAACAAAGTCTAGGAACTGGTTGATTTATCAAGAGGTAGGAAAGGTATAGGTTGTAAATGAGTTTTCAAAAAGAAATATAAGGTCAATAGAATAATCGATAAGTTTAAAGTGAGGTTGGTTGGAAAGATTTTTTACAAAAGGAGGAGATAAATTATGTTGAGACATATTTTCCTAATGCAAAATTTGTATCCATAAAAATAATCCAAGCAATATCAGCATATTATGATTTGAACTTATATCAGTTAGATGTAAAAACTAATTTCCTAAATAGAGATCTAGATGAAATCATGTATATGCAACAACACGAAGGATATAGAGTTAAGGCGAAGACTATAAAGTATATAGGTTGAAAACATCCCTTTATGACCTTAAACAGTCAACTCGTCAATCGTATTTGACTTTTCAAAATGCCATTACTAAACTTGGGTTTGTGGCTAATGAACTTGACCACTATGTATATGTCCGAAACAGTGGGAGCTACTTTGTCATCTTATTATTATATATAGATGACATATTGTTGACTAAGAATGATAATGAGATGATTATCAAAACTAAGTCATGGTTAAACTAAAAGTTTGAAATGAAAGATATGGGGGAAGGAAGCATCTTATATCCTATGTATAAAGATTTCTCGAGATAGAGAATATAAACTTTTATGTTTAAGTTTGGAGAGAGATATTTATTATATTCTAAAGAAGTTTAAAATAGATGAATGAAAGTTTGTATTTATATATATTGCGAAAGGGGTCAAATTAAGTAAAGCTGACTGTTCCAATGAAAGAGACGATAAGCCTAATATTCTTTATACAGAAGTTGTGGACAACTTGATGTATGTTATGTTGTGTAGAAGACTTAATATCAGTTTTATTGTTGGTTTTGTGAGTAGATATCAAAGTAATCTTCGATGGCAACATTGGATAACTGTGAAAAGGATTCTAAGATATCTTAAAAGAACAAAAACTTGAAACTTTGTTTTCAAGTAGATAAACTAAAAGTAATAGGATACTTACATGTTGACTTTGCTAGGAGTAAAGATGATAGCAAATCAACCTCTGATCAGATATTTTTATTTAGAGGTGGTGTGGTTTATTGGGCTTGCAAGAAACAAAGTTGTGTAGCATTGTATATATAAGAAGGTAAGTATGTTGCTTGAAGTATGACTGCTACGAGTGTCGTTTGGATAAGCCGCTTCATACTTGATTTGAAGCTCGATACAATGAACGAACCAATTGTCATTTATTGTGACAACAATGCAGCAATTACTCTTCTTAAGAGTGAAGTTGATATCTCAAGAAATAAGCATATAATAGTTAAATATCATTATATTTATGATATACTCAAAAGGCATCTTAGAATAACTTTTTACTAAACATGTAACCCACATGGGGTTGAGATACGCCTAGAAAATACACTTTATTGTGTGTTATGCAGAAAAAATCACATAACAAATAAAAGTTGCAATTTACTTGCAACTAGATAAATGATACAACAAACCCCAAGATAGTGAGAGGTAAAACCAGTGTATCATAGATTGACTCTAGTGACTAAGTGGGAGATGTAAATAGTTGGTGGTTACTATCAACCCGAATACTAACGACAACCATAAAATACGGGAAGAGGGGCTCTCTTTCCAAATTTCAACGGTTACTTTTTTCAAAAAAACAAACTAAAACTGTTTTTGCTTTTGAAAAAGTCCTATGGATAACATGGAACAACTTTTTTGAAAGGAAAGCAAAAATAAAAAATATCGAAAAAAGAAAAAGCTAGATATATATATACAACAAAACAATAAAAAAAAATCCCTTATTGCAAAGAAAACCCTCAGCGGTTCCTCCTCTCTCTCTTTCTTTTCTCTATCTCATGGTGCATTCAACGGTTTCCTTTTCTTACCACGCATACAACTTCCGCCGCCCATCGGACACGATTGAAGTATACGTGCAGACATCCTCAGGCTTCTTCGGAGAGATTATGGGGGTAATTGTTGTTGATCCTATCGGACTTGTATTATCAGTTTCTGTTTCTTTGCATCGTGTAGCTTTAGTTGTTGATTGATTGTCCTTCTTTCACGATCCATGTCACATGGACACTTCTACAAGGTGCCGCCCAAGTGTTCGATACTCGAACCCTCATTTCTTCTCATACTTATGCACTGATTATTTAAAATGTTTTTAACCACAAATGCTAACTTAAAGTAGTTTTTTGCAATGTCAAGGGACATTTCATGGAATATGACCGATTAATAGCTTTTCTATAAATAACAGAAGAGATTTTATTTTAATTTTGTGAGATATTATCAATAATATAAAGTAATATCCTCACTTATAAACAAGACCACGATAACTCGGGGAGGTCTGTCAGTAGCATACTTGGTTAAACCATCCAAGATCCCCATCAGGTAGTTTATCTCTGCATGATAATTGCCGTGCCCTTGGGCCCATGATTTTTGAAGTTCTCATATCCTGCAGTTTCTCTCGCGTCTGCCCTTGTGACATAGTTCACGACCACAAGAATCAGAGTTTTCTGAGAAATCGTCTTTTATTTTGTATAGATTCTGAACAAGCGGGCTATTGAAGCTTCAGAGAAGGAAAGACCCATTCCTGAGATCCGGACTGGAGATATTGTAGAGATTAAGCTGGTACGTTTCAAATATTTGCAGCATTGCCTAATCATTGTTTGATTAATGGTTGATTGGTTTCTTATATACATGTCATGGATCATTTTTCGCCAATTGATCTGAAAGTGCATGATCTTGTTTCATAATTGCAGGAGGTACCTGAGAATAGGCGCAGGGCATCTATTTACAAAGGCATAGTCATCTCAAGGCAAAATGCTGGGATTCATACAACAATCAGAATTCGGAGAATAATCGCTGGTGTCGGTGTTGAAATTGTGTTTCCTCTGTAAGCATTACGTTCTTCACCGTAGGTTTCTCACGAATAGTGTTTCTCCTTTGACTTGATTAATAAGTGCACCTGCTGTTTTTCTGCTAGGTTTGCTTCCCTGCTTTTTGTTTAATCCATGTGCATGCGCTGAACTCTGGAGCGTTTTAGAAAGTATGACTGAATGACGCAAGTTAAATATATTTTGATTGCATGTTTGCAAACAAGGTTATGAGCTCCAAATATAAAGAACGTTTGATAATCCTAAACACCAAATCTTTAGGTTAAAGAAGGGGAAGGAAACTAAACAGATAAGCTCCAAACAGGGTTAGTTCTATTTTATGTTCTTGTGAATGCTCTTACTCCTGATGCAACAAACAATAGGAAAACTTATTTGATTTTACATTAACATTGTCAATAAAAAGAATTTGCTTTGTGCATAGATGGAAACAAGTTTGAGCTCTATGGCATCAATGAATCCATGTAGCCAACCCCGCCTTGTGTGGGAAAAGGCTTGGTTGTTGTTGTGTAGACTGCAACAAGTTTGCCTTGCATAAAAGGGTTTTTTTACAAGAAATCTTCTGTTCGTTAAGGTGGAAATTGTTATTCTATGGTTCTAATATGCAGTTTCAACAAAAATTTTGCCATTACTAGCAATTCTGATCAAAATTCCTGCTTTGGAGCAAGGGAAAGAGTTTTAGCTCTACTTACGGTTTTACACAGAAAGAATAATCGATTAAGATTTGACGAGTTGCCTCAAGTACTGATAGAAGCCTCTATTCAGTACTCACACATATACCCACTTAAAAAATTGTGTATGTTTGTTGGTCTGTGATGAATAACTATGTTTAGCTGTTGCTTACATGGATGATATGTGGTAATGTTTTTCATTGTTGTTCAGGTACTCACCTAACATCAAAGAGATAAAGGTTGTGAAACATAGGAAGGTTCGGCGTGCAAGATTGTACTATCTGAGGGAAAGTTCCCTAGGCTTTTAACCTTCAAGTAGGCTAATGGTTTCTCAAATGGAATGCCATGTTATCATTATTCTTTAATTGCAATTGTTTCCTGCAACAATTTTGTTTGGTAGCAACCAGTTCATATCTTCCATGTGTATCAATAGCTTCTGCAATTTGGTCATTTGCATCCACATTGCCATCACCCACAATGAGATGGTTGCCACTGTTACTTGGATTGTTTGCAAGAATTTGTTTACTAATTCTCTGTGACAGTGATTCTGTTCAATTGTGAAAATGTTAAAAAGGAGAAGAGAGACCATATTTAAGGAAAGATTAAAGAATGATCTCACTTTTGTTGAGGTAATTATTAGCATGGTACATGATCAAGATCTATGAAAACAAAGAATCCAGCTGGCCGACAGAAAAGTCTTGGTTACTGTTGTTGTAGAGTGATTCTACTCGGATAATGTGGTGGTGGCTCTCCGGGGTTATTGTAGATGGAATTGATCTTGGCTATTATAGAGGGACTCACAGTTCGACTCCAGAGGTGCTATTCCTCTTCTATGAGCACAGGCCCAGCTTAGAACATGGGGACCGACAAATAGTAAGGGTTAGTAAGTTGACTCTATGCGGAGAAAAGAAAGATCATATTTAAGGAAATATTAAAGAATGGTCTAACTTTTGTTGAAACTCCGCCTATGTAAGGAATCACCCTTGCATGGCCGGTCCCAAGCCCGGAAAAAGGAGGAGGGTTGTGTTAGGCTTCCGACAGCCAGCGTAAAACTTTGTCGGACTTAACATGGATTCTACAAAAAAAAAAACAAAGAATCCATGTAGTTGACCCCATCTAGTATGAGAAAAGGCTTAGTTGTAGTAGGTCTAACTTTTGTTGAGTTAATTATTATCACGGTACATGATCAAGCTCTATGGAAACAAAGAATCCATGTGGCCGACCTCATCTGGTATGAGAAAAGACTTAGTTACTGTTGTTGTAGAGTGATCCTACTCAAATAATGTGGTGGGGGCTCTCCAGGGTTATGGTAGTTGGAATTGATCTTGGCTATTATAGAGGGACTCACAGTTCGACTCCCGAGGTGCTATTCTTCTTCTATGAGCACAGGTCCAGCTTAGAACATGGGGACTGACACATCGTAAAGGTTAGTAAGTTCACTCGAGAAGCCATGGGTTCACTCGATACAGAGCAAGTTCCGATGTTGCCACCTCCAAAACCAACTTGATCAGGAAGTGGAGGAACAGGAACTGTAACATGATTGTGATTCCACCTACCAGGGATTTGGTTTCAGTTCTTATGAAAGGTCTTTATGGAAACAAAGAATCCATGTAGCCGACCCCATCTAGTATGGGAAAAGGCTTAGTTGTTGTTTTATGCATCTATGTGGTGATGGATTCTCTTAACTCAGCACAGTTAGCAACGAATATCTCAAACCCGACCCATTGGCAGGCCCAAACCTGTGTTAAATGATTGATCGTGTTTACCAAGCTCTGTCAATTATACGGTGGCCTGACCCAGCCATGAACGACCGACAGCTCGGTTACTGTTTGTTATTTCAGGGCGGCGGGTCACCGGGTGCATGGGGAGGCCTATGCCAATTCACGCCGCAAGTATCAAACTCATGACATTCAACTTGTGAGTCAAGCCCCATGAGCTCTCGGTGCACCCAACTGTCTGTTCATTTTTCAAATCAAGCAACTTGATTAAGTTCTTCAAACACGCATCACTATTTATCTAATCAAACAATAAAAATGCATGAACAAACTTGCGTTTACAGGTCTCAAATTCCAAAAATCATTAGATATGCTTCGGCTACAAGCTTGCAGATCTTAAGCACTTAATTATAATTTGAGAACAATGTACTTGTTAAGCGAGATTAACACAATAATAAGGGTTGATTTACTTCCAAGTAGGATGAGTATTGGCCGCAAGAAGTAGTGCCTGGCATCAACGTTGGGATTAACAGGATTGCAATCTTGGATTGATTACAACCAAAGCCCACAAATGATAATGATCTTGGCAGTGTTGTATGATCATGATCAATTGCGATGGTGGTGTTGTATGATGATGAGGATAATGATCATCGATTGGGATGGTGGTGTTATATATTATGATGATGATAATGATCTTAGCGGTGTCGTATGATCACGATCGATTGCGATGGTGTTGTTGTATGATGATGAGGATAATGATCTCGGTGGTGGTGGTGTATGATGATGATCGATTTGTAAGTAGTAGATGGTCATTATCGGTCCCATTACTAACAACGACCATGAAATGTGGGAAGAAGGGCCCTCTTTTCGGATTTCATAAGAACATATTATTTCGAAAATCAAACGTTCATAAAAACTGTTTTTCCATTTTTGAAAAGTTCACACGTATCTCCCAGATAAAGCAAAATGGTCCTTAAAAAGGAAAGCCCATAGAGGAAAACTCGAAAGATGGAAAAACTATGTATAAATATAAAGAATCATATGAGATAAACACTTACAGTCTTCCAGAAAACCCTCTGCATGTAACCTAGAAACATTACACACCCTACTTTGTTCCTTTTACATGAGTTACAAAAAGCAATGAAAAGAACAGAAAGCATAACCAAGGGACAGTCAGCTTTCACTACACTATAACCAAACACTGGAGATCTCAGATGGATTCGGCAAAGGGACTGCCCCAACACAATTGAGATGGTAGTGTTATATATGATGATGATAATGATCTTGGTGGTGCTGTTGTATGATGATGATCGATTGGGATGTTGGTGTTTGTATGATGAGGAGGATAATGATCTCAGTGGTGGTGTTGTATGATGATGATGATCGCGATGGTGGTTCTAGGGCTATATATATGACAGTGATTGCCCTATTGATGTTTGTAGCCCCTATCAAACCAGCCAAGAGTTCACTCCTCATCTTCGCCCTGCACCCTTTTCCGGTCAAACCCTACAGAGTGTGGTAAAGAAACAAAACAAGTTAGTGAATCTCCATATATATATATGTGTGGGTGTGTGAGAGAGAGAGAGAAAGAGAGAGAGAGAGAGAGAGACCTCATCAGTAGCTCAACAGGGATAGCACCATGTAATTTCATGGTGGAAGGAGACACAGAGTCTTTCTCCTCTTGCTGAGCCACCCTCCGTAAACAAGTGGAATCAGGACGAAGCTCCATTGAGATCGAAGCATGGATGATGCAACCAATGCAGCAGATGAAGCCATTGTTGATGTAACGTGATTCAAATGGCGGTTATTAGAGGGCTGTGCGCAGCTTAACTTTTTCATTTCAAATCTTCATCATTTATCGCGTTGATTGAACGACAAAAATATTTGAGTAGATTTAAGCATTGGATTGAGCATATACCACTATCTCTCTCCATATATATATATATATATATATATATATATATATATAGAGAGAGAGAGAGAGAGAGAGAGGACTCAATATGACCTTCTCAAGAGGGTTACAGAGGTTTACTTGGTTTTATAAAGGAGGAATTTCGGGTTTCAAGTTGTGTTCGTGTCATTGAGAATGCATTTTAAGACTATCAAGTTGTGGTGTCTTTGAACACAGATTTTTAGACCGTATCAATCGTCCAATTGACATAAAACATCGACAAGTTGTGTAGGGGGGTTGCTAAAGGGTTTACTCATAAGTTGAAAGACATGAGTTCGATACCTGGCGTGTGCATCTGCCTTTGGCCTCTCTATTGTAACCAAAAGAAGATATCTAGTCCAAACCTTTTCTTATCACTAAATCTGATCTTCGCCATGTTCATAGTTTGTGAAACAGGACACGACCAGCCGGTCGAAAAAATTGAACTACAATCAGTGCGGTCCACATATTGAACCGGCGACTGACTAATGAACCAGCCGGTTGAATCCGGTGAACCAGCTGGTCTTGTATTTTTCCTTTCTCCATTTTAAGCCAACCTTCATAAACTAGCGACACCATTGCAGAAGGAGGAGCCATGGAAGAGTTGATATGACTCAAGTGGGTGAAATTAGAGCCTGTTGGGTGCCCTTTATTTGTGGTCACAGTGAGAAGCTAGCTTTTAGTGCTAGAAAATGTGTGGCAAATGGGTCAAGTACACTCAATCTTTGTAACTTATTTACATAAAAGCTTTCCAAGATATTATTTTGAATTGATTGAATAAGATTTGAAGATATTCAAATATAATATGTATAATCCTTATCTATGTCGCTTTTGCGAATCATATATATATATATATATATATATATATATATATATATATATATATATATATATATATATATATACTACCTTTGAAAAACAATAATCGAATATGAGTGAACAACATTATACGATAATATATATACATGTGTGATCACAGTGAGAAGCTAGGTTTTAGGGCTAGAAAATATGTGTGCAGCAAATGGGTCAAGTGCACCCAATCTTTGTAACTTATTTACATAAAGGCTCTCTAAGATATGAATTCGAATTGATTGAATAAGATTTGAAGATATTCAAATCTAATATGTGCAATGCTTATTCATGTTTGCTTTTACGGATCACCAGGTCAGCTCTTGGATCACTTTTGAGGATCAGACCATTAACTTCACTGATGCATGACCTTGTAGTTTTAGTTAATAACTAGAGTATGTTGCTCTTGGTCACTGGCAGACATATTCAACGATGAAGTCAGCCAGCCGCCTCACCCAAAATAAAAAAATTAAAAAAACACTGAAGAAGTCTATACTGGTGGTCAAAACTTTTGGATCGCCACCGATTTTGGTCCATTACATGCTCCTTAAACCATATGTCGATGACTAATGTTTGGTCAAGACAGCTAAGCTCATGAAGGGTTTTCATGAAAAAGGATAAAAGAAAATGTTATTACATTCGCGCCCTCAAAATGGAATGATCGAGCATGACTGAACTATATCAATTATGAGTAGGAAGATTATATGTGTACCCTTTATTTATGGTCACAATGAGAAGCTAGCTTTTAGGTCTAGAAAATATATCTGTGAAGAATGGGTCAAGTGCAGCCAATCTTTGTAACTTTTTTACATAAAAGCTCTCCAAGATATCAATCGAATTGATTGAATGAGATTTGAATATATCCAGATCTAATATGTGAAATGCTTATCCATGTTGCTTTTATGGATCACCGTGTCAGGTCTTGGGTCACTTTTGAGGCCCAGTTCAGTTCTAGTTCTGGATCCAGATCTTCTGGTTTTGGTTTGGTTCCAGAGGCGGTTCAAGTCTATTTCGGACCATAAGGATGGGTCCAAACCTGTCACCCCTGGTGATACCTATGAGCCCGTCATGTTTGGGCACAAAGATGTCCTCACTAGTGCACCTAGAGTGTGAGCTCGACTGCACGGTTCTTTGACTTCTCCACCAGGTGGGGTGTTCGATTCCCTGGTGGTGCATACATGTGTGTTCATGTTAGGCATCACCCAACCTTTGTAACCAAAGAAGAAAAAGAAAAAAACATACTTATTAGTTGGTTTGAACTGTATGTACTTATGTTACATGGCATTGACATGGCCAAAGCCAACACACACGCATGGGCCCCCAGTGAATTGAACTCGCCACCTGCGAGTGGCCATCAGAACAGTGAAGTTCGTTGTCCCTCTCATTTCCTTTAGACTGGGGCCTGCACCAAACTCGACGATAATGTGAAGCCCTCATGCTAGGAATCACCGTTATGCTGGGGAGTATCAGTAAGCATTTGAAGCACTATAAACGGTGAGCTCTGCAATCAGCTTTACCTTATGAACAGCAGGAAATTTTTACTGTCCACAGTAACAAGAGTTTAGCTTATGAGAAATAGAACCACAACCATGAAGACAAGGGCTACCTTGCATATTGTGGTTTCACGACCAAACATGCAAACTACGTTGTACTTATACTAACTTCTCCTCACGTCCAGGAAATATGCATAAGCTGGACGTAAATAAGCTTGAACCTGCAGATTTAAGGTCTCCATTGTATGTTCAGCTCTCCATACTTTTCATGGTGCGGAATGAAGCGTTAATTGACACAACAGGTTCTAAAGTCTGGCTAAAGCTCACCTGATGAGCAAAAACACGTAATTCAGTTAAGAGAAATCAGAATTACAGCATGTATCACATCGAAGGAACAAACGGGAATAAACAGTACACAATGCGATGGTAATTCTACTCCGTATGGGAAAACCAATCAACAAGCAGGTTATTAAAAAAGTTTATCGCTCAAACTTGTCCAACTAAATTCTAGATGCACAAAAGATGAGTGGAATATTTGAACAATGCGTTGCATTTCAAATAGAAAGTAACTAACTTGCTCATTTCAAGAAGCAATTCAGTTGAATTTACAAGTTCCTCTTTCAAAGAGGATCATTGCCCTATACCAAACTGTTCACATGAGTGATAACCAAGGGGTCAACCAGGAGTACTTTTGGTGTGTGATAGATGTGTTGTTTGCTTGTTTTCAACCCTTCTTTCATTCTTACCATAAGTAAAACACATTAACCAGAAACTAATAATATAATCATGTCCAAGAATCGAGTTTATGTGAATCAGATAAAATCATACAAAACAGTATTTTTTCAATATTCACCAAAAGCACCAGGAAAAACCAGCAAGCAGTGGAGTAATTACCTTCCCCTTTCGAAAGAAATCCTGGTTCTGCTAGAACCTCCTTCATAACTCTCTCTCATTGCAGCACCAGCACTGGCCTTCATCGTACCACCACCGCCAATTTTGTCCATCGCCTTCTTCCCCTTCTTAACCTCTGTCAAGAACTGATCAAGACCAAAAGGATCTGCCTCTTCTGCATCCTTCTCGAACTCAACAGGCCTATCTCTAGGTCCAGCCCTTTCACTGGTACCAGCAAACCCTTTATCTGGTTTGAAACGATCGGTTTTGAGAATCTTATCAAGTTGCTCATCACCTCCATACATATCCGCATCGGCGTCCTTCTTCGGTTTGTACAAAGTTGACAATGTAGACTGTGCAGTAAACAGCCCCTTATCGTATATGTTGTACTGATCATCGGTAGCAAATCCAGAGTCCATTCCTTTCTCCTGGTTAAAGAGTCTCTGATCATACATAACTTCACCTGATCGGCCCACCCCCGTGTTTGCCATTCCAAGGGCAACCTTTTCACTGATATCACGATCCTTGTCTCTTGTGATCTTGCTCTTCTTTCCCATAGCAACATCCTTGGCCTCCAGCCTCCTCTCTCGTTCTCTTTCACGTCTCCTTTCCTCACGAATTGCTTCTCGCTTCAACCTCTCTTCCCTTTCCTCTTTGGTCTCTCTATGGTTCTCCTTCAACCTTTCAGTTTCTGCTCCACGCCTTTCACTGCCGACACTACTAGGAGGACCAACAGATGCCATTCGTTCTGCACCATCAAGTCCAGGTTTCTCTGCAGCACCTGTTCTCTCCAACCGGGCCTTCTGTGCTAGCGCCCGCAATTCCTGCTCCTTCTTTTCCTTCTCTTTCAGTAAGAGCTCCCTTTGTATCTTTGACCTCATCTCAACCGCCTCCCTTGCCTTCTGCTCAGAAACATACAAAGCCTCGGACAATTTAGCAAAATTATCATTGATTTGAACTTCCTGTAAACCACGGCCATCTGCAGCGAGCCGTTTATCGAGCGGAATCGTATAACCCTTGGGGTTTTTCCAATTAGAAATGCAAGGTGGTATCTTCCAATCCTGTTGGTCCTTCACAGTAACTGGTCGAGGTGGTGAGTGGAGCACCGGCACCGGTGGAGATCCAGATGCCTTTGGGACCCTTTTGTGCTTGAATTTAGGTGGCTCCAGGGGATCAACGGGCATGTCGACCATCCTAATAATCCTCTCCTTGGCACCAGAATTAAAAGCAGCGGATTGCTGTGAAGGTTTGTACTTAACGAAGGTTGGCTCGGAGGATTGGACTGGCACATTCTTTGGTTGTGCCGCGCTCAGTCGTACATTCACAATCTTCTCAAGCGCTTCTTTCGTCTTCTGAGTTGTCTTCTCGATCAGCTCTTCCTCTTCATCTATGGTTCCCTCAGTGCCACGATCACCAACTTCTCCAGGGAGCTTTGGAAGGAGATCCTTATGTTGAGAATAGACGATCTTGGAGGCATTCTCATTCTGCTTGACAATGGCATCGTAAGCGACGTTACCCTGGGCATCAACATTGATGGGCAACGTCTTCGCATCGGGCTTCGGCTCTCGTCGGCCCATGTCGAGAGGGTACTGAGCAACATGGATCTCAGGGAACGCACCACCATCACCGAAATCCTCAGGCTTCCTAGGAACGAATCCAGAACGCTTTCCATAAGGAGGGATCGGCTTTGACTTCAGCGGCTGCGAGGAAGCATCGCCCTTTGTTTCGGAATCAAATCGATCCTTGAACCAAGGATCGGAAGAGAAATCATAGACGGCCGGAGCTGAGGATTTCGCCGGAGGAAGCAGTTCTTTCAGAGACAACATCTTTCCTTTACACGGCAAATCCTAAAAATCATAATCATAACGAAGATATCAGAAACATAAATTGCAATAAGCAGAGGAACGCCATCGATTTCTAACACGATCATGTAAAAACCCAAAGAATATGGTAACAAAGGCACAATCAAGTAAAGAAAGAGGAAGATAAGGGAGAAAAAATCGAACAAACAGAAACCCTAGAAGTCCGAAGATCGGGTTTCACCGTCTGATCAAATAAAATCCCTTCCCTATACAAGAACAACGAAAACCCCTACAAGCAGAATCCAAAAAGAAATTGAAACGTAGATAAGGCTTTTGATCACCGATATACATGGGTAGGATGAACCCTAAGATAGAGAATTTTCGACATAAAAAAGCTTAATAAAGAACCCTAGAAATGTGATCGCTTTTTGCTTTTTCTTTCCACTATCTTACAAAACAAGATTTCCACAAACTAAGAATCCGAAGTAAGTTAAAGTCTTAATCACAAACTCTGGACAGCAATACAAGAAGTGCGGAGACCATACGTGGCAATCAAGCAACGAAAAGCTCGCGGAGAATGGATGGAAGGCACTGTCCTGTGGCCTCTCTGCTAAGACGGAAGGAGTGATCGACGGGAAAGCCTAACCTTAAAAGCCCCCCGCTAAGCTCTCAGAGAGAGAGAGAGAGAAGAAGTGCGGAACCAAAACCAGCCCAAACTCTTGTTTCATGTACAGATAAGGTGACGCACGAAAAGAAAAGGTACACTCATCATAAATCGATAAATTTTTTAAAGTAAATTTAAAAGTATAGAAAAATTTTAAGAAGAAAGGCCAAAACAAACGGTTGGCTCCGGTAGATATGACCTGTTTGGAACCGACCTGACGGTTGGATTCGGAATCGAATTAGTTTATAAACCGGATAGAATCCGAATCGAATATGACTTGGTTCAGTTACAGTTTTTATATTTAAAAAATCGACTCGGAACTGGAACTACGGTTTAGTTCCGATTCGAATTGTTGGATCGGTTAAGTTCATATCCGTAATATGAAATTTGCCGCTTTTGGATCCGATTTCGATCCGGTAATTAACGAATAGTGATTTTGTCTATAAAAAGTTTTTTAAATCGAAATCACACAACTCACGTACTCTTCCTCTTACAACATTATTCTTTTTCTAACTCTTGCTCTCCCTTCATTTTGAGACTTTCAGTATTTCCTCTTCAATTTAGTGCTTTAATTTTTTATTTTAATATCATTGTATTCATATTTTATTTATTTTTAATTTATTTAGTTATATTTATTAAGTGAATAGTTTACCGTGGTGATGGTTCTAGTTTTAAAAACAAAAGTAAAGTTGTTTTAAACAAAAGCAAGAGTTGTCATATTCCTCAAAGTCCTATGATATCAATCAATAACACTTAGTCAAGAAGGCACAATATATATAGGTAACGCCAAAGGTACAGATAATGACATATTATTTGTATAAAAAATCATTTCAATGCTAAAAACTCAACAAATGCAACCTACACATAAAGAACACCCTTTAAAAGCTAAGTCATAAGGATCCGATTTATTTAAAATCCATTTTGTAAATTTATATAATGAATAAAGTAGTGTGTCATAAGGTATGCAATTTTAAGTTGGTTATGGCACACTAAGAAATTATGTTATAAAAAAGGACTAATAGTAATTAGTTTAGATCTTCATCATACTCAACTTTATATGAAGGGAAACTCCTTAATTAGTGGATATGCTTTTATAGGGCTTTTCCGATACAACTTCACTCGAGATAGAGAGGAGTTTGCACAGTTTGTTTTAGTAGAACATCTTTCTTTTAATTTTGACCAAAAACTTTGATTTATTGATTATGTAAAAAAATACTAATAATCTTTTAGTTACACTTATTTCTAGGCTTAGTATACATATTCGTAAATTATATAAAGAGAGGTAAAGGAGTTAGCTTCACTTTTTTTGTTCATTTGAGTATAATGTGTTAATATTTGCTATTATATGGACAAATAATTGATAGTTACATGATATATGGGTATTGTTCACTAGATATACGAGAGTTGGTTAATTCAAAAGTGTCTTCTTACACTTCATTGTTTCATTGTTTTGATAAATCACATACTTTAAAAAAATATTATTGTATGTTAAAATATGTTTTTAAAGATTATTGATTATCTTCTAAAAAAATTTCAATTCCACTTGGTAATACTACTGCAAATATGTGTGTTATTATTGAATTATAAAGAATATGTCAGTATATTTTAAGAGATAATTTTTTTTATATTTGATATGTTTGTCATGTACTTAACCTATGTAAACATGATTTAAAGATTACATGACCTGAAATATAACTAATTAGAGACACACTTAAATTTATTTTGAGTCATTCTAATATTAGAAATGAATGGGTTGATTTTTATAAACAAAAATATAGAACACTAAGAAAATTTTCAAAAGATGTTGGACAACATTGAAACTTGACTTATCAAATGTTGTATGTGATTATGCCCTATAGAGACTTATTAACGGAGTTTATGCACTTTCATTTTCTACGATCGAATTTGTTTGAATCTAGTTGAGATGTTTATATATGTCTTTTAAATCTTCCTTCAATTTTTAATAATGTTATAACTGTATTATATAGTTTTTATTATCTAACTTTTCATTTATTTGTTTATCAAGCTTTAGAAGTAGTTCATGCATTATCACAATTTCGTACCAATTCTTACTTATCTCATATTGTGTAGGAAATGACAAAAAATGACTTAATTATTATATATATCTTCAAGCAATTAGTTTACTTTTTGTTGTATTAGATTCTAAATTAAAATTAAAAAGGCTTAGAATTGTTTTTGAATACTTATTATAAGGATCTTTCATTAAATGGGCTTAGGGATATCAACAGTACAATTAATGATATAAGATTAAACATTAATTATTTATGTGTCAATTATAGTTCTGTGCATGATCATCTTTTTCCACAAGTAAATGCATCTTCTTCTTTTAGTGGTAAGTAGTGACAGTTTTTTTTAACATACTAGTATGGGTACTACTGATATTGATTCATACAAGCATATAATGACAACGATGATTAAGTTCAAAGTCAATCACTTTAAATAAGGTGTTTTTACCAAAAGGTAAGAGAACTATGTGTGCTTTGATTTCTCTCTACCCAAAAGGATGCATAGGAGCTATAACTCATAGGTAAGTGAATTATGGTCAAACTCATTATTTTTTATTTGGATTACATATATTGCATTTTATATAAATTTATATATATTGTATTAGATGTTATTATATTTAATAATATTATAAGTTAACTTTAATGTTTTATTATTTTATATATAATGCAATACTTATATAGTTATATTACATAATACATTATATTATATATCATATATGCAATATTATATACTTACATAGTTACATTATTACATTATGTTTATATATATTAATATATACTTACATTACTACTGCATAATATACAATATTCCAGTTTGGTTTTAGTTTAGATTTTATAGAAGGTGAAACCATAACCAAACCGGTGATTCTTAGTTATGAACTCGATTCTAGTTTTGGTTTCACCGATTCCGATTCCGATTCCGAATTCCATCTATTCTTAAGCCGGTTCAATTTCGGTTGAAACCATTAGACTGGTTAGGAACCGCCTATCGATATATCCCCACCCCACCTACCCATCCAATTGCCATTCCTATTTAAATGGTGACAATTTTGGGCACAACATAAAAAAAACAGTAGATATATAAACTTAAATATATTAAGTCATGGCTGACCCAAACCTAACACTAAATGCACATATCAATGTATATCACGATCTTTTTAAAAGTATATGTTATTACTCGTAAGTATTTTACATCTTATATATAATATATATAGGACATGTCTAATATGTTTGCCGCCTTATATGATTTCTTCGTCTTTGAAAATCTCAATCATTCATTCATTTTTAGCAAATAGATGTTTCATTTCGAAACCATGAAAGTATGCTTGTGAATCAAATATATTTTTTGGTTTTTCACTTTTAAACTCAACCAAACATGGTACAGAACACTGCTCACCAAAATCCATTCCCGATGGAAACCTATTACCCTTAACTCAACCTAAGGTAGCATCCAAGTCTTCAAATTGTGCAAGAACAATACATGGTGTTGGGCTATGTTCAACCTGCTTTTGACCCGAACTGGACCCAACTTGTCAGTGGCTTAAACCCGACCCACGACCCTATTGACACCTTTATAAATGTGTTCTAAATCTAATTCAAGTCCACTGGAATTTGAACTCGGAACATAGTCAATCATGCTCTCACTAACTTAATTGGATCGAGTCAGATCCAAATATGATGTACTTGCATCTGACTTCACTAAACTCATGTATTGTGCCTTTACCTTATAAAAGGTAACCCTACACTAGTTTCACTTCAACATAAGCTTATGGAGAGAGGACATATTATTGTTCAAAACCTAGAACGGAAAATGCCGGTTCGGGAGTGGTTCGAGTTTGAGTCTTAAACCGCATGGAACCAGCAAAAGACATTAAAATATTAAAGTTTTAAAGAAAAATTAAGATGTATTATTCGAAAAAAAAAATTGATAGTAAACCCAAAATATTGCATAGTTCTAGATGACAGGATTTATTGTTCACTTATGTCATAGAACTTGTTGGGAATTGTTGATCTCCATCCAATCTCCTTCTAGCATAGTTAAAAGAGAATTGCTATGTTTGGTAGTACGCCATGACAATGTTCTACCTAACATGGTCATGGTCATGACTCATGCGGGTGTAACAATAGTTCTCTGCCATTGGTAAGTGATGTAGAACTTTTATTGGTGCACATTTGAACTCAAGCAATCATGTTTTCATTCTCATGTCAAGATCTTTCTTTAAGAGCATTTGTTTTTATATGTTGAAACAACCTAAATCTAAAGCAAATACATCATACAACAAATCAATGAAATAACATTGCTTAACATTATTTACATGAGATGTTTTCGAAAGGGTTGAACTCTCGAACGGACTTCTAAATTGGTTGAGTTCTTCGAAGATATTTAAGAGAAGGCCATCTCGAAGGATTGGATGATTTTGTAAGCATAGTTGAGACAATGCATTGATTGAGTGATACTTATTGGAAGTTAATGACATGTATAGATGTATGTGTGTGAGAGAGAGATGATTTGAGTCATTACAATTCCTCTTGTGAAATTTAAGAAGTGTTGTGTATGATGATTTTAATGGCATGGATAGATGTATCTTGAGCATGCATCCCAATATCTTAAGCAAATCTTCCACCCACCAACTGTTTGATCTTTTGTGAACACGAATATGGAGAGCTGCTCCTCCCTCCTTCCAAGGTAGTCACTCTAATACCAAGAAGATGCAGGGTTGTGTGTATGGAGGAGGCATCAAAATGATTGGTTATTCCCAAAGAAACCTTCGCATGCTGGATGGAGCCATTGAAATACCTTGCATCACTATCTGAGGCTAGTTATCATCTCATTAATCTTTACCTTATGCATCTTATGATATTGAAACCGATTAACGTTGTGTTTAAAATGGTTGATCATTGATTGCCCTTGCAATGATGGATCAAACCAAAACTATATATAAGATTTAGAGAAAACATTTCGAAAGAACCATATGGTTTTCTAAATTTCATACTTGAAAACCTTAAATTCTCAGCATTTTAGGAGAAACGTGAGGTTTTCATTGTTTTTTGAGTATGGACATTATGTTTCTATCATTATTCAAATAGAGACCTGAAGTTACATATGCAAAAACTAGTGTTGTTAGCTAGCTATGAGGTCCTTATTTGATTAATGATTGAAATTTCTTAGTTGTTTATTCAATAAAACCTCATGTCTCTCATAAAATGTTGAGAAATTGAAGTTTTAAAGTATAAAATTTGAGAAATCACATGATAACTTTGTGAAAATTTTCCTAAGATTTAGAGTGTTAATTTTCACAAGGAGGCTTTGTCCTCTTCAACTCTCAATCAATTGTACCTTGTCTTGGATAAAGAATAAGGTATAATCTACAAAAAGCCAGTGACATGGGGTTCAATGGCGGATCTACATTGTGCCAGGGTGGAGTGATCGCTCCACCTGAAAGACTGAAAAATTACATTTTTCTATTGAAATTTCAAAAAAAAATTGAAAAGTTTTAAAGCTTTCCCTACCCTAAACAATTTTCTAGATCCGCCATTGACATAGTCACTGTGTTTTGAGCTCCTCAAGCTTACAACAAGGTCTCCACCTTGAGCATTAATCAATATGGCATAGTTCATTGATCTAAAATAGAATATAATGATATATATATGGAAGATTGGTTGAAGCTGAAGGAACTCAAAGACTTCTCAAGGAAACCCTGGTCATCTTTATCAAAACCTTTCATTAAATCAATTTTAAGCATTGCAGTGGCCTTTGTGCTTGAAGACATAGTCTACTAATTTATGTACTATCAACTAACTAGAGGATCATTTCTACCTTTGGCTAAAATGATCGAGTGAGAATCGACTAAATCTCGTTAACAATTATTTTAGTTGAAATGATCCGAGTAAAAACCCACTGCAACTCGTTAACAATGATTTTGGCTACGATTTTATAGAGGAAATTAAAGAGGTTGATTCACTTCCTTCAATAATTTCCTTATGCCAAATAAGTTCAAATGGTCCGATAAATATTGGTATTAATAATATGCAAAAAAGCGCAAGAAAAACCTAAGAACCCATCTGGCCCCGACGATCAATCTTCAACATAAGTTGATTTAAACAAGCTGAATACAAGCTGTTGTTAAATTAAATGTGTAACTTTTCACATTTACTTCACGAGTAGAATATTTAAGTTTCTAATTATAAACTAAGCTATTTTTAAAACTAAAATATTTGATCATTTAATCACATTATACTAACACAAGGTTTGACATGTTTTCTAGTATATATATGAACATTAGAAGTTCTATATGCATAACTGAACCAGCTAATACGAGCTTAATTGAACCAACCATTACACATGTCAAGGTTCCTGTTAGCCAAAAACCTAGAACCATAACCAAACTGTCTGGTCCAGTTTTGGTTACGGTTCTAGTACCACCAGTTTCATGATAGGTTCCTGTTTGAGATTGGAATAGTATGTTACCAGTAATTTTAATAAAAATAAAAATTATAGGATTGAAAGAAAAGAAGAACATGTAAGAAGGTATGAAAAACTAAATTTGGAAATTATTAAAAGAGGTAGAGGACGACAACAAAAGTATTGGAAAGAAACAATAAAGAATGATCTACCTTATTGTGAGTTAACTGCTAACATAACACATGATGGGGCTCTGTGGAAACAAAGAATCCATGTAGCCGACACCGTCTAGTACTGGAAAAGCCTTAGTTGTTGTAGTAGTTATTGTTTAAAGAAAAGAAAAAGACCAACCAGCATTTCAAACCGCTGGTTCTGGTTCCAGTTTTATAAAAGGTGAAACCAAAACCAAACCAGGTGGTCCCCGGTTCTGGGTTTCATGAGTTCCAGGTTCAACTGATTCTTAGCCCGGTTCGATTTCCGTTGGAACCGCTGGTCCGGTTAGGAAATAGCCATGTTTACCAACCATGTATTGTTTATGCGTAACTTATATATCTCAAGAATCAATGGACTTCATAAGCTCGATTGATCTCATGCTAATGCACTCTCCACGGGTTAAACTCAGAGCAGCTCGGTTCATTTAGCAGCTCTACTCGGAGCACAGTGATAGGGGTGTTCATGGTTGGATTTGGTTAAGGTTCTAGCCGCAACCTTGAACTAAACCGTGATTCCTGGTTCTTAGATTTTAGAAAAGTATTATGCCATCACATTATGTGGATCTATAGTTCAAATTTTATATGTATATGAAGCTATAAACATATATATATATATATATATATGTATATGAGGTTATAAAACTTATACATATAAAACAATAACAACTAAGCCTTTTCTCATACTACATGGGTTAGCTATATGAATTTTTTGTTTCTACATGGCCCTATCATGTGTCATGCTAGTAGTTAGCTCAATATAAACTAGATTATTATTTATTGTTTCTTTCCAACACTTTTGTGGTCGTCCTCTTCCTCTTTTAACATTTTCACATCTAGTTTTTCATATCTTCTTACGTGAGCATCCTTGAGTCATCTTTCTATATGTTCAAACTATCTTAAACGATTTTCTCTCATTTTCTCTTCAATTGGTTCTACTCCCAATTTGTTTTTAATAACCTCATTATTTAGATGGTCTTTCCTTGTGTGACTGCTCATCCATCTCAACATCTTCATTTCTGCTATGGACATATTTTGCACATGTTGATTATTAACTACCCAACACTTATAACCATAAAACATAATATATCTAATTAATGCCCCTCAACATTTTAACCAACCATTATTAATTCTATGTTTAACCAAACTTATACATATAAACTTATCAAATTTATATCTATATAAATATATAAACTTTATATATATAAATAATGGTTTGGCTCCAATATTGAATCATGAATTAACGGGTCAATCTTTTTTCCACTTAAAACTGAATCAAACCGTTCCACATCTAAAATCAAACCACATCAGCAGGTTCTTGCTGTTCCTTGAACACTCTTATGCTAAAAGCTAGCTAGGAAATCATATGAATGACAAGGGTATTCAAGTCAACAAATGTTCAGGCCCCTTTCGTCCTGACTCCGGTGACAGGGACATATCCGTAATTGACGCATTCGCAACGTCGCCATTGGTTGCAGCGTACACCGGCTGGTCGGGACGCTCGTCGTCAATAAACTGGGACCCACCACCCAGCATGCCTAGGGAAGACTCACTAAATCTCTATTGTGCCCCTGAACTTCCTCTAAATTGACATCCCACGTCTTTTCCCAATCACGAACCGTCCAAGTAATCCATCATTTTAACGCCGTTAAATTGCCGTCATCTAAGCATATTCACTTGAAAGCACTTTTGACGTTACTTTTCAGCGGGCCCCACAAATAGATGACAACGGACGGAGCCATTATCCCTGTCAAAAAGTAAGCGTCATGTATGACCCCACGGCCCCCGATTATGGGCCGTCGATATAGAAAGATGGACGGCTGAAGATGATGAAGCAGATGGTGTGGACAGTGTGCTGCACGTACATGGTTGCATGTTGGGAAAGATTAGGGTTGCCGATGATGGGTCCCACGTACATGTGCAAATGAGTCACTTAGGCCATAATTTTCAGCTTTTTTAATTAAGATAATATGTTTCTGCAATTTAAAAGGCCATCAGCTTCAACTCCTTGGTTGCCTCGAAGTCACCAAGGTTTATAAGAATTTATTGAGATACCCTATAAATCTCAGTTACAAATATTAAATATGTAAAACAACGACTTTAAAATAATTCATAAAAATCTTTACATATATATATATATATATATATATATATAAATGCATGCACACGTGCAAACATATATAGAGAGATAGAGAGAGAATGAGTAAATCCTATCCACTAATAATATTGCTTACTTTTGTTCGACTATTATCCAAACATATATAGAGAGATAGAGAGAGAATGAGTAAATCCTATCCACTAATAATATTGCTTACTTTTGTTCGACTATTATCCACAACTAAAGTTTGCTCACTTATGTTAGACTGAAGATAATATATATCTTTAGTTCTTTTATAAAAACTCTTCATTTAAAAAATATAAACTACTTAGATATAAGTATTTAGGTTTTTAATGGTTTTAGTAATGACGGCATGTCATTTTTGAATAGAGAAGGAATAGTAAAAGATGATGAAAGACAACAATAAATGGTTAGATTGGTGGAAGCATACAAACCACTCGATTGAGAACATACCACTCCCACCACATATATTTATATATGTGCGTGTGCGTGTGTTACAACTTGATCTTTTAATTATAGTTTTCCTTTTTCTTTAACGTAGAGAATGCTGAAGCCCGGTATCAAACTCATGACATGCAACATGATTTCTTTCCTCAACATTAGTAAATCTAGAAAATAGTCTTGGAGGGGACGACATATATATTTCATCGTGTTAGGAGGGCGAAACATTAATTCAGGAGGTGCGGCCACCCCCACCCCTCCAAATAGATCCGCCATTGTTCATCAGGCGAGCTATTATATGCTTTTATACCAACCAAGACTTTACTTACATAATGGGATCGGCTAGATGAATCTTTAGTCGTGATGTTATAATGAGGGCTCAAAATATTAATTTTTATTTGTGTGTCACCGAGTTATAATTTGGGCTTTTTCTTTAGGTTTCCTTCTGTGTTGCCTTGTCCCAATTGTTTTTTGTGCGTGTGATCGTGTTATAACGTGGGCTTTTTCTTTAGGTTCTTTCGCTAGTTAACCACTTGTGTATACCGTATATCAGGTCCGGAGTTTCTTTCATAAATGGAAATGACAAAAAATACCCATAGTATACAATTCTTGACGTCCATTATTATGATAAAATGGAATTATTAATGAGCATGTTAGATATGTATGTAATGCAATGTGATGTATTTTAGCTCGCGATGATCGGAAAATCGAACGACCCGATCGTGACAGTGCCCGGAAATCGCATGCATTGAAGATTATGTTAACGATATTGATACCCGTACCCCGTCTTGGAATACTCTTTGTAATGCATTTGAATGAAAATCAATAGTTAAAGCTATGTGTACCTATTGCACAAAAGAGATATCTCACCAGGCAAGGGGGTCGACTCACAAATTCAAGTCATCAGTTCGATACCCAGGGCTTGCATCTAGCTCCGGCCTTCCCATTGTAATGTAACTTGTAACGTGAATAACTTTTTTTAGAAATACTATATAAACAAAAAATTGCTTCATAATTGGTTAAATTAGGAGATTGCTTATGCAAATAATTGAAGAAATAACCACTTAATGAGTTGTTCTCAATGTACATGACACTAATATCCCTAATTATAAAAGATGATTTATTAATCATTGTTAGCACGATAAATTCTTATTAAAGTAAGAAAAAATTTGAATGAAGAAAACCAGCAAACCAGCCCGGCACAAACCCGACTAGTTGGAGTCCTCGGGGGCTTCCCTGTACCCGCGGATTAGACCAAAAAAATTGACTCTGCCTCTAGTCAAAGAAGAAAGAAGGGATCACATATACTGGAAAACAACGAATTTCTTAGTTCAAACCATTGCCATAACATAACATGATAAACAACATTGATTAATGCTAATTGTGTTGAAAGAATTTATAAGTGAAGGGTAAAACTGTCACTGCAAGTGATGCAAGATGGGGGTTTTGAGAGAACTCTCTCAGTAGCAGAAGGTCAATTCAGGCTTTCAGTTTTATCCTTAATATAAATTTAAATCAAATAAAAAATAGTTTTTAACTGGATTCATATTAATTTCTGAATTAAAATAGAAAGAAGAAAAATTGTGCAAGGAAGCAGGACTATTGAACAATTTACACCAAATATCCGTTCAGAAATAAATATATACGTATAAATATAAGTATATATATACAAAGGAATCAAATAGCAACATTTAATATTTTCTATTTAAAAACAAAATCATGGCAGACGAAAGTAATAGAAAGCAAAACATTTTACTACACCCACCTTAGAGGGTCATGCGCCCGTCTCCATTTTCCACCCCTTTCCTCGACTAATTGACACCAAATTTTGCTTGAGTTTAGCTTCAATGGTTTGTTCAGAGGGTTCCTATGAAACCCATTACAATCTATAGTTTTTCATTCAATAATTTCCGTTTGGTCTGAGTTCATTCATGGCCACAAATAGCTTCAGTTTCTCATTGGTTTTTGAAAAGCTTGGTGGTTTCCGTCTATCTGAAATGCGAAGTTGATTGTATTTTTGGAAGAAGAACAAAAAGGAAGGACGAACGAATAGTTGGTTGTGGGGTTTATTGGAATTGTTGAATTATTTCAAGTATTTCTTTCAATAACATTTGCTAAAAGGTCTTTGTTGGTAGCTCTTGTTCTTGATAGAAGTTATAAATCTTTATCGGAGATTAAGGAACAGGCAGCATATGGGTAAGCAGGGTCCTTGCTTCCATTGTGGTGTTACAAGTGAGTCTTTCTCTTTTATTATTTTCTGTTTTTGGTTTTCTTAAGATGGTATCTTATTGGTGTATTGTGTTTTCAGTGCGAAATATAGTATTGGGTTAGACTTAGTTTGGTTCACAGTTTTGCATAAAAATGTATTATTAGTTTCTAATGCTTATAGTAAGTTCGTCTAATTGATATTAGAACGATAAAGAAATTCGATGGGATACGGAAAGAATTTCCATGTTTATGGGTGCGAACAAAAAATTTCTTCGTGTTATTTGCTTTCACAGAAAGCGTTTCCAGTTTCCAGATGAAGTTTTCGGGTTTCTGGGTTTATAATCTATTTGTTTCCTTCATTCTTTCTTGAGAGAGTCATTTCCTTCAACATCTTCTCGAATTATATCCGTATTATTGATTCAATTCTGTGAAGAAGTTTCAGAATTTTGCTGCTGTAGTCATTGAAAATCACTTGACTGCAATATGATTGTTCTTATTTGCATATTCACAAGTGGAATTTGGGGTCTTATAGGGTAATTATAATTCATTAATCATGGTCTAGTGGTTGGTGTTGAAGTGTCCTTTGGTACGGTTGCACAATTTTCGAATTCTACTTCTTCATGCTTTTCTAAAAACTATGTTTTATCAGCATGCGTATCTGTGGGCATTTCTCTGTCCTAAAGTACTGTAACAGCTCCCACATAATTTACCTTTGTCATTTTATTCATGAATAGTGCGTTTATCCTTCCTGTCTCAGCCGTACTTTCTATCTGAAGTTCATCTTGACTTGTGGTAGTCAGGTTGTTCCCTATGTATGCAACCATTAGAGTAGCTAAAACTGAAACTTCAGTGAGTTTCTATGAAGGTTAATCAATTTCAGAATCATTCTTCTTGGAGATGGCTTCATATCCTAGTTTACAAGATATTCTTTATCTCGGTTCAGCTGTGGATAGTACCAGTAAAGTAGCTGAGACTCTTCCAGCTTATAATGATGTTAATATCAAGGCAGTAAACCTGAACGCTGATATGGATGTAATCTGTTGGAAAAGAATCCAGAATTTCTTCTGATTAGCTAGCCAACTTCTGCAATGTTGCTATACGTCACAATTGTGATGGCACGAAGAGAATTCAGAACGATGACTACCGTAGGTGGTTTTTATTTCAAAGGTCAATATCTGAAGAAGTCTGGGGCTACGTTGTATAAGTATGTGCAGTGTTTGCAAAATGTGAATGGCGTTTCTAACTAAACATAAGGACTCCTATTTCAAACCATGTATTGTCTGGCAATGTGAAGGTATCTATTCCACTGTCCAATTCTATGGAGTGCTAAGTTAGTTGTCTGGTTTTAAAGGAAAAATGTGCACTACGTTTGCCAGGTTCTCATTCAGAGACTCCAATACTATCCTCTCAAGATCCTATCACTTAAACATGACTAACTTTTAATTATCCGTAGAAGTTACTAAGTACCCTAATTTGAAGTCATTTGATATACTTCCTTCAGTTTCCATTAGAGGATTTTTTGCTGATTCTGCTTCTTAGTCATGGGGAGAGGTCTGCTGATAGAGACTGATGTCTTAAATTTATGATGATGAGAGATAAGCATTATATGGCTACAATTTCTCTCATCTCTTTCTGTTGAATCTTAACCCAAATCTCATGGAGTATGTCATCTTGCTCCCCCAAACTGACTCATCTGTATATGACATTAGCATTGTATTGTATAAAACATTGCAGTTTAAAATTCATCCGAATCCCTTGAGTGTATTTCCGGTTGGCAGATTTCAGAACTGGGTTGCATGATGTACGAATATTTATTCGCTATTGTTTTGAACTTATCCGATTCCCTTTTGTTTTACCACCTGTTCTACAATTGCATCAGGTGTTTTCATATTTTTGCACAAATCTTCCTAACCACTCTATCCTAGCATCTCAATTATGATGTCTATGATGATCACTTTTATAATGGATACCATAGTCCTTCCTCAGACAATTATACTGATTAAAGCATGCCTGCAGTTCAAGATTATGCTTGTCAAATAATGTTAAGAGATGCCTTTTTTCACTCAGTGGCATTTCTAGTTGTTGTATATGCACATGTGAGATGTCTTCCATATAAATTTGATCTGAACATACTTTAGGTACTCCTCTTTGGAGAAATGGACCACCAGACAAGCCCGTTTTATGCAATGCATGTGGTTCAAGATGGAGAACAAAGGGTTCTCTTGCAAACTACAGGCCACTACATTCACGTGGAGAGGCTACTGAGCCAGTGCAACGCAAAACTTCTAAGGTGAAACATGATTCTGGCAAGACTAAAGGACAGAAATTTCTCAAAAGGAAGTTGGATGAGCTTGACCTAGAAAGTGAAGATGGAAGTAGTGATTACGAGCCTCAACATGAAAAGGTTTTGGAAGAAGAGTCAAGCAATCGGTCTAGTTCAGGATCTGCCATTTCATATTCTGAGAGTTGTGCTCAATTTGGTACTTCAGACGCTATTGATTTCACAGGTTTCTCCTTTACGTCATCTTCTTGTATTCAGACTCAATTCATTGTGTTTCAAATGCATCACATCCAAGCCTCCTTGGACAATCTCATATCCGTGAAGCGGGACTCACTTCTCCACAGATAAGGCTTTGTTGATTAGTGAAATTGCATAAGATGTATATAATTGCATTGTTTTAATTAGTGTCCATGGTTGCACAGTGTAAGTGAACTTCTAGATAGCTGGTTTCATCTTTCAAATATTTGCATGAAGACCTCTTGAGTTGCAACACAACATGGCTTCATGAACAAATTGACATTTAAATGTATCTGGTACAATCTTTTTGATCTCCATTTGTCTCTAAGTTAAATCCTCATACCCGTTACCTTGCTTGTGTCCATAATGGGCTTATGATATCCAAGTCAGGCTTATCGATGATGTAAAAGAAGTAGTTTATGCCTTTATGGACCACTCAAATCAAAGCCGCATCCCATCTTTTCCAGATATAGTCAGGCATATCTGTGTGTGTTCATGCAATGAACCTGGGATGTGTATGGATGTAGACAATCAAGTTAGCTGAATTTTCTGGAAAACAAGGGGTAACGGTGTGTGTTTCATATGCTTTCACAAGTCTCATATGCTTCTTTTAGTGTACTACATTATTCAGATCAGTTTTTGCCTCAGAAAAAGTTAATACACCTTAATTGAGTATTGGAAAATCATTTTCTTTCTACATGACTTTCTTGATCGGTGACTTGTCTTCTTGGAAGGAAGAGACATAACAAAGATCATGAATTGAGAGATTTTATCTTCGTTTATGATTTCAGGATCTTATAAGGATTGACGAAAATTTAAATGCATCACATCAGTATCATCTACTTATATCTGCAATTTTTCTGAGTACAATGCCACAAAAGTGTAAAATATGTTGCCAGAAGTTAATTTGGCTTTCTTAATCTTATTTAGGTTCATCACAGTCCATTGTTTGGGATTCACTTATTCCATCAAAAAAGCGGACATCCCTCAATTGTCAAAAGCCCAAGCCTTCTCCAGTTGAGAAACTGACAAAATATTTATATAGCATATTGCAAGAGCAAGAATCTTCCCATCTTTCTGGATCTTCAGAGGAAGACCTCCTTTTGGAAAGCAGAAATCCTATGGTTTCTGTTGAAATTGGCCATGGTACTGTTCTTATTAAGAATCCACATTCAACAGGTCAAGAGGAGGAATCTGAAGCTAGCTCACTTGTCATACAAAACAAAGGCTGCACTGTTAGTGAGTCTTATTCAACCTCTTCATCCCTTCCGATGGATATTCAAAGCAAAGAACTCAATTCTGTTGAAATCAGCATGGAGAAACTGAAGAATGTTACGAGCCATGGACCACATGACCATGCAAAAAGGTGTTTCCTCTGACAATTTATACATATTTTTTTATTTTTAAAGTGAACTTGGATGTCTCGGTTAGTACAATAATGCTTCTAAGTTCTTTGGAAACTTCTGGAGCTATGTTTTCGGCAACTCAGGTGCTATGCTTATATAATATGATTTTCTAATTTGAAATAATGAATGAATAGTTGGTGTCAGTCCATATATCTACTTTTCTAGTTATTCTAATCTACTGTGCTATTTATATCCTCTTCGGAGTGTTTGGAGATGATTGTACCCTCTCTTTCTGAATGTCTTTTTGCATGAATTTTCAGGGTCAAGGTATCTTATGATAAGTTCCACACTTTGCACAGCAGTTCATCACTTTTGAGGTTCATAGACTTGAAGGTGTGTTCAATTCATTCCATCCTTAACAGAAACTTGAGCACTATTTATTTGAGACGGATTTATATGGTTTCATTTATCATCAATTATGTTGGTGGACCTAGGATCTTATTAATTATGAAGATTTCATGGAATTATTGACGCATGAAGAACAGCAGAAATTGATGAAGTACCTTCCTTCAGTTGATACTTCGAAATATCCTTCCAGGTTGGCTACCAAAAAATCTTCCACTTCAATTGGTTTTCTTCTGTTAGCTTCCTGATTGCTTGTATCCTGGGCAGTCTTAGGAAAATGTTCGGTAGTCCTTCTTTCAAGGAGACCTTGTGCACCTACCAGAGCCTGCTTTCTGATGGTATCTTTGATCTCTCTTTCTCGGGGGCGACTATTGAAACTTGTAAGACGTTGAAAAGGCTTGTCTTGTGTGAAGCAACTAAGTCCAGATGGGTTGAAAAATACACACAGTTAAAGGTCAGCACCAAGTGTGACAAACCTGTACCAATAAAGCGATTTCACGATGGGCAGCTGCATCAAAACTTTTCTGGTAAGTTATTCTTCTTCTGCAAACTGAAAGACAGGAAGTGTTTGGCCTAGCACACATTTGGATGTACAGTTTATGGCCTTTTGTGAACACGATCTCTCTTCCAATGGAAAGATTCTGTTGAGTTGCTCAATCTTGGAATCCTAGCAACCTTATGATTGTCTAAGTCGTAACACATATTACATAGTACCTTCTTATGGTTTCAGAATATTCATCTCATGTAACTGGATCTCTTGCAACTTAAGCCAAATAAGATGGCAATCCTAATCTAGGAAAAATGTTTGTCCTTTCCTCTTCACTTTGGTGTAGAGATCTGAAATCTCTTCTTTTATGACCTCATATTTAGTTGACATAAAGCATCTTACTATATGGAGCTTTGCAGAGTAATATTGCTGAAAAGTACTGGTGTAGCAATTAGCAAGGTCAATAATCAAGTTCGATGATCATATTTGTCTACAAGGAGAAAGAAACCTTGCCTCAGGAAATGCTAGAGTTGGCTTAAGGAGTAGTGCGGTGGGATAAATCTTCAAGGCTTGTATGAAGCAGTACAGAGCACATCTGTTGCAGACTAAAGTAAACCTCCAATAGGATAAATTTCCTGACAAAGCTGAATGCATTGATCATATGAAGTTCAGATGGCTTCTAAAAATGAAACGACAGAAAGAATAATTCTCTTACATTGTTAATGACGGAGATGACCTCAGAATTTCATGCCATACTGTTAACTCTTGATTGATCAGCAACAAATCAATCTTCAAGTTACAACCCAAAGCAAAATATCTTTTTCGAGTTTTCAACATATTAGACTACTATCAGGAAGAAAATGTTAATCCCGTTTTAACATGTGCAATAGATAAGGACTCGTGTTGCTTTATATGTTAGTATTTGGAGAGAAGCAATCTGATTGTTGGCAAGGCTTGCGACAGAAACATCTAGAAGCTAGTGTAACTCAGATCAGGACAGCTGCAGTGTGCCAAATCACTAAGGTGACATATATTAGGATGTAGTGAGTAAGGTATACTGTTTAAGGATGAAATATGCATATCCTCAAATAACACACGAATTGCTACTGAGCCTCATCATGTCTTATATACTGTGGCCAGCCCTTGACAGTACTTGATAATGTTGCAAGCATGCTTTGTATATTGAGAAACACTATCCATAAGAATCTGTAACAAAATAAATTGGTAATGAGTATTTGTTCAAAGAATCAAAGGATGGTAATCATGCGAGGACATTGATACTCTTAATGATACAAGCTTGCATTAGCATAAGCAGCTTCTAGGGCATGGTAATAATGAAGACTGAAAATCAGATAGAGGTGCTCAGATCGGGCAAATTAGCTCTCTACGAAGAACTGATATAGCTAGTAAATGTTTTTTTGTCACAGTTTACTTTGAAGATTAACCTCTTCATCTAGTTCATGAATATAAATTTAAGCTAGTATAGTTATTTCATATGGTTTTAGGCAGTATTGAGGTATCAGGGAATGATGTCCTATTTGTTACAGGTTCTGTACACTTTTCTATCTAGCCATACTTCCGTTCCTTTTTCTCTGTGGACCAGTCATGGCAATGCTGTCAAGTGGATTAGTAAGACTTAGTTGCCCTCAGTTCCATAGGAGTTGTTGTTTCCACTTCCCTTGCAAGTCAGTATCCAACAATTCTGTGTTCTTCCGTCATCTTGGCTTAGTTATCAATAGCGGTTAGCGGGTTGTTAGCGGTTGACCCTGATATAGCGGTAGCGGGGATATAGTGGATTTAGCGGTACACTTTTATTTATGATTAAAAAATTATATATATATATATATATATAATAGGTTTTCTAACTTCTAAGAAATATCAATAAACATAACCAGTTCTTTAATAAATGAACGAGCAAAACACTCACTAATGAATAGGAAAAAGTAGTAAAGGAGGAATGTCACATACCTTTTAGCCCATATTATTTGTAGTATGCCTCATCTCCGGCCAAAGTGCATGAAAGTTAAGACATTAAAGCAAAAAAGAAAGGCAAAAGAGCATAAACTCCTATCACCAACATGTTCAATAGGTAAAACTTCAAATAATGAGATATTAAGGCAATAGCACTTGGATGGATATATCAAAGGCACACGAGATTCCCTAATGTTCCTGAATTTGCTGGATAGCATATGAAATGCATTGTATCGGTGTATCCAGCAAATTCAGGAACATTTGAGAATCTCGTGTGCCTTTAATATTTCCATCCAAGTGCTATTGCCTTAATATCTCATTATTTGAAGTTTGAACTGTTGAACATGTTGGTGATAGGAGTTCATGATCTTCTTTTGCCTTTCTTTTTTTCTTTAATATCCAAACTGTATATTAACCATGTCCACTCGATGATCACCTACATCACAAGATAATGAATATGTCATCAATTTATAAACAACACGACAACTACAGATAACATATTACATTACTTTGATCATACTTACCCATTAATCAAAGACAATGACAATTTCATTGAACAACAATTTGCAATAAAGTAGGGAAGGTAGCCTTAGAAAGCATCTTTAAAGATTGAACATAATGTTATGCATCCATCAAAAGTACATAAAGGCCAATAAGCTAATTCAAAAAGTACATAACATCTATCAAAATTCAATTACAAATTTACAATCACATTTAATTGTTTAGGTCATGTTCACTCATTTTCAGAAAAAGATCCGTATTCTTCTATTTCCTCTTCCTCTTTCTCTTCATCTGTTTCTTCAAAATTAAATTATTCTTCATCTTCCATAAGCATCTTATCCTTCCCTTTGCTTTGCCTTCTCTGTCGCTTTCGTGTCCTCGACCTTGTATAAACAGCAGTAGCACCCGCTCTTGATGCTTCGAATGCCATATCGACATTTCGCCAAGTAAGGGAATCATCATCACCAACGAACTCATCATCAGTAGGATATTCATCGTGATCTTCAACCGATGCCAACATGATGGGGTCAAAATTTGCTCAATTAGATTTCCTCTCTTCGTGCCTTCTTCTGAGCTTTTCGTTATATTGCACAAAAGCTAAATCGTTAAGCTTTTGATGCAATAATCTATTCCTTTTCTTCGTATGAATCTAAGATAAGAGAAAGAATTTAGGTAAGTTGTTAACTCAATAAAAAAACTTCCATTTATTTATAATGTAAATAAAAAGCATAATTCTTAATTTCTTACCATTTCAAAGGTACTCCAGTTGCGCTCACATGGGGTAGCACTACAAGTAAGGCTCAAAACTCGTATAGCAAAACTTTGCAATTCAGGGCATCCATAACCAAAGGTCATCCACCATTTAGCTATTACAAAAAGTTAAAAATCATATGTAAACAATAAGTTAATCATATTCAAAAACCTTAAATCATATCTTAATAATGAAATAATTAAGAAAGCAATATTGCTTGAATTAATTACCTGGCACACATGTTTTCCTCGAACTTATAGCTAATTCTAGTCCAAAACAACTTGATGCACTTCGATAACTTATAAGTTGATGACTCACTTGTTGTTGTTCTTCCTTACTTCGTACAAGTAGCAACAAACCACCTTTAATCTCAACATTAGATTTTATCCCATCATAATCATAATACAACCTTGGATTCAGATACAATGCAATAACATGTAATGGCTTATGCATTTGCCTATCCCATCTTTTGTCTATGATCTCCCAAATAAAAGCATACTGCTCTTCTTTGTTTTTCATATTAACCTATAAAACAAGAAGTGAAATGTTATTAATTTATAAGATTAATAAGTAAAGATTAATAAATAACACATAAAATTAAAATATTTATGCACCTTTATTTGTTCTTTTACACGATCCATCTTCTCATAGATATAGCCCATGACTAGTTTCTCATCACTGTTGACCATACGTAAAAACATCTACCAAAGGACCCATTGCTCTAAGTGAAAAACTAATGCCCTTCCAAAATCTAAGTTGCAAAATTATTACCTTAGATTACTTTCCTTCAATACTATCTGATAAAGGGCATTTCTCCCATTGTTCAGAAATAACCATCGATCTTAGAGCTTCTTTTGACAGCCACAAACTGTTCAGAGTTAAGAATCTAGTAGCAAAACGGGTCACAGCCGGTCTATGTATGTCTTTTCCTCCTATAAAATATCTCATCATATGCAATATCTAACCATGAGCATACATAAATGTCACTAGCTTCTTTGCCCTGCTGAAGATGCCTTTTAGTCTTTTTGTCTCTCCAATATCTTCAAGCATCAAATCTATACAGTGTGGAGCACATGATGTCTAAAACAAATGATTAAATTCGGCCATAAATATTCTACCAACTGCAACATAATTTGTTGCATTATCTGTAACCACCTACACAACATTCTTCTCTCCAACCTTTAAGATTACTTCTTTTAACAATGTATACAATTTATTTGCATCCTTTACTTCATGGGATGCATCAATGGACTTAAGAAAAACTGTACCTTGAGGACAATGCACTAAAAAATTTATTAGTGTTCTCTGTTTTATATCTGTCCATCCATCTGACGTAATAGAACATCCATAAGTAACCCAATGCTTTCTAAATTTATTTGTAAACTCTCTTACTCTTCCTACTTCCTTCTCCAAGAATGTTTCCCTTCATGGTATGATGGAACCTTCATTCTAGGTCCAAACTGCCCTATATCATTTACCATCGCTTTAAAGATAGGGGATCTCACAACATTAAAAGGGATTCCATTTTGATACATCCACCTGCTAATGGATATGCATACTCGTTCTCTTTTTTCTTTCTTATATCGATTTTCTAATGTAGCTTGTCGTAGTGTGTCTGGCGATGAACGCACAAATGAATCCATGGGTCCCTTCGAAAGCGGTGGTCGTGAGCCAAATAACGATGGGTGCTTGTCACTATGTTACCTTCCATAGTAGAAAGTTCTCCTTGATATGGAAATGAAATCTTTTCGGCCTTCTTCTTAGATGTATTGTGCACATAATCATAAATTGTTTTCTTTATTTCTTTCGTTGCATTCTTGCAAACTGCCACATTTTCGCTTCTTCCCATTAAATGGTCCTTGTACCTTGTTATTCCACTGGTAGAAATATGACCACATAATGTACAAAATGCTGACATATTATCCGTCTTACATTTTGTAAAACCCCAATTCCATCCTGGATCCTTCAAACCTGGGTGTCTATAGTTGTATACTGGATTAGAAAACCTAATACAAGTTGTTCTACTAGTGCCTGTGCCACAACTACCACTTTCACCGCCACTTTGAAAATAAGCAACTGCACTTGTTGATGATTCCATACTCACTACAAAAAAATAAGAATAACGACTCAGCTTGAGTTTTCCAACCTTATACAAGAAATAGAACATTAAATAATTAACATTCATTGGTATCATTAGACAATCCTAATGATGTGAATCGAATGGCGGAAAGAGATGGCTTCGTTGATGAGGAGGAAGATGAAGAAGGCGCGGCGACATCTCCGACAGCATCGTCGCCCTCATGCACGATGTCAAACCATAGCCTGAGCGGTATCAAGCGTGGAGTGGAGAACGATCTGCTCCTAGAGGAAGATAGGCCTTCTTCTCGTGGAGGAAACGTGGGAAGCGATGAAGAGGACGCCTCCAAGAAGAAGTTGAGGCTCACCAAGGAGCAATCTGTTGTATTGGAGGAAAGCTTCAAAGGGCACCCAACCCTCAATCCTGTAAGTTTATCATCTTCGTCCTCCCCCCAACCCCTCTCAATCTTTCTTCGTCATATCGAGGTTCTTATTTGCGTGGGTGTTGTTCTTATTTGTTCAGAAGCAGAAAATGGCGTTAGGCCAAGCAATTGAATCTCCGACCGAGGCAGGTGGAAGTCTGGTTCCAAAATCCCAGGGCAAGGTATATAGATATTGCTAAACCCCTTTTGACTCATGATTTATGCATTCTTCTCACTTCTATCAATCTCATCCCTCGTTAAAAAAATGACCCACACAGATATCGTCCCATTCACGGCTTAAGGAGACGTACCTCGAGATGGTGGTGGCGAGAGGTGGGAACGACTGGAGATGGTGGCAGCGAGAGGCGGGAGTGGCCTGGATGACAGGATGAAGATGGAGATGCGAGGGACGAGGCGAGAGACGCATTTGATTAGGGCAACATTTATAAAATTTGGGTCGGGTCGATCTGGATCGATCCGACCCAATTGGATCCGAAGTTGTCCGCTTACAACGCTATAGCGGTCCGATATAGTGCTGTAAGCGGCGCTAAATATGCCTTGGCGGTTTCTGTTCTGCTAGACCGATATAGCGTGCTATAGTGGCCGCTATAGCGCGCTATTTAAGATGGATGGATAAGAAAACTGCTAGACAGAGATAACAAAGTCACTACCATAACTCCAAGACATGGTGGAACTAATTTCAATTGGAGAACAGATCATGTGTAGTGACTGATAATAGGTGAACAATGGCTAATGAATAAACTTTTTATTTTTGACCTTCAAGAGAGCTGCATTCTTCTCCATATTGCATGATATATGCTCCGTGGGTTCCTAATAATAGGCAAGTAAATAAAGGTCTCATGTTCTGCCAACAAGTGTGGTACCTTGCATACCTTGTAGTGACTAATAATAAGCAAGTAATGCCTGTGAGTCTGCATCTTCACAGGCACTGCAACCTTAGTTTGGCGTCCCTGTTATCTTGGCATTTGTATTTATTACAGTTGTTAAATTATACTATTTTGAGTTGGTATGGTTTTGCGGTCTGATTTGTAGTTCATTTTTTAGTGGTAAGCATAACAAAGAAAATTTGTCCGTGTTATGGATACCTTAGCTTTGCATCTGGCATAATAAATATAAACTCTTATCCGGAGTATCTAACAAAGACTTTAAATTTGGATCTTACCAGTCCGATTAACAGCTTGAGTCCAAATCCTCTTGCTGAACCAAGGTCTTATTTTGGTTTTCAAGGGAAAAAATATATTTTTTGCCTATATATATGTATATATGTAATACATATATATAAGTTTATGCATACACACACATATACATACATACATACATACATGTATGTCTGTGTATGTACATATAAATTTCATTTTCCCAGTCCAACTGACCTGATTGGAATCTGGGAATCCAGGATTCATCAGGGAAAATATCCTTCAGTTCATAAGTCTCTATATATATAGAAGATCTGCACTGCCAAGTGCTTCTAGGTCAACCTGATTCATGTTTTAATTTTTGAATGAAGATGTGAATCTGATTTGTAGTTTAGGATTTACATGTTACTGAAACGACTGAAAGGAATGCCCTTTTCCATTATTCGTTCAATTTTGCTGGCTCTATTCGAGATCAGCTCCATTGACAACCTTCATGACCAGTCATTTCAGATTTTCATCTGATATGCTTGTTGAGAATCGTAGGGAAACACAATGAGCAATCATACATGAAAAAATAAAAAAAACAATGAAGGGAAGATGATGAGATAAGAGGGGAGGGTAGGCCCTCCAATGGAGGCCCCTCCCTCCCCTTTCTCTCTATTAATCTGAAACCTTTAAACCTAATACATGACGTTTAACATAAAATGACTAAACTGCCTTTAGTCATAAGGACTATTACAATAATACCTAAAATATACAGAATTTACTAAAACCACTAAATAAGAATAATCTTCAACACCCCCTCAAGTTGGGAGTGAGATACTTCGAACTCCAAACTAGCAAAACCAACTAGGTAAAAGCAAGAACATATAAGATGGACTTGGGTCTCTCTACTATCCTCTTTTGGCAACTCTGTCATAGTAAACTTGATAGAAGATGGACTTGGGTAAGCTGACTGTTCTTGATGCAACCACCCTTCTCTCACTTTCTTCTTTTTAATCGTTAGAAGATGAATTGGATTAACTCTTTCACTTTCTTCTTTTCAATCATTAGAAGATGTAATTGGATGACCTCTCTCACTTTCTTCTTCAGCCTTTCTGGCTGCACACAACTTTTTTCAGCCTTCTTGGCTTTCCACTTTTGAGTAAGTTTCATAACTACAATACTTTTTCAGCGACCTTCATAACTGCAACACTCTTTCACTCAGCCTACATGGTTGTTGACTTTAGCAGTCTACATGGCTTGCAAACTTTTCCAGCAGCCTTACTAGCTACAAACTTTAACAACCTTTATCATTGACTCTTGCTGCATTACATATGACTGTGCAACGTATTCTTCAACTGGTATTCACTTCAACTAGCTAGAAGTAAACTAGGGCAAGTTGAATCTTGATTTTTCTTTTCAATTGCTTCCTCACATAGCTACCTCCTTCGCACAAGTCTGCCATTATCAATGCGTAAGTGGTCTGGTTTGGGCATGGGCATGGGCCCTTCTTTACCATGTCGTCGGTGGCACCCCGAGCTTTACTCAAGACCCCTTGCAATATCGGCCATTAATCTACATCCCTTCTCTCACAGAGCACTCTGATCCCGATCTATACAGAACAAAATAAGTGAATGCATTGGAAACAACCTCTTCTTCAACCAACATCCTCACGAAGAACCAAATCGGCTCGTCTTCATTGCCCAACAACACATTCCACGAAACGACGTCTCTAGGCATTGACAAACCATTGAAGAACCGTCTTGCATCATCGACTCTGCCGCATGGGGCATAGTAATTAAGAAGCATATTGACGACGAATGGATCATATGCACAAGCCTGCTCTTGATAATGTGAGAATGAATTTGACGGCCTTTCGAGATGGCTCCTAGGCATGAACAAGCCTTAAGGAGGAAGGGGAAAGTTAAGCGATCATGCGATACGGTAGGGTCGAAGAGCATATGGTATGAGCGTGTTCCACATGAACGAGTTCTACCAGTTCTTGTCCTACTCGCAACTAGGCTATGATTTATGTTGAGAATTGCAGGAAAACACAACGAGCAATCATGGAGAAGGTGAGATAGGAGGGAAGGGCAGGCCCTCCAATGGAGGCCCCTCCCTCCCCTTTGTCTCTATTAGTCTAAACCCTTAAACTAGTGGATTGCTCAACATAAAATGACCAAACTGCCCTTAGTTATAATGACTATTACAATAATACCTAAAATCTACAGAATTATTAAAAACACTAAATAAGCCTATTCTTCAACGATGCTCACTGGATGCAACTTATATATGTCAATTTGGCTGAATTTTTTCCTGGTGAAAATTTCTGTTTCTGATTGCAAGAATATTTCTGGCTTTGTGTTATAAAGTCCAACCAAAACCGAGCCTTTTCCCACACTAAGCAGAGTCAGCTATGACTGTGTTTTTGTATCTAACTAAAATCAGGACATTTCTTTCCTGTTGAATCTGAATTGAGGTTAGACTTTTTGTTCTATCTTCGTAGAGCTTTCATTAAATTAATTTCTTTGTTTTAATCTTTCAGAGCCAAAACACAAAATAAAGAGCCCTAATAAGTTGCAGAAATGTGAAAACACTGATCTCCCATCTGCAAAATCTCATGTCAATTCATATGGTAAGCAAGGAATAAACAAATATGAGGACGATGAAACTGTTAAGTACAAGGCATCATGCTTCAGCCCAGGAAGCCTTTTTGTTGCTCCTTCAGAGCGGAGCTCGGCCGTGCTGGATTCTTTGCAATTCACAGATGACTCATCAGAGCTAGACTTACTGCTTGATGTTCCTTCAAATATGTCATTGCACCAGGCTGAGCTTCTTGATTGCAATCTCTGGAGACAGAAATAATTTCCAAGTAGTTCCTTGGTAGAAGCTCACGACAAGCATGGAAACCAATCTTGGAATTAATATACAACTCTTTCTCAGGAAGACAGAGGAAGCTTAAAATGTTTCTTTAGACAATGATATTATAGGGTCCAGTATGAAACATCAGAATTACATATCCTTTTTGAAATATCTACTTCATGCTCATGGGGAGTGTTGGGGGGGTCCTTAACAATTTGCCTTTTTTCTTCACTGTGAGCATGCTTGGTGTTACTTGATACTGCATATGAACAGTTGATAGGATGAATTTGTAAAGTTTTCCACAGGTGTAGCATAGGTTTAGTTGAGGTAAACTGCGGTTGCATATGAAGATATATAAAACAATGCTCATAATTTTTGTAATCCATGTTATAAAAATCCGACGAAGTTTTACGCTGGTTGTCGGAAGCCTAACACAACCCTCCTCCTTTATCCGGGCTTGGGACCGGCAATGCAAGGGTGATCCCTTACATGGGCGGAGTTCCATATGAAGATATAGTTCTGTAAATCTTTCTCATTTACTTGTTTACAGATAAAATGAGCGTTGTCTATAAAGTGGCCTTAGCTTGTTACCTGTTATGCCACAATCACATTTGATTCATGTAAAATTTCGGAAGACATTCATGGTTTGCCATTGTGACACTGATCTTAAACTATGTGCTTGTGTGTGCGTGCATGCTTGCTCGTGTGCATGTTTTCACATGAAACAAATTTTACAGCATTGATATGCTTGTCCAGCATTAGTTTGTTTTCTTATGTTGGATCTGTACCATTGTCTGGAACAGCTTGAATCACTTGAAGACTCGGCTTCGACTCGAACATATGGTTTGGTACCTTGTAGCTTGGGACAGGGTCAGCTACAAGGCTGATTTTTGGTTGCTTTTGGCTGCCCGAATTCGTGATATGGATGGATTTGGTACGTTGCAATTGGATTCGGTTTATGATTTAGGTGGCATCTAGGTGAAGTTCGAATCTGGTTCGAAATTTAGCTTTGCATGCAGAGGTTCAGTTTGGGGGCTTACAGTAGAGTCTAGATCTCGAGTTAGGATCTGGATTACACGGATTCATGTATGGTTGGCCCAGATCTACCTGAACTAGATAGATTTGATTTAGATGTGGATCGGGTTGGTTCAAAAATCAAATTCAACTAAGGATTTAGGTTTGATTAGGTTAGGGGCAGTTTGGGTTTGAGTTACTATGGTCTCTGACCTGATATTCAAATTTGGCAAGTTCTCATGTTTGGTAATGGAGAAGGGAGACAGAACTTAGGAGCTGTTTGATTACGAGGCCTGGCCTACAGGACTGAAACTGCAGCCCTAGTTCTTAGTATAATTAAATGTGGTGCATGACGCGTAGGGTCATATGCCCCTACTTTTGCATTGATTACAAGGTTCAGCTGCAGCCCCCTCTTAGGGTTGGACCGCTGGAATACAGTACCAGTATTGCAGGTCTGGCCTCATAATCAGCCATCTCCTTAGGGTGATGACATATGAGAAGAGCAGATAGTAGAAGTCTCTGGTTCAGATCCGTCCTGCTGGTTGCACCAGAACTTAATTATCCCCAGAATTGATTAGAACTAGAATTGAACCAAAACTTAACCTAGATGGAAGAAAAGAACTTAGGTTGATGATATATAGTAGTAACAGGACTGTGTTGAAGCAAACCCAAACTGTTCCAGGACCCGTTAGAACCGGAATCAACGCATCTCATGTTTCAGCTCTGATTTCACCTATTGGATGTTGGAACCAGAACTGATGATTCCAAGTTATTTTCTGGTTTCTGGTTTAAGATGGTCATCTTTGTGTTTTATGAAATTTTCAAATGAAACCAGAACTAAATCAGACCCGGTCATAGAAAGGGCTTATTCGGTTTCCAATCCAGGTTTTGATGGGACTGGAACCACCAGAACCTGGAACCGGCCAGGTCTAGTAGGCAGTGAGTAATGGCTAAAAACAGTGCCTCTGTGTAGCCTGAGGTCTTGCAGAGACGGTGTTGCAGCTGTTGCTTCACAGAGAGGTGATAATTTTGCAGCTAACCGAAGATTATGGGCATTTCAAACAGGCAGTAGTGGCCGGGAGCGGGCGCTCTAACACCGTTACTGCCAGTGGGGAGTTTGACTGAAAGAGGATGCATGTGTGGGTGTGCGTAGACTTCGACTCCTCTTGAAAAAGAAAATGTTGAATGATTTATTATAATTTTGACCGCGAGCACGAAAATCGATAGAAGCAAAAATCTAAATTGCGAGTGTCCTAACAGTAGCTTATAGGGGTGTCAGTATTGGACACGGGATGAAAAGATGACACAAAAACAACAGGAAAAAATTGTGTTCGTGTTACCCTAAAACATAATGCATGTTGCGCCCGTATTATAAAAAACCACACACGGAAAAAATTGGGTCTTGTTCATGTGAGTCTCAACATGACACGAACACAACCCGGGTATAATTATACACATACTCTGAAAAAATTGAGTCTCCCTCCCTCCTTCCTCCCCCTTCCCCGAAACGGATAAATCTTCCTTGTCCAGTCAAGATGGGACTGTATTTCTCAAAAATTCAAGATGGGAACCGTGTCAAATGTGTCTTCCTTGTTGACACGGCAGGGTCGTGCTGTATACGGGTTGTCAAAAGAGTGACACGAAAAAAGATCATGCCGTGTTTGTGTCAACCTGTGTTAAGACACGAAAAAGGTCCAACTCTACACGAACACAGCATGGTGACAGGTTCGACACACCTAGTAGCTGACTTCTTAGTGTTTTCTCTTCGACTGGTCTCGGAATTTTCACAACAAAACTAGGTCCGATCCGTTTAGTGATATGTGTTGAATCACAGTGATATTTGCAGTTATAGACTCGGGTATTGGTGTATGCATACCAGAACCATATTATGATATTTATCAAAGCAAACCCTGATCTGGTATAGGCAAGACCAAACGGGTCGGATCCATAGAGATTTGCTTTAGACCCGTTTAAGTCTCTAGTTTGTTTAGAAAGGAAATGGTACCTACTCAATACTTGTGCTGTGTAGAGATGGAGATGTAACTGGCCGGAGCCATGAAGTTTGATCTCCGAAACATGAAGTTTGATCTGGTCCAATGGTATCTACTCACTTGATTTTATCACATCAAACACACGTTGCAAAGGTTGATTCTTGATTCCAATGGCAAAGCTCCAACGGGGGTTTATGTTTATTGATCTGGTCAATTACAAAGACCGAAGGGAGTCCACGCGACTGCCAAAGGAGCTGCACAGCGGCCTTGTCCAATGACAGCCGGCTCTATCAACAGAGGTTGAAGACGATGGTGGTCAACCCCCATAAAGGCGTCATGAACACAACTTCCTTGGACGCTCTTGTGCATCCTCCCTTTCGTGTGCTTGCTTCTCAAAGACAATCAAGCTGACTCCCTTTTTATATAACAAGGGGCATGACATAAGAACTCTTCAAAGACACCATACATGAACCTTGGGTGGGACACCCCGAATCCACTTATTCAAGGGGATCCGCTATTACACTCACAGGGGCTTGCCCTTTGTGAGCCACGCACCTTCAAGATTAAACCTCTCTTGAGCCCTAGTTGAGTGTTGCTTGAGCATGGATAAATGGATCTTTCCGTTCTAATACTCTATCCGAGAGTTATCAGTATTTATCAAATCTGTTCCTATCTAATAACGGAACGCTATTGGATCAAATGACAAAGACATTGTTGAGAAAGAGATGGCTTTTCCCGGATGAAATGAAACATTTGATTCATGCACCAGGAGAAAGATTTCCCATTCCTTAGCCGGAAAGATATGTGGCCGTGAAAGAGGGATTAAGTAGAACAGAATTGACCGGGTGGTAGAGTCGTGGAAACACTTGTTTATTCCATATTTTGGACCTTAGCTCCATGGAGCAATATGCTACTGCTGAAACATGGAACAATTGAAATCTGAGATCAAAACACTATGTATGGATGGTATGAACTGCCTAAACAAGAATTCTGGAACGGCGAACAACCAGAACCTATTACTCACTACATCAAACAATTTCCATTAATGAAACATGGAAATCCATTGGAAAATCAAAAATGCGCATGTCCGATGAAATGCTTGTTGCTATCTGCTCCAATAACGAATCATTGGTTTAACTGAATAACTAAATAAAATATAGACTCTCTTGATGCCGCGGGACACCCCGAACCCACTTGTTCAAGGGGATCCACTATTACACTCACAGGGGCTTGCCCCTTGGCTGAGCCACACACACCTTCAAGGTTAAACCTCTCTTGAGCCCGAGTGTTGCTTGAGCATGAGTAGGTAGACTCTCTTGATGCCGTGACAAGTACTGAGTAAGGATATGGCATATGCACATCCGTGGCATAGTTAGCTAAAGAAGAAGCCCAAAAGTCATATCGCTTACAACTTGACCTAAAAATTCAATAAAAAGTCATTAAAAAAAAAGAAAAAACATGAGAATCGAATTGGCAATAATTATTGGAAGTTCCTAAAAAGCTTAAAATTTCGCTTTCAAGAGGCTGGTGCTTACTTGACTAGGGGATCCTATTCGAAAAGCTCCTATATGTATATTATATATGCACACACACATATATACATACTACTTATAATGTACATTGTATATGTGTATATGATGTAAAATATACATTTTTATAAATGTAAATATATAGAATATATATTATATACATTTTGGGTTAGGTTCAGGTCGGGTTTGGATCAGCCTAGACCTGAACCAATTTTTGTTGTGTCACTTTTGAACGAATCAGACCTGACTTTGATGCCTAACCCTAACCCGGACATGAAAGCTCGGGTCTAAAATTGCCACCCCTAATGAAGTTGTGTCTTTTATAAAGCTGTTGAGACTGATACAAAAGAAAGGGAAATTTTACCTTGAGCTGACCAACTTGCGTCCGATTTATTGATCAGCAACTGGGAATTGTATATTTTCGTTCAGCTACCTAATGGCACAATGATTCAACGATTCTAGATATGTCCGGTTCAGAACCGGCTCAGCGGGTTGGACTGAAACTGAACCAGCCCCAGAACCATTTGGAACCGGTTCTGATTCCTGAACGGTAATCAGAACCGAGAACCTCTCGGTTCGGTTACGGTTCATAGGTTCCCAAAACTGACTTGGAACCGGAATCAGTCTGAAAAACATCAATTTGGTTCGGATTTGAAACCAATGAGCCCGTTGTGATTTGGAACCACCTCCTTGGTTTGAAATCATAACCTACTTTTTTAAAGGTACCATTGTATTCATGTACTTGTCTATAAAGTGATTTAAATTTGCACCATTGATCTCAATGATCAAAAATAAAAATGTTTGTGCAAGATTATACACTAAAATATATTATACAGCTAAGATGCTTCTCTATGCTTAAGTAGGTCCATATATTCACAGATTGGCATTTAATTTCGAGTACTTTTGAGGGTATGAAAATATAAGTGACTAAGCAAAAATTTTGGTGTTAGAAGTGATCCTTGTTATATATAATATATGTTAGGTGATTAATGTAAATCTCCCTTTAATTAGCAACTCTCTTTTTTGTGGTGCACCCCCAAGTATCAAGCTCTTGATCTTCAACTAGTGAGTTGATACCCTAGACAAATTTGCTCATTGTGGTCCAATTAGCACCTTTGTCTTTTGGAAAATTAGATTTAAAAACTTATGACACATGCATACTCATACTAGTGTTTATCTTTTACTTTTCATGAGTATAAGTTTTATTTATAAAATTATAAGGTATTTAAAACAACAACAACAACTAAGCCTTTTCCCATACTAGACGGGGTCACCTACATGGATTCTTTGTTTCCACAGATCCCTATCGTGTGCTATGTTAGCAGTTAACTCACAATAAGCTAGATCATTCTTTATTGTTTATTTCTAACACTTTTGTGATCGTCCTTTAGCTCTTTTAATACTTTCCAAATTTAGTTTTTTATACCTTCTTACATGTTCTTCTTTTGATCTTCTTTCTAAATGTTCAAACCATCTTAAACAATATTCTCTCATTTTGTTAACTCATCAATAAACATTATAAATAAGTATAGACTTAAAGTTGATCCTTGATGTAACCCAATATTAACTTCAAAGAAGTCTATCATTCCTTCATGAGTCCTCACACATGTTTTTGCACCATCATACATGTCTCTTATAAGGTTAATATATGTCAATGTGATACCTATTTTTTCCAAAGTTCTCCAAAGAACCTCCTTTGGTACCCTATCATAAGTTTTTTCTAGATCAATAAATATCATGTGAACGTCTTTCTTTTTTGCTCTAAAATGTTCCATAAGACATCTCAAAAGGTGAATCGCTTTAACAGTAGATCTGCCTAGCATGAATCCAAATTGGTTTTTTATTGTACTTGATACTTGTTTTAACCTACATTCGATAATTCTTTGCCACAATTTCATAGTATGGCTTATTAACTTGATACCTCGATAATTCACACAATTTTAAATGTCTCCCTTGTTCTTATATATGGGTATAAGTGTACTTGCTCTCCATTCCTCGGGCATCTTTTGGTTTTTTCATATTTCATTAAATAGTCTTGTGAGCCAAATGATTCCTATTTCTCCTAGTATTTTCCAAACTTCTATAGGAATATTATCTGGTCCTACCGATTTACCATCCTTCATATGTTTAAGAGTATCTTTGACTTTATTTTATTGAATACGTCGATAAAAATTGTGGTTTATATACTTTTCTGATTTGGCTAACTCTCTTAAGCTAGTACTAACATCTTTATTTTCATTAAAAAGCTTATAAAAATTGTTTTTTCATCTATTTTTTATATCATCATTTGTCACTAGAATCTTTGATGCATCTAATAGAATTAAGATCTTTAGTTTTCTTATCTCTAGCCCTAGCTATTCTAAAAATATCTCTTTCACCCTCTTTTGAGTTGAGTTTTTTATATAAATCCTCCCAAATTTTAGCTTTTGCTTTACTCATGGCCTTTTTTGCTTCCTTCTTTGCTTTCTTATAAGCCTCTAAAGTTTCACTAGTTTTCTTAGTATAGTGTAATTTGTAACATTCTCTCTTTGCCTTGTTTTTATTTTGCACTACTTCACTCCACCACCAAGCTTCTTTTTGTGCCAAAACACCTCCCTTATATACACCTAACACATCTTTCGCCACTTTCCTAATATGTATAGCCATATTGTTCCACATATCATAGGGTGTACCAACATAATTCCAAACATCTCCTTGAAGGACTTTCTGTTTAAATATATCTTCTTTCTTACTTTTGAGGTTCCACCATTTAGTCCGAATAGCTCGATGCACTCTTTTCTTCTTTGTCCATTTTCTTATTTGTAAATTCATAACTAAAAGTCGATATTAGGTGGTTAAGCTTTCTCTTGGAATTACCTTGCAATCTTTACAACACGCTCTATCTTTTTTTTACAAATAAAGTAATCAATTTGTGTTTATGATAAGCCACTCTTATAAGTAATTAAATGTTCATCTCGTTTTTTGAAGATTGTATTGACTATAAAGAGATCAAATGCCATAGCAAAATTTAAAATCTCCCTACCTTCCTCATTTATATCCACAAAACCAAAGTTTCCATGAATCCCTTGATATCCTAATGCCTCTTTACAGATGTCCATTTAAGTCTCCTCCTAAACAAATCATGTCCCTTTGTGGAATCTTTTGAATCACATTATCTAACTCTTCCCAAAAAGTTGTCTTTATAATATCTTCTAGTCCTACTTGGGGTGCGTAAGCACAAACTATATTCAAAACCTCTGCTCCTAACACTAATTTCAACGTTATGATTCGGTCACCATATCGTTGTATGTCTATTACACTATCATTTAAATCTTTATTTATGATAATACCAACTCCGTTTCGAGCCTTTTCTTTACCTGAGTACTATAATTTAAAACCTGTATCCTGTATCTCCTTTGCTTTTCTCCAACCCATTTTGTCTCTTGTAAACATAGAATATGAATCTTTCTTCGAATCATAGTATCTACCACCTCCATTAGCTTACCGAATAATGTTTCAGTATTCCAAGAACAAATACAAATCTTATTATCTAGTACTAGCTTCCTTACTCTCTGCATCCGTCAATATTGAAAATGCAGAGATCCTTTGTGAAAATTATTCACTACATTTAGGCGGCAATGTAGCGGGATTAACTTCTTTACCCACACCCGTCCATGATGTGGGAACCCTCTCTGCAATTGATTCACTACATTCGGGCGAAAATGTAGTGACCCTTGCTTACTTATTACTGCATTCGGGCTTTGCAGTACGTCGCTAGGCGGGGACGCCCCAAAGCAATGCTCATAATTTTTGTAATTCATGTTATAAAAATCCGATGAAGTTTTACGCTGATTGTCAGAAGCCTAACACAACCCTCCTCCTTTATCCGGGCTTGGGACCGGCGATGCAAGGGTGACCCCTTACATGGGCAGAGTTTATAAGGTATTTAAAAATATATAAAAATATATTTATGATGTTTATGCCTAGAAAAAATAAAAGACAGATATGAGGATCCATATGTTGATAATGGCATAATTTACCCACTCTTACTTTTCGATCCTTTTGTTTCTTGATATGAGATGAATTATACTTAATATCAAGCGACAATATCAACAACAATAATTAAATTTTTTTCGTATTAAATAGATCGACTACATGAATTATTATCCCTTGACAAGAACGTTTCTCAAAAATAGAGCCAATCTCTCTAGAATAGTAAAAGGTAGACGTTAGCCGTATCGATATGACTTTGATATGTTTATCGTATCTGCATTTCACTTTAGAGTCAATCATAGAGCACTCCCACTTGAATAATTATATATATTTAGGTTGAGTGGAGGCAGAGAACGAGACAGAAGGGGTGCACTGAATCCGGAAGAAAAAGGGTGTAGTCCATCCTAGTCTCTCTACGACTTGTATAGACCCAGCCTGACAGTATAAATATATATATATATATTAGAGAGAGAGAGAGAGAGGTGTTCTTGCTCAAATCCATTTAATTTACCCTTGAATCAAAGATTTTGATTGATGGATGTGATCAATAATAAAGATTTAAATTCAAAAAATAAAATATATTATTATGCTTTAAATATTAAATATAAAAAGCATAATTATACATCTCACTTTTAAATTCAAATCTCTTAATTTTGAACAGATACTATTTTGTTCCTTTATCACTCTCTCTCTCTCTATATATATATAGTAATTGGGTCTTAACGTTGATTATTGCTCTTTGAAAATATAAGTAAGATAATATTGTTTTCTAATTTTTAAATCTTATTTTTTAAATTATACTCGTATTATAAAAAAACAATGGATAAATAAAAGTGGGGAGAATCGTGTTTTCTTCTCTCTCTCTCTCGATATGTGTGTGAAGATAAGGATGAATGCAGCGTCATAGGGCCGCCAGAAGCTTATGCTCGTGACGTTTAGATTCTCTCAATGTAACGATGCGTGAAAAGGAGTCATAGTACAAGCACAAAATGGATCCACTTGTCATAAATTATAACCCGATTTGAAATAGTTCATGGATCGGTTCTTATGTTATCATACCCGAACCATTGGCACACCTTCTTTAATAATGGCAGTAAAGAGAGAAAATAAACCAAACCAAAAGCCAAGCATCATTCCACACCAAGTGCTTATTTCGATTTTTAGTCACTGTTGTGGTTGATCTTTAATTGTACTAATATTTAACTCCAAAAGATCAAGATGCAATATTATCCTTCTAAAGAATTTGTGATTTATTTTCTTTAAAATGTTCACCATCTAATTTCTCACTTTCAAACTCAAATTGAAAACCTGTTCTATCTTTCAAACCATCTCAACATTTTTATTACACTCGTGACACCCAAAAGTTAAGGGGTAAAATTTAGATGAGGTTGATGACACAACCTTAAAAAAAGTTTGAGACACATAGATTTTTGGGTTTTGCCCGGTTTCTAGTGATGAGCCTCTTTTGGGTCTTGCCTCATCCAACATGATTTTCATGGATATGGACCCTTGAAATGAGACCCAATCTTTGTTTCATATCTTTCACAGGAAGTCTTGAAATCAACATCTTTGTGGATTCATCTCCACATAATTTAGATCCCAAGAACAAAAATAATTCAACTCCAGTTTATTCAATATTGTGAACGTCCATTTGCTTGCAATTCCATAAATTCCTGCAAATTGTGATCAGACAACCCACATAACAAAGTTTATGCCCCATTGAATGGATATGGATCTCAGACTCCAATAATTTGACCGTTTCCATTGCATGAACAAGAAAAGAAAATAAGGGAAGTGTTTGATTAAATGATTGGGACTATCAAACTAAAACAACGGTTCAATCGTGGTGAGTAAAAGACATGATCATACAACCTCACTTTTTAATACATTGTCTTATAATTAATTATAAAAGAAATTAAAATTATAGTTTCAGTTCCAGTTCCGTTGTCTGAGGCTTTGTAATCAAAAACTCCTAAATGATTGCAATTAATGATGAGCTGTCTTTGCCGAGGGAGGTGGCCCAAGATATTTTTTTCTAGGGTTGCTAGCTACCTTATTAGATATCTAAACTATTTTAAATGTGTCTCTCATTTTAACTTCTATGAATTAAGGTTGATAAACGAGCGAAACAAATCGAACAACCCAAGTTCAAACATGTCAATGAAATGCTAGCTATTCTTTTGTGACCCAAACCGCCTAGTTAAGAGAGAGACTTCCTCAAACATCTTAAACAACATGGCCATTTATTTACCTAGTTAAATTATTTTTGAAAAAATAAAAGAAAAATCGCTCTCTTAAGTAATTAAATCGCACTCTTAAGTAATTAAAATGCCCAATTTGCGTAAAACCTTTGTTTGTGCACACATTAGTGTTAGCTCATATGGCAGTGCTTTCAATCTACCACATCCTGGTGGTGAGTTTGATTCCGCGTGTGTGTGCATGTATGTGTTAGACTTTGACCTTCCACTGTAACAAAAGAAAACTTTCTTTATGAAGCACAAAGAGCGATAGCTCCTTTCAAGTTGAAGGTTGTGAGTTCGATCCCTCAAACATGCATCTGGCTTGGGCCTTTCGATTTAAAAGAAAAAAGCCATCCATTTGTCTACCTTAGTTTATGATTTAGATAAAACATTTAAAAATATCATGTAATAAGCTTTTAATGACTGAACATGGTTGAAATAACAAACTCACTAGTGAATGGGACGAACCAAAAGCGAGTTGAACTAAATTTAAAAATATTTGTGCTGCGAGTGTTTTTCTTGTAGACTTTCTAAAGCTTGTCACATACTCTTCTCGATTTTTCGACAACAACAATATAATGTATCAAGCTTTTATGGGCTGAATCAAGCTGAACATACCATGTCCATGTTCAGATATAAAGTTTAGAAAACCCGAACATGAACAGTTGGCACGAACGAGACAAAACGAGTCTAACCAAGCCCAACTACGGGCAACTCGGTTCATTTAGCAGCCCTGCTCGTGCCAGGACTTAAATCACTTTCGCGATCCTAGATTTTCTACCTCTTATAATGACGAAAATGCCCTTACTGTATATATATAGGTATTAGTGTAACCATCATTTCTTTAAGGATTTCTCTCTCTCACTCTCTCAAGCGAGAGAACGCCGTTAGCTTGTAAAAAACGCAGGAAGACCAAGAAGAGGAAACCCTATTGATCATCGTGAGTGCAATAGTAAATTGTATATTTCTCGTCTTTCTTTCCCTATTTCCTCATCAGATCGTCACCGATTTTTCTTGTATTTCTTGTTCTTTGTTTTGTGGTGAATCGTGATAATTATTATTGTATAACAAGTGTAATTTGTCCTTGTATCACGACCGTTTCCGTTTCAATTTGTTTGGTTCTGCCTTTTTTTGTTTTAGTAGTTTGGCTTTAAATTTTGCAGAGAAAAGGAACCTTGTTTGCGTCGAAGGGCCGGAGGAGGAAGAGAAGATCAATAAGAAGAGGCGCTGTATTTACCGAAGGTCTAGGTTGTTGTGATTCTTCAAATTTAAACTCATCGATTTATTTTCGAGGTTGGGTTTGAATGGTATTATAGGTCTTTTGGGGGTTAGAAAATGTTCGCCTTTCATTCGGTGGTTGTGGCTTTTCTTTTTCTTCTTCAAGTACGGATGATTCAATTCCATGGAAATAGATTGACGATTGTGGAGATCATGCTGCTTCTGAATCTGTTTCTGGATGAGAAATTCTGTTTTCGCCGTTATTTTGTTGGTTTTGTCCCTTCCTTTATTAAAAAAATTCCCTTTTCTTTGGGTCGTTCAAAGATGATTCACTAATTCGTTGCACCTCTAGTTTATTTGATATACCCGCTCAAAGGTTCTCATTTTAGCTTTTGCAGCTCACGCCTATGACGATCATAGAGGGGCTTGAAAAGGCACGGATTTCTTCTCATCCTAGTAATCTTCACGGAACCATGTTGTGATTGATTCAACATCGGGAACATAATTAACGTAATTTTTGAAGCTTAAGCTCGATCCCTCCTGAAGAATGATTTGTACAACTTTCTAGAGTTCATTTAATTTTTAAAATTTGAAATACTAAAAGCTTGGCTTGTCATAATACAAATTTCAAAAAATGAAATGAACATTTAATTACTTATACGAGTGGCTTTTCACAAACACAATTGATTATTTCTTTTGTAGGAAAAAGATAGATAGTGTTATAAAGATTGTAAGGTAATTTTTGGAAAAAGCTTAACTACTCAACATTGACTTTTACTAATGAATTTGTAAGTAAAAAAGTGGATAAAGAAGAATAGAGTGATAGAGCTATTCAGACTAGATGGTGGAACCTCAAATGTGAGAAAATAGATATAGGAGATGCTTGAAATTATATAGGTATACTTTATTATATGTGGAATAATATGGCTATACATATTAGGAAAGTGGTAAAAGATATATTTGGCGTATCTAAGGGAGGCATACCGGCACAAAAAGAAGCTTAGTTAAAGGCAAAGAAAACATCTTATAAATTACATTATGCTAAGAAGACTAGTGAAGCAAATAAAAGCTAAACTCAAAAGAAGCGAAAAAGGTCGTCAGTGATAACTCAAAAAAAGGTTAAAGAGATATTTTTAGGATAGCTACGGCTAGATATAAGAAAACTAAGGATCTTATTTTTGTTAGATGCATCAAAGATGAGGATGAGAAGATTTTAGTGGTGAATAATGATATAAAAAATAGATAAAAAAATATTTTTATAAGCCTTTTAATGAAAATACAGATGTTAGTATTAGCTTACGAGAGTTAGTCAAATAAAAAAAGTATATAAACCGCAATTTCTATCGACATATTCAAAAGAATGAAGTCAAAGAGGCTCTTAAATATATGAAGGTTGGTAAATCTAAAGGACCAGACAATATTCCTATAGAAGTATGAAAAATCCTAGGAGAGGTGGGCCTCACTTGGCTCATAAGACTATTTAATGAAATGTAAAGAACTCAAAAGATGCCCGAGGAATGTAGAGCGATTACACTTATACCCATATATAAGAACAAGGGAGATATACCCATATATAAGAATAAGGGAGATATGCATAGTTATTCGAATTATCGAGGTATCAAGTTAATGAGTCATACTATAAAATTATGGGAAAGAATTATCGAACGTAGGTTAAGACAAGTATCAAGTACAACAAAGAACCAATTCAAATTCATGCCCGACAAATCTACTATTGAAACGATTCACCTGTTGAGAATCTTATGAAACATTTTAGAGCAATAAAGAAGAACCTTCACATGATATTTATTGATCTAGAAAAGGCTTGTGATAGGGTGCCAAGAGATTATTTGGACAACCTTGGAAAAGAGAAGTATTCCATTGACATACATAAATCTTATTAGAGACATGTACGATACGATGGTGCAAGAACTTGTGTGAGGACTCATGAAGAAATGAAAGACTCCTTTGAAGTTAATATTGGGTTAGATCAAGGATCAACTTTAAGTTCATATTTATTTATATTGGTCATTGATGAGTTAACAAAATATATTCAAAATGAAGTACCTTGGTGTATGTTATTTGCTGATGATATTGTATTAGTGGATGAGTCTAAGGAAAAAGTTAATAGGAAATTGGAACTATGGATAAAAATGTTAAAAAGTAAAGCTTCTGATTTAGTAGAACAAAAATATAATATATGTAATATAAGTTTGATTAGTTGGGTACTTAAGAAGACATAGAAATTAAGATTGACACACAATGCATCCCTCGCAAGGAAAGTTTTAAATACCTAGGGTCAATTTTTCAATGTGAGAAAAATTGATGGAGATGTTACACATAGAATTAATGCCGGTTGGTTAAAATAGAGAGGGGCATCAGGTATTCTGTGTGATAAGAAGATACCATTAAAGTTAAAAGGTAAATATTATAGAGCAACAATTAGACCTGCTATGTTTTATGGTTATGAGTGTTGGACAGTTAATCATCAACATGTGCAAAAGATGTATGTAGCAGAAATGAAGATGTTGAGATGGACCGTATACATAATGAGGTTATTGGAAACCAATTGAGAGTAGTATCAATATATGATAAAATGAGAGAAAATCGTTTAAGATGGCTTGAACATGTAAAAAGATGACCAAAGGACGCCCCTATAAGAAGATATGAAAAAGTAGATTGTGAAAATGTTAAAAGAGGAAGAGGACGACCATAAAAGTGTTGGAAAGAAACTATAAAGAATGATCTAGTTTATATTGAGTTAACTGCTACCATGACACATGATAGGTCTATGTGGAAACAAAGTATCCATGTAGCCGACCCCATCTAGTATGGGAAAAGGCTTAGTTGTTGTTGTTGTAAAATACTAAAAGCTTGGATGGGGAAACAGTGAAAATGAAACTAGGAAGGAAAATGAAAAGATTCATTACACTAAGACAAAATTATAAGGTTATATGTGCAGAGAGTCGGAAACTAGCAGAAAACATGTTTAAGGTTTGATTAGATAGGTGAGGTTTAATTTCTTGGTTGACCATGCCTCATGATTCATTCAGTTGGTAAGTTGATGTATGCATACCATGTTCATAAAACATGCTGTCTTGTTTGTCGCAGACGTAATAAATAATCAGTTCTTTTCTTGTGCTGCTGTTTTAATATCTACTGACTTGGTCGGACCATTGCAAGTCTTCTTGAGGCATGCACATCTGATTCTAGCTTTTCATGTGGTCGCCTTTTGCAGCTTACTGATTTGTATGTAATCCTTATCTTTTATGGGCTGGACTGAATCTGTAGGTACAATGATTAAGCTTTTCAAAGTAAAGGAGAAGCAAAGAGAAGCTGCTGAGAATGCTAATGGGAGACCAATTAAGAAGCAAACTGCTGGGGAGTTACGTCTGCACAAAGGTTTGTCATTTCAAAATTATACAATGTCTCTACGTTCTCCAGATGTTGGCTAGCTTTTTAATTCAACATCATCTCTTGTGTTTCATGTAAAAGAATATATAGTCTCTATCACACACAAAAAAAACCAAATCAGGGCCTGACTACTTTTAAGATCATGGTCTAGTAATATTATAAACAGCTTCCTTTTAAATGGAAAAACTTTACTGACCTTGATGGTGCTTAGTGGCTCCTGTTCTGGTATGTGCGAATGGAAGCTGTATTTTTGTTGTGCTCTTGCTGATGATGAGCTTACTCTATGTAGTCATGCCATTGTCTGCATCAAACTACTTTAAGTAACCCTGTTTTCTGTGCTCACTTTTAGTGGCTGAGTACGAAATGCCATCAGTGCTCTCTCTCTCTCTCTCTCCCAAAAAAGTTATTTTGGCTTCTAAAGAGGCCCGTGATCTTCTTATTGCTTGTCAGCTGTGACTTATAAAATGGATATTTGAATCAAGATGAGATCTTGCCGATATTTTGTTATGCACAACCCTGCTAATATCTTGTGAGTGCTGTCTTTTGAAGTTCCCCTTTTGGAAGGTCTAATTGCTTGAGTGGGCATTTTGCAGATATAAGTGAGCTTAACCTGCCCAAAACCACTAGCATATCATTTCCCAATGGAAAGGATGACCTAATGAGCTTTGAGATCACTATTAGGCCTGATGAAGGATATTATCTGTAAGTCCCTTTCTTTTGCAAGTTTTTGTAAATGTCAAAGTGTTCCCGTGGGGACATCAGTTCTATTTCTTTTTTTTAGTTGCTTTGCCAGAAAAATTGTCTCAATATCATATATTTTCCACTTTTACATTCGTTTAAGAAGCTATTTCAAGTTTTTCATAATGTGATATTGGTTTTAGAACCCGCAATTTTCTAAGTTTGTCATGTTCACAGTTTTGTTGTGCCTTCTCCTTTCTTTGACAAGCATCCATAGATTGCTGATATTCCCGGGCCGTGTAAAATTTGTCGACCCATTCTGTCCAATATTGTCTTGCTGCTGGTTACCTGGAATGTATTTCATGAGTCAAAGTTGACATGTTCTTGTTTTGTGCCAGAGGCGGTATGTTTTTGTTCACTTTCCAGGTTTCTCCTATATATCCACATGAGGCACCCAAGGTCAAATGTAGAACTAAGGTGGGTCGCTAAGCAGTGGAAAAGCTTATGTTGTCACAACTATTTGTCTATCAAAGATGTTGATAATTATTGTCATCATCATCATCCACTTTTGCAGGTCTATCATCCGAATATTGACTTGGAAGGAAATGTGTGCCTCAACATACTTCGTGAAGACTGGAAACCAGTCCTAAATATAAATACCGTCATCTATGGCCTGAATCATCTTTTCACGGTAATTCTACCCTTCCTAACCTTTTGTCGCATTTTCAATTTTTTTTTGTTCTTTGTAGTTTTACTCTGCCTACTGATTTAATGTTATCTTGGTTTTGTGTTCCACATGTGATCATGATTTGTGGTTCTTTCTGGTGTCATTGCCATGGTTTTATTTAAAGTGTTAGCATGGCACATGATTCAGCTCTATGGAAACAAAGAATCCATGTAGCTGACCCCATCTAGTATGGGAAAAGGCTTAGCTGTTGTTGTTGTCTGGATTTGACACAAGTAGATGGATATCATTGAGTACATTAAGGGATATTTGATGACGTGGCTGAGCACAGCATCATGACCCAGGGGCTGCACGTTTTACATTATAAACCATCCATGGGTTTGTGTTTGCATCGTGCATCGTGTGTGGGCCCCGATTGTGGGGTTCCGGCCCACACGTGCAACACCCTCTTATGGGCCCTATTTCTGCTTGCCCATTTTCCACACACACAATTATGAACTGGGTACTAGGCTAGTCATCCTGATAATATCCAAATGCCAAATTCATTCATGGCTGAAAGAAGCAAAGCGATTTAGTCCTGTTTTGGCCTCCCTTCTGTATTGTAAATGGATTAGCAGTGATAACTTCATTCACGTCTGCTCTTTCTTTTTCCTGTTTCCCTTCCTTTCTTTTTTCATCACAGTCAGCACTTGCTTTATTATCCATGTTGCTATTTCATCTGCATTTAAACTTGATTCCTTATAGTGGGTTAAAGTTGTTAGCTGCTATGACAATTTAACCCGATCAAGAAAGACTGAGCTGCTATCCTTCATCAGTTCCTTCCATACTTTCTAGTGGTTCTAGTTTTTAAGCTCTGGTGCTCAAGCATCCAGATAATCTCATTAGGTGATTCAGTTCACTTGAACACCTATGACGAGTTTTACTTAATTAATTTGCCAGCAGCCAATAATATCTTTTTGCTGCATTTAGTGTCTTCAGTTATATTGTTTGTTAAATTGCTAAGTTAGTGGATTGAGTGGTGCTCAATTCCTGGGAAATCTTAGAAGCTTGCTGAATCTCTGCGAAACAGGACTACTTGAGAAGAAAATTTTGTACCGTACTTGGTCAGTGATTCGTGTTGAATCATTCTAATCTGCATTCAAGTGCAATCCTCAAAGTTATGCATGCTTACTTCATACTAATATAAGATCTTAAGCAGTTCTGTGTATCTTTGTGCTACAGTGACATTAGCACGCATTAAACATATACCCCCACAGTATCGTTACACCAATGTCTGGTTGTAAATTTTCTGATACTAATTGTCGTGGTGGTAGAGACATTCTTCTTTTTCTTGTTACATAGAGAAATTGTTCTTGGGTCTCTACATGAACCTTCTAGCATAAAACTTCAAGGCTAGGACCCATCATTCCTGGGAACCTATACTGTGTTTGGCTTATGCATTGAGATGGCAAGCGTAGGAGTCAAAGCCCGACCCCACCCATATGATGGCAGAGGCCCTCCGTGCACCCTCTAGGAGTCAAATTCCCCACCAGCAGCAATGGTGCTAATGCGCCTTGCGGTTGAGCTAACGCTCTCGGTGCACCCATGACGCTCTATTGAAAGCATGATCCTGGGTAAAGCAAATACTTCATGCAAATGATGCAATAGTCGGTGTCATCATCTTTGTTGATTGTTATCAGTCAGTGAAGGCCTGTATGTGGTCATAGGATATGGCTCCTTATTTCAATAATTTGCATTTTACTCCTGCAAGTATTTGGCTGCACCAAGAGAGTTTGAACTTGTCTTTTGGTTTGCTGATTGAGAATATGGGGCTGAGGCGATGCTATTTTGTATTGGAGATCTCTTTGATACTGCTTCTCTACTTATGGCAATGGAGTTGCAATTCTATTCTTTTATGGGTGATGTTGGATCATTCACTCATGTTAGCTTGTTTCTTTTCTTGTCCTTAAAATTCGGTCATGGTTGACTGAGACTGTCATTTTCCTGTGTTGATGCAGCAACCTAATCATGAAGATCCCCTGAACCATGATGCCGCTGTCGTTCTCCGAGACAACCCTAGGCTATTTGAGGCGAATGCGAGGAGGGCAATGGCTGGGGGTTATGTTGGCCAGACCTTCTTCCCGAGATGTATCTAGTGCAACTGCTTGCTGTTGCTGCTCGGACACCAACACCGCTCAGATTACTCTAACTTGTGGCACACCTTACTACTTGTGCTTCCTGTGCACGAGCCACTGCATCGAGCGTGCCGCATTTGAATGTCAAAAAAAAAAATTCTGGTTGTTGAACTGATTTGTGGAGCATCGCGCGCACTGTGTTATCTTTTGGTTGATGTAAAACTGGGATGATCTTGAAATTTTTTTCTTTTTCTTTTTGCCCATAAATTCAGCTTTGTTTTCTCCCTGGAGCCAATCTGCCCTCATGTAGAATGTGAGAAACTGATATGGGGCGCTTTGCAATCATGCTGTACAAGAGCCAGAACCAAGGTGCACACACACATACGCACATTGTTATAGATCTCAATATTTTACATAGTCGGTACTTATTGAGTATCAAATTCGCATATGCTCTCCCCAAACCCGATTGTGCCCCCAAATCCATCATATTGGGACGGCCTTGCAGGGGATCCCCAAAATTGTTCATCATTGACAAAAGCCCTCCATGAATGTTGATAGAAGATGAGCTTGATGCATGCCCCAAAAGGGCGCAGCTCACTAGCGACGGGGTGGCGCTCTCTGACAAAAGGTCATGGTCTTGATATGTGTGTGTGCGTGCGTGCACGTGCTTGCTTTTGTATTGGATTTCAACTACGCCCAACGGTGCACGTTGCCCACTTGTGTCACCTTTCAGCTATTGAATCAGCCGGCCGTTCAGTAAGCCACCTGTTCTACTTCTATCCTCCACTTAATTTGTGAAACCAGTCGTCATTACCACCACCTTCCAATCTCTCTCTAATATCATCTACGTATAGACTGTGAAGGATGGTGGCAGCCAGCCAAGAAAATGGTTGAAGGCAGCTGCTGTGAGTGGTTCAAGTGGCAAAAGGTGGTGCAAGGAGCATTGAGCACCGTTTCACATATCCCAAATTCCATTATATATATAGAGAGAAATTAGTATATCTGATATCCATTCATGCTTGCCGATCGATGACGATGATCAATAATGGATATTTGAATTTAAAAAGTTAAAAGTATTATTGTATTTTTCATATTTTCTATTAATTGTTTTTAAATTCAAATCCCATAATTGATTATTGCTATTGTTGGGAGATATTTAAGTGATTGAAGCAAGCATGGGTATGTGCTCTCTCTCTCTCTCTCTATGTATATATATATGGAGAGGGAAGGGAGTAGTGATAAATTTCGATTCATCAATTGATTGACATAATAAAAAATACCATTGTACTTTATACTTTATATTTAATACAATATTAAATGCTTTTTATTTTATCATGTCAAATATTCATTTCAAAGATCGAATAATAAAAATATATATGTAAGATTATGTATCAAAACTCCACTCCCTCCCTTTCTATACATCAACCATTCACCTCAAAGATCGAACAATGAAGATATTTATACAAGATTATGCATTAAAGATATTATGCATTTACGAGTACTCCACTCTCCCTTCTTTCTATAGATATATTGATATATACATATATGTGTATACAAGTATATGTGTGTGGACGTGCGTACACACGCCTGTGTACCGACCTTCCTATTTGATTTAGATCGAATGAATGATTACATATAGCACATGAAAGCCAGCAGGGATACCCGACTGAATTTGTTGTTCTTGCTGGCTCTTCTCGCTCGAATTTCTATTCCTAGTTTTCTGGTTTATAGTGGAATGTGAGAATGGAATTGCAAAGACTAGCGAAGACATGCTACAAATGAATCGGGTTGTATGTAGGTCCAGAAATCGGGTCGGATCTAGATCACAATATCCCCATGGATGTTAATAGATCGGATCAGTACCAATAAGATGTTTGCCCAGTCCGACTTAATCGCGAGCAAAGGAAGTAAAACTAAACAGAAGGAAACTAACGGTTGGTTGGTTCAAGTGGTTGGGCACTTGCTCTCCATAAGCAAAGGTCTTGAGTTCAAGCCTTGTGAATGGAGAAAACCAGTGCCGGGGGAGCTTTATCCCTATAGTGGGCGACCCAACTCGAATCTGATTAGTTGGAGCTCTTTGGGCTTCCTGATATTGGTGGTATACTTCACCAAAAAGTATATATAAGAAAATCTAAATAGAATGAGAAACATACTCAATCTGATGATATATCCATATACTGGTGATATGATTCACCATAAAGTATATAAAAAACTAAATAGAATGAAGAACATAATCTGATGATATAATCTATGGGTATTGAATATCATCAGATATAATGACAAGTTCTACATCCAAATCTTATCGGATTATTGACAACTAATAGGAGATTATTTTTGATACACAATCGATTCTCATTCACCAGACTCGGATATATCCAAATCCAAAAATTATTGTTCTGTTGTAGTATAAAAGCATTTTGGTTTTCTATATTTTGACAGTATAAAAAGATTGTTGAAGAGCATTAGCTCAACTGGCAGGCCCTCTGAATTTCTTCTGCTGACGGGGAGTTCGACTCCCATGGGATGTACGCTTGTGTCAGGCTTCGGCCCGCCTTTGTAAACCAGAAAAGAGAAAGAAACGTGAGGTTGTTGGTGACAAGGTTTCCTTTCTGTATAGAAGTGAAAGTAAAGCTCAACAAAGCGATGCCATGGCTGGGGGTGATGTGTGGAAGGCTCATGTGGCGATGGCGCTGGTTCAGGTCAACTATGGCGGGTACCACGTTATCATCAAGCTTGCTCTTAACGTTGGGGTGAATCAAGTGGTCTTCTGTGCCTACAGGGACTTGCCGGTCCTGGCCCTGCCCGCTCCCTTCGCATATTGCACAGAAATGTGTAGTCTCTCTCTCTCTCTCTCTCTCTCTCTCTCTCTCTCTCTCCTTTATTTGTGTCTATAGCTTCTTCATTTCCCTGCTGATTCTCCTAAGGGAAAGGCAAATTTTCAGCGGTTCCCGCTCCTACTTGATGAAATTGACGCTTGGTTGTTAGAATCGTGAATTGGGGAGCTTTAGTTGATGTTTGTCAGTCAATTGGCAACTCAATTATGGGAAAGAACTTCCTTTCTTATGCAGTATTATCTTTTCTTGTAGGCTTTGATGCATCCATTCTTTCTAAAGAGTGGAACTGTAGAATTCCATGTGATCTCAGGATGCAAAATCTTAACCTTTTGGTGGGGATACGCCGAAACCACCTTCTCCAATCAGATCAACTTTTCACTCGTTTCTATGTGTATTATGCACAGAACCAGATTTTTCTGCTATGTTCATGTGAGCTGAGAATGAAGTCAAAGAGGCTCTTAAACATATGAAGAGTGGTAAATCGGTAGGACCAGATAATATTCCTATAGAAGTTTGGAAAATACTAGGAGAAATAGGAATCACTTGGCTCACAAGACTATTTAATGAAATATGGAAAAACCAAAAGATGCCCGAGGAATGGAGAGCAACTACACTTATACCCGTATATAAGAACAAGGGAGACATTCAAAATTGTGCGAATTATCGAGGTATCAAGTTAATGAGTCATACTATGAAATTATGGGAAAGAATTATCGAACGTAGGTTAAGACAAGTATCAAGTACAACAGAGAACCAATTTAGATTTATGCCAGGTAGATCTACTATTGAAGCAATTCACCTTTTGAGACGTCTTATGGAACATTTTAGAGCAAAAAAGAAAGACCTTCACATGATATTTATTGATCTAGAAAAAGCTTATGATAGGGTACCGAGGGAGGTTCTTTGGAGAACCTTGGAAAATAGAGGTATCCCATTGACATATATTAACCTTATAAGAGACATGTATGATGGTGCAAAAACATGTGTGAGGACTCATGAAGGAACGACAGACTTCTTTGAAGTTAATATTGGGTTACATCAAGGATCAACTTTAAGTCCATACTTATTTATAATGGTGATGGATGAGTTAACGAAACATATTCAAGATGAAGTACCTTGGAGTATGTTATTTGCAGATGACATTGTATTAGTGGAGGAGTCTAAGGAAAAAGTTAATAGAAAATTGGAACTATGGAGAGAAACATTAGAAAACAAAGGCCTCCGACTTAGTAGAACCAAGACAAAATATATGGAATGTAAGTTTGATCATTTGGCTACTTCAGAGGACATAGAAATTAAAATTGGCACACATTGCATTCCCCAAAAGGAAAGTTTTAAATACCTAGGGTCAATTTTTCAAAGTGATGGAAGAATTGATGGAGATGTTACACATAGAATTAATGCTGGTTGGTTAAAATGGAGAGGAGCATAAGGTATTCTTTGTGATAAGAAGATACCATTAAAATTAAAAGGTAAATATTATAGAGCAGCAGTTAGGCCTGCCATGTTTTATGGTTCTGAGTGTTGGGCAGTTAATCATCAACATGTACAAAAGATGTCTGTGACAGAAATGAAGATGTTGAGATGGATGAGTGGTCATACAAGAAAAGCCCGTATACATAATGAGGTTATTAGAAACAAATTAGGAGTGGCACCAATAGAGGATAAAATGAGAGAACATCGTTTAAGATGGTTTGGACATATAGAAAGAAGATCAAAAGAAGAATCTGTAAGAAGGTTAGAAAAACTAAATTTGGAAAGTATTAAAAGAGGTAGAGGACGACCACAAAAGTGTTGGAAAGAAACAATAAAGAATGATCTAGCTTATTGGGAGTTAACTGCTAACATGGCACACGATAGAGATCTATGGAAACAAAGAATCCATGTAGCCGACCCCGTCTAGTATGGGAAAAGGCTTAGTTGTTGTTGTTGTTGTTGTTCATGTGAGCTGACTTTGGAACATTTCCTGTTGAGAAAGAATGGCAGGGAATATTTCCTTGTCACTGTTTTATTTCAAGATTATTCGCTGCTGTTTCTCTTAACAATGATTATAAAAAACGGGAATTTGTTAACTTGGCTGCGATTTATTGGAGTAAATGTTGAAGTCATCAACAACAACAACAACAACAACTAAGCCTTTTCCCATACTAGACGGGGTCGGCTACATAGATTCTTTGTTTCCACACATGTGTCATGTTAGCAGTTAACTCACAATAAGCTAGATCATTCTTTATTATTTCTTTCCAATACATTTGTGGTCATCCTCTAGCTCTTTTAATACTTTTCAAATTTAGTTTTTCATACCTTCTTAGAGGTTCTTCTTTTGATCTTCTTTCTATATGTCTAGACAATCTTAAACGATATTCTCTCATTTTATCCTCTATTGATGTCACTCTTAATTTGTTTCTAATAACCTCATTATGTATACGGTCTTTTCTTGTATGACCACTCATCCATCTCAACATCTTCATTTGTGTCAGAGACATCTTTTGTACATGTTGATGATTAACTGCCCGACACTCAAAACCATAAAACATGGCAGGCCTAATTGTTGCTTTATAATATTTACCTTTTAACTTTAATGGTATCTTCTTATCACAAAGAATACCTGATGCTCCTCTCCATTTTAACCAACCAGCATTAATTCTATGCGTAACATCTCTATCAATTCTTCCATCATTCTGGGGATGCAATGTGTGCCAATTTTAATTTTTATGTCCTCTGAGGTAACCAAATGATCAAACTTTTATTCCATATATTTTGTCTTTGTTCTACTAAGTCAGAGGACTTTGCTTTCTAATGTTTCTCTCCATAGTTCCAATTTTCTATTAACTTTTTTCTTAGACTTCTCCACTAATACAATGTCATATGCAAATAACATAAACCAAGGTACTTTATCTTGAATATGTTTTGTTAACTCATCAATCACCATTATAAATAAGTATGGACTTAGAGTTGATCCATGATGTAACCCAATATTAACTTCAAAGAAGTCTGTCATTCCTTCATGAGTCCTCACACATGTTTTTGCACTGTCATACATGTCTCTTATAAGGTTAATGTATGTCAATGGGATACCTCTTTTTTCCAAAGTTCTCTAAAGAACCTCCCTCGGTACTCTATCATAAGCTTTTTCTAGATCAATAAATATCATGTGAATGTTTTTCTTTTTTGCTCTAAAATGTTTCATAAGACGTCTTAACATGAATCCAAATTGTTTCTCTATTGTACTTGATACTTGTCTTAACCTACATTCGATAATTCTTTCCCACAATTTCATAGTATGACTCATTAACTTGATACCTCGATAATTCACACAATTTTGAATGTCTCCCTTGTTTTATATATGGGTATAAGTGTACTTGCTCTCCATTCCTCGGGCATTTTTTGGTTTTTTCATATTTCATTAAATAGTCTTGTGAGCCAAGTGTTTCCTATTTCTGTTAGTATTTTCCAAACTTCTATAGGAATATTATCTGGTCCTACTGATTTACCACCCTTCATATATTTAATAGCCTCTTTGACTTCATTCTTTTGAATACATCGGTAGAAATTGTGGTTTATATACTTTTCTAATTTGGCTAACTCTCCTAAGCTAATACTAACATCTTTATTTTCACTAAAAAGCTTATAAAAATAGTTTTTCCACCTGTTTCTTATATCATCATTTGCCACTAGAATTTTTTCATCCCCATCCTTGATGCATCTAACATAATTAAGATCTTTAGTTTTTTTATCTTTAGCCCTAGCTATCCTAAAAATATCTCTTTCATCCTCTTTTGAGTTGATTTTTTTTATATAAATCCTCCCAAATTTTAGCTTTTGCTTCACTCACCACCTTTTTCACTTCATTCTTTAATTTCTTATAAGCCTCTAAAATTTCATTAGTTTTCTTAGCATAATGTAATTTGTAATATGCCCTCTTTGCCTTGATTTTATTTTGCACTACTTCACTCCACCACCAAGCTTCTTTTTGTGCCGGTACACCTCCCTTAAATACACCTAACACATCTTTCGCCACTTTCCTAATATGTATAGCCATATTATTCCACATATCACAGGGTGTACCAATATAATTTCAAACATCTCCTTGAAGGACTTTCTGTTTAAATATATCTTCTTTCTCGCTTTTGATGTTCCACCATTTAGTCCAAATAGCTCTATGCACTCTTTTCTTCTTTGTCTATTTTTTTATTTGTAAATCCATAACTAAAATTCGATGTTGGGTGGTTAAGATTTCTCCTGGAATTACCTTGCAATCTTTACAACATGCTCTATCTTTTTTTCTACAAATAAAGTAATCAATTTGTATTTGTGATAAGCCACTCTTATAAGTAATTAAATGTTCATCTCGTTTTTTGAAGATTGTGATGATGATTAATCTTGCTATGTAGAAGGATACGGTTGCCTTTAACTCTCCAACTGCTCATGTCATTCTTCTTTCTTGGTCTTACTGGGTAAGCATTTTCTCCCAATATTCTTCCAGTTATGGGTCAATCTTTGAACTATGAAACATATTTACTTTCTTTATCCCCCTTTAGGATATTTGCAAATCAGCTTCTATTTGTTGTTGGCCTTGAACACACTAGTCCAACATATGTTGCAGCTATTCAACCTTCCATATCAGTGTTCACATTCACATTTGCTATTCTAATGGGATAAGACCGCTGAATTTCAATGTATTTTGCAGGAATTGCCAAAGGGGTACCTTATTCTTCTTTGATCTTCTTTGTTCTGATAAGTTTGGTGGTTGGACCATGGTAACTTCGCATTTTGGCTAGAAAGTTAACACATCGGTATAATGTGTCTTATAGGGAACTCCCTCTGCATGACTATATTTCTGGCCTTACAGGTAGTTTAGCATTTTCTGGTTCCTGTAGTTGTTGCTTTTCCCGTAAAACTGATATTTCTCTCTAGACATTTGTGACCTTTTGGAATTAAATGAAAATGAACATGAGAACAATCTTCTGGCATTAGATGCTGAGACTGACATTGAACAGACTCACATTGTAGGAGACACATGCATGAACTGCATACATGCACACTTGCACAAAACTAGAGTGCTATATCAATAATGTCAACCTGAAGAATGCAAGCCTTGAGAAAGACAATCTTTAAGATTCAAAAAAATCTGTTAGACCATTAGCATTTCTTTGTTCTTCTCTGGCTTATTTAAAGCTTTGTTTTTCATGTCTTGGAGAATGCTTCTATTTTCTGTTCAATGCATATAATTCTTTGCATTTCTTCTTTTGCATCCTTAATGCTGATTAATAGTTCTGTAACAAAGACGATGCTTCAATATAGCAACGGAAGATTGATGAATAATCACAAAGCCTTAGAAAAGGCTATAATCTCACTCAAGTGCAACGAAGGTCCACCAAAAGTAGTGAAAATGAATATTATTAATCAACCACAAAGGAAATACATGTACATTAGAGATATTATATAGGAAGAAGAAAGAGAAGGGAGAGGAGGAGCTACACTCAGCCAGGCCCCAACACCTAGCTAGGCTAGCCATTGGGGCTTGGTGCTAGGGGCCCTTTAGCCACGCCGTAAGGGTCATCTTAACAGTCCCCTCAAATTGAGGGTACTATGATCAAAAGTTTGCTAACTGAAAATTGAAATCGTGGGGCTGATAATAATTTGGTGAAGACATTTGTAAGTTGGTATTGTGATCTCACAAAGTGTAATGCGAAATTGCCTTGTACATGTTCCTCACGAACGTAGTGACAATCTATTTCAATATGTTTGGTGCACTCATTAAAAGTATGATTATTGACTATATACATAAAACTCTTGTTGTCGTAGTATATAATTGGAGTGACTTCCAATGATACTCCCTGATCTTTAAGTAGTCATCTAAGCTAGGTCACTTAGTGGTTTTGTTGGCCATGGTGCAATACTCAATTTGAGTGGATGAGAGCAACACCTTTTGTTGTTTCTTACATTTCCATGATATAAGGGACAATGTGTAATGTGAGGTCGTGTTATGGTGAGATACATGAGTGTTCCAACGATCTTTTTGTAAGGGGTAGGATCTCTCAACGACTCTCCATCAACAAGTCGCATTTTTGGTTGATCACCTCTAGGGTCTCAATAATTTTATCATAGGTAAGTCTTCATCTAAGAACAACATCATTAGGAAATTTAGTTTGAGATAAAAATAAACCTCTAACATCTCTAGTTACCTCAATACCCAAAAAGTAAGATAGTTGTCCAAGATCCTTTATCTCATACATCTTACCAGTTCTTGCTTGATTTGTTGGATCCTAGAATATCACTACATGTAATAATCATGTCATCTACATAGAGTATAAGAATAACAATACCTGCAACATATTTTCTTATAAACAAGGCTATATCAATATAGTAGACCACAAAACCATGCAACACCATGAATTCAATTATTTTATCAAACTAAGCCTTAGGTGGTTGTTTGAAATCATACAATACCCTTTTTAGTCGTAAGACTTGGTTGTATGGAATATTAAGATCAGAAGGAAGTTTCATATATACTTCTTCCTTAAAAAGATATTTTTCACATCCAATTGATAGATGTTCCAATGCTTAACAACACAAGCAACCACAAGAGTTCTGATAGTGGTAATCCTAACTACAGGGGCAAAGGTTTTCTCATAGATAATCCCATATTACTATGAGTAACCCTTTGCAAAGAAGCAAAGAACTCATATCTTTAGTTTCTTTAGTTGAAGAAGAGCAAACTGCTCCAACCGTTTTTCTCCTTTATTTGAGTATCAAGTAACTTTACTTTTTCTTGAAGTGCAAGAATGGAGGAGTATTCTTCTTTTTCTACCATAACCACCTTCTTTTTTAATTTAGGGCAATTTAGCCTAATATCGTCAACTTGTCTATAAAAGTGATAAATAACTTTTTTTCTAGCCTCACTTAACCCTTCAATTTTAAAATGAGGAGGACGATATACCTTGACATTTGCTCTAAGTCTAGACTATGTCACATGGGTGCAGGTGTGGGATATGACAAATTTCAAAAATTTTGGGGTACGGCAACACAACTAAAGTATATAATATTATATATATTATATAATATTCAAGCTAGAATAAGTGAGACATTAATTAACATAAGTATATGTACACAACTTTATATTAAAGCAAAACAAGTAAACAACTACTAATTTCATCATAATACACAAATCAATTAAAAGAAAATCAAAATCTTAATGTTTGATAAATTAAATGAGATGGAAATGAGATTGTCAAAAGAATATGTGAAGGGGTGCCTACCTTGACAAAGGGTTGCTGAGTTTGGTTTAAGCATTACATTTCATAACACTTTCCCTTACCACAAGAGTAAGTTTCCAAAGAATGACAACCTACATAACAGTCAATTCCTTTTTTTCTGGACAACAGAGACTTAATAGTTAACACTTCTTATTTCAGTGTCCTCTACTTTGTGTTTCTTAAAGAACCAACCAACCTATGTTCATAGCAATAACTCTATAGACTTAAGAGTTAACAGAGACTTAACAGTTACCCAACAACATTGGCAGACAGATTCGGCTTACCCTTCCCCTCCACGAACATCGGCTTGAAGTAGAAGTTGAAAAAGAACCATGCGCCCCATATGATGTCGTTCCTTTTTGCATACTTCCGACCGACTTTTGAGATGGTAGCGAGTGCCTCATTCTCGTAGATATGTGGTGCGAGATCGACATCGAGGATCTCTCCGACGCCAACTCCGGTTGAAGCATCAATGAAGGACCATGAGGACGGCGGTGGTAGGCTCCATTCACCGGAAATGGGTGAGAGATTGATGTCCAGTGGGCGTGAGGGGGTGATAGTACGACCTGAGAGATCTCGATCGAGATCAAGAACATCGTGGATGCCGAAATCCATTGAGAGGATGGTGAGCGGATGGTGGTTCTCCATGGGCATCAAGCCATTTAGAAGAATCCTCTAGTCATCGTCCTTCTCTTGATCCTGATGGGGTTGTATTTGCTCTTCCTCTTGTATCCACAATAGCATCTCAGAAACCCATCATACATCTATCCACAAAATCACCGTCACCTTCCCATCGATAATACCCACAAGTTTGCTGAAAACTCCTCAAAATCTCAAAAGATGATCGTTTCTCCTGAATCTTTTCGGATAAACGAAACCGAAACATAGTCAAAATCAGAAAAACTTGGAATTCATCATCCGAATATCAAGAAGCAGATATCGAACCATAATTAGAGAAAAAGCCAAAATTAATCATGAATGACTAGGGTGATAAGGAAGAAATGAAAATGAGGACTATCCTAAGAAACGAATCAGGAAACTTCAGAACTCACCACCTCTCCCGATGGAAAACTATAGGCCTAATAAAACCAAGAAAGAAACTCTAACCCAAACCATAACCTAGATGGTCTCAACAAAGGGATGGCAACACTCGTTCGCGAAATTGCATGATCCGACGATGGAGGAAAGAAAATGAAGGAGACGTCTCTATCAGGTCGCCAGATTTACGGGAGAAGAGGATCGATGGTCTAGAGCATGACTTTTCGATCTATTCGTAGTCGTCGCCATATCGGGAACGAAGGAGACTGATAGAGGAGGAGGGAAATAAAGGAAACATTCATGAAATAGTAGGCGAAGAACGGGAATGGGAGCGGGTGCAGGTGAGGATGCAGAGTGGAGGTTGAGTCTTTTATACATCTGACCTAAACAAACTTGGACGAACGTGACCTCCGACACATTGACGGCACCCAAATTATGGCTCAACACGTTGACCGTGTCGACAATACACGACACTGTATCGATGCCGACACCCCACCCCCAAGAGTTGTTTGTGTGACATAGGGTCTAGATGCGGCTAAGACAATATCTTTTTGAAGTTTAGCTTCATTTATTCTTGTTTTCGCTATTTAAAGATGAGTAATAACCTATTCCTTAGTGGGAAAGGGTTTCTGATAGATGAGGGATGATCTTAGTCCTTTAAATTCTTCTCGAAGGCTTCTTAAAAATTGATATATGAAGTTCTCATTGTTCTCACATTATCTCTCACTAAGACATTCTGTATATTTCTTTTTATATCCATACAATTGATTCCATACATTGGAATATCCTTCAAAAAATTCGTTTATGATAATTTATCTCATAATGTCATTCTATGAGCAACATCACTTTTGACATGAGATTTTTTCAAATATTTCCATGCTTCTCTAGTATTAGTGAAGTCGGCCAAAGTATCTCTAGTGTGCTTATTCACATTATTCATGAGCACCCATAGAACCATTCGATGACTTTTATATTTTTCTTTTTGCTCAAGTGTGACATTAATGGAGGGTTCAACTTTTGAAGCCCCATCATGTTTTAAAATATAAATAATTTTCTATGGATTGGGCCGATGTTTTGTAGTTTGAAGCCTCAAAGAAAATGTTTTTGGTCTGAATGCAGGGTTGGTGATGAAGCCATCTCTAGATGCAGGCATTAGATTAAGATACAGCTACGTGATATTAAATGTTTCTGTTGCTGTGGGTTCTTATTTAGGTATTATTGTAATTGCCCGTAGTACTAAGGATATTTTGGTCATTTTATGTCTAAGAACCCATTATATAAGGGTTGAACATGATGTATTAGGGTTAAGAGACTAAGATTAAGAAAGATAGAGAGAGGGGGGGTGCCATCCATCGGAGGGCATGCCCCCTCCTTCGATCGTAATATTTTCTCTTCATTTGTTATTCTCGTTTGTAATATTTAATCTTCCATTGTACTTCCACAATTTCCAATATGGTATTAGAGCATGGTTTGCGAGATTAGCATAAGTTTACAGTCAAAGTTTCGACCAAAGATGATATAGTACCAAAGTCAACGACTTGTGTGGATGCCAAAGAGGGAAAGAGAAGCAACAACAAGGTTGAGGCTTCGTATTCGAAGAAGAAACCTCACTAGGAGAAGTGGCTCCGTGAACAAATCGATACGCACACACTCTCAAGTTGTCAGAATGGATGGATGCAAAAGGTATGAATTTGTCTCGTGGGGACCATGCAGTTCAGATAGATTTGCTAGAAAGATCGAATGTATAGATGCGGTTGAGAAGTGCTTCCATGGACTTCCTAAACGTAAGAAGAATTGGGCTACATACGGTACCCTACTGAATTGTTACTTCACGAAGAAAATGACAGACAAGGCAGAAGCCCTCTACAAGAAAATGAAGGTTCATAAAATTACTTCTAATTCCTAGTGTATAACAACCTAATGAGCTTGTACTTAAAGACTAAACAACCATAGAGAGTGCCTCCGTTGGTTCAGGTATGAAAGAAAATGGCCTCAAGATCGACATGATCACGTATAATCTCTACATGAACAACTATGCAACCATGAACGATGTTGAAGGAGCTGAGAGGGTTATAGAAGAAATAAAACAAGAGGGAAAAGACATTGGTGATTGGTCCATAAAAAAAACTGTTTGATAAAATGCCCAAGAGAAATGTTCACCTGCACATCAAGTGTTTGATGAAATACCCAAGAGAGATGTTTGCACATCAACTGTTCGATGAAATGCTCAAGAGGGCTGAAAATTCATAAAAAATTGCTGAAGATTGAAGTAGTACGTGATGATTGTCTCCATTAGAAAAACAACAAAATACAAATAGAAGGAAAGATAAAATACAGAAAATCATTTTTTTATCACCACATATGTTGAAAATCAAATTAGAGAAGAGACAAATTTTATTATTTTTTATGGAATGTGGTAGTATTACCAAGAAGCATGAAGATTAAGACATTGAGTTGCTGAAATAAACAACCAAAGGGCTGGAAAAAGCGACCATAATCACCATATGAAGGGGCGCATGACCGACTAGTATGAGCACATGTGTATATTCTGTTATTTGAGTGGTAGAGAGAGGATAACCAACCAACACACCGGTAACAACCACCATATAAAGAGATGCAAAAAAAGCTGTTTGAAGTGTGTACGGTGGAAATAATACCTCCTATCATAAAAATCAGTTTTCTCAAGAGAAAGAAAAAAGAAGAAGAGCGACCAACACTCATATAAGGGTTATGCACTACCTAAGTATATTTTTAATTGTTTAAGTTGATTTAAATAAGCATCATAGAGATCATTGGGGCATGTGTGGTGAAGAAAGATTTCTACAAGTTTGGAGTTCGAAGTATCTCACTCACAACTTGAGAGGGGTATTGAAAAATATGAATATCTGCTGTTTTTAGTGTTAGTTTTACAATTTCTGATATTTAGTATTATTGTAATCCATAATACTAAGAGCATTTTGGTCATTTGTATCTAACAACCCATTATATAAGGGTTGAACATGATGTATTAGGGTTAAGAGACTAAGATTAAGAAATAGAGAGAGAGAAGGGGGTAGTATCCATTGGAGGGCCTGCTCCATCATTCAATGTCAACATTTTCTCTTCACTTGTTATTATCGTTTGTGATATTCGATCTTCTATTGTGCTTTCACGATTTCCAGCAGTTTATTCTGAGAAAATATGGTTTTACTTGTTTGTCTAAGATGAAATCTTTTACGAATAATGCTAGGATTTATAGGTGAAACTAAGCGGTAAAACTGGTCTTTTAGTTTCAACGGCTCCATGATCTTTCTTAACTGCATGGAATCAATTTTGGACTTATGATAGACGGAACTCAAAGTGATGTGCAGATGTCCCATAGAATTCCATTTGGGCATTCTAGATTGTTTGAAACGGAAATAGACCTTCTTTCTTCCTTGCATGGTTAATCAGAAGAAAATATTGTGGGCATCAGTCTTTTTCCTATGTCATTAGGTTAGTGGAGGACTTAGAGAATTTTCTGGGGTGAGGCAATGTCCAGTTGAAGGAGAGCCTCTATACAATTATTTATAAAAGATTGAATTTCTTGTATTGATCTTTTGGATATATGTTATGTTGAAAAATTACATCTGAAATGATGAAAGTCTCATCCGGAATGGCCTTTTCTATTATTCGCTTAATTGAGCTTTCACTGTTTCCTTTTTGTATTCCCTTGAAGGAGAACTAAGCAAAGCCTAATGATAGTCTTTGTTGTACAATATTATTGGAGGGGCTCTTATCATTGCTGGTATATACATCGTAACCCAGGCATGCTCTAAAGACAGGTCGGTGGCTGAAGTTGTTGGGCACATGAATAGTGATGCTCACGAAGGTGCACCACTTCTTAATACTGCAATGTAATCAACAAAGCGAAGATGTCAAAATGAGAACTACGATTTATGAACAACGAAAGGGTGTGGGTGTGATCCTTCTATACCTCTCATTGCTTCTCTCCTATTCAAGCAGCTAAAGGCATGAAGAGGCTTCGATGAATATGACTCACTCTTGCTTTCACAAGAGACAGATAAAGGGGGTCAATTTTTATTAATTGGCATTGTTTATAATGATCTAATCCATACTTATTTATAATGGTGATTGATGAGTTAACGAAATATATTTAAAATGAAGTACCTTGGTATATGTTATTTGGAGATGACATTGTGTTAGTGGAGGAGTCTAAGGAAAGTTAATAGTAAATTGGGACTATGGAGAAAAACATTAGAAAGTAAATGCTTTTGACTTGGTAGAACAAAGACAAAATATATGAAATATAAGTTTGATCCTTTGGTTACTTCGGAGGACATATAAATTAAAATTGGCATATATTGCATCTCTCAAAAGGAAAGTTTTAAATACCTAGGGTCAATTTTTTAGAGTGATGAAAAAATTGATGGAGATGTTACACAAAAAATTAATGCTGATTGGTTAAAATGGAGAGGAGCATCAAGTATTCTTTATGATAAGAAGATACCATTAAAGTTAAAAGATAAATATTATAGAGCAACAATTAGACCTGTCATGTTTTATGGTTCTGATTGTTGGGAAGTTAATCATCAACATGTACAAACGATGTCTGTGATAGAAATGAAGATGTTGAGATGGATGAGTGGTCATACAAGAAAAGACCGTATACATAATGAGGTTATTAGAAATAAATTATGTGTGACACCAATAGAGGATAAAATGAGAGAATATCATTTAAGGGGGTTTGAACATATAAAAAGAAGATCAAAAGAAGAACCTATAAGAAGGTATGAAAAACTAGATTTTAAAAGTATTAAAAGAGATAGAGGACAACCACAAAAGTGTTGGAAAAAAACAATAAAGAATGATCTAACTTATTGTGAGTTAACTACTAACATGATACGTGATAGGGCTATGTGGAAACAAAGAATCCATGTAGCCGACCCCGTCTAGTATGAGAAAAGGCTTAGTTGTTTGCATTGTTTGCTGTATTTGGTTTTGCAGGGTAAGCTGGGTTTAGGCAAACCCTTACCAGATGCACGCCCTGGTATTGAACTCCTGACCTTTTGTCGGAGAGCCAATGCCTAGTCTGTATAGTCGATTGAAATGTTGGGGCTCGTTTGCAGTATATACGAAGCCGAAAACCATACACAAGCAAGGGCTTAGAGAGAGAAGCCCATTGGAGTTCAGATGATCCTCAAGAGATATCATTGTAGACCAGTGTTTTCCTGTAAACTACTTCATTTGTTCTCTGTTGTTCTTCACTCTTCTATACATTTAAGTTCCTTTATACATACATGTTGTGAGCCGGTTTTGCAACCCTTTAACTTAAGATGATTACAGTTAAAGATGATTACAGGTGTGCTTGACTGAACAATGCAATGTCTGGATCTTGCTAAACATGCTGATGTGAAGTCTGGACTTTTGCATTATGTCCATACTTCTATATTCGGGTTCAAAATTAGCCAATATCATGAAAATTCTATGTCCAAATAAGGCACTTGTATATGTCAAACTGGAGAGAGCACGCGCACACACACACACATATATATATGTATGAAAATTGGATCTTTTAAAAAGTTGAGGGTGTTTGGGAAAATCTAAAAGACACTTATCAAAGTTGTTCTATAAGAGGTTGCAACGATCTAATCACTCTCGTTTCTCTATGTAATATATATATATATATATATATATATAAAGAGAGAGGATATTGGATTCTACCATCGATGCTACTCACTCATAGGGTGGTCATTGTTTTGCGGTGACACGAGTGTAATAAGATAAGATTGTTGTTATTTATTTTTAAATATTCTTATAATCTTTCAAATTATACTTATGCCATCGAAAAAAATGATTATGAGTGAGTACAATAAGTGGTGAGTATGATCTGATTTCATATATATATATATATATTGCAGTTTTTCTGTTTCTTATCTTTTTTCAGTTGTCATTTCTCATGTTGTGTTTTCGGCTTTTTATCCGTTTCTGTGCAACATAGGTCGGGTCCAAAACTCGAACTACCATATATGTAAAAAAAGAAAAAGAAGAAGGGTCGGCCAGTGGCAAGTTGGGTTTCAGGTCTAGTTGGATGCTAAAGGTTAAGTTCAGTTTGTGGATCAAATCTGATGTGGCTCCAAATCAGATTTGATTTGTTTTGATGGTCAGATTTTGGATTTGGATCAAGAACCAAAATCCGGTTAAGGGTGAAGATATGGTTCTTTTGGGAGGAGATTCCCAGCGAGTGGTCGCGAGGGACGAAGACCAGAGGGAGGAATCATCCGAATTGTTGATATGGGCCCGAATCAGGGTGATCTTGAACCGGTTTACGACTCTCCCTCTCTCCATGAATTTTCAATCTCATACCCCCTGCCGGAATCCGCTGCAACTCCCATTCTCGAGCCCACGATTTCCGTTTCTGACGTTCGTGACCGTCTATCACGCCCTTCGTCGCAATGCATCGTCATCTTCAGTGTCTATGTATAGTTCCTTTACCGACGTTTACAACTACGGGACCATCGATTACGAGAGCCGAGAAGCACGGAATTGGAGGTCTCTCTACCGACGGATCGCGACGATGAACGACCCCAATTTGGGTTCTTCGTCCGTCTTGAATTGGTGGGAGAAGCAAGGCAGGGTGGCGTCGGCGTGGGAGCTCCGCCGAGTCATTAAGGAGCTCCGCAAGTTTCGGCGCTTCAAACTTGCTCTTGAGGTTTCATTTCATTCTTCTTCATTCCCTTCTCCACTTTCCTTGGAAAATTTGGTTGTGCTGGTGCATTCGGATTTTGGTCTTTTGCATATCCTTTCTCTTCATAAATTATCTCTCAAAATTGTATATATTATGAGAATTATGTTGAATTGCTATGGTTTGACGTGCCTTTTCGTGTTCATAATGCAATCGTAATCTTTGGGATCTTCTCTCAAGAGAATGCTAGTCGTTTTTTAAACATTTTGTTAGGCAAACTGGAGGATAATTCCTCTTCGATTCGAACCTGGTACCTTTCCATCATGATAGTAGATCTAAGAGTTGATCTGTCATTTGAACCCATTGTGTTGCCAATTCAGGCGCGGATCAGTCTTATTCTGGTTTGTTCAGATGGTTTTACGAAAATTAACCTGGTTCCTGCCAGCTTCCTCAACTGGCCTGCGTCGAATCGAAAAGTCGCAGATTCAATTATATTCTGATAGATAACATTAATCTTGAGGACCATGTTTTTGAATCAATCTGGCCATTCTAGATCTTATGGTAGGTTGATTTGTGGTCAACCACAACCACACCGCTTTATGTAGTGCCAGATACATGGATTCTTTGAAGCCATGGAGCTCGATCTACATTTAACTAAACACGGCCAGGCCATATTTATTGTTTCCTTTCAGCAGTCTTACTGTTTACTTTCCTTGTGAAGTTTTCTAGTTTCATGAGCCTTCCTTTCATGAATCCTTATTCTTGGAACCAAGTCGGTTCTACGTATTCAAACTTTCTTAAGCGTATCTCTCCCATTTCTTCTGTGAGTGCTACCCAACATTTTCTCTCAAATGACGTCATTGAAGACACAACCTTTCTTTCTTATCTACGAAATAATATCACTATTCATCCACTTTTTTTCCTCAACATAACCCCTACCATTTCCCCCCCCCCCCCAAAAAAATTATCCCCTTCATATTCCTTCTCTTCCATCCCCTCTCCCCACACACCATTTTCTCGAAAAAAAAGATAAGATTCAGTGCGTCATAGTCCAAACAGCGATGCGCGTGTCACCTTTTGAACCTAACGCACCTTAAGGGCATCTCATCAACAGTCATGAATGGTGATGCGGTTCACCATCTTCTAGATTAAGAGGCACCTACCGTGTGCTACTTTTCAAACAATGATGCGTTGTGGATGCCTGTCTTTTAAATAAAATGCGTCATGCATCTCATGGTCGATGACCGATTTGTTCTCTCTCTTGAAACATTCATCATGAACGATCCTTTAGAATTCTATTTTTTATCGATTTTTGTGTGAGATTCTATCTATCTTCAAATGAAGATAGAGGTTTTCCATTGAAATAAATGTTGAAAGTAATAGAGAAAGAGGTCTGAAAGAGACAAAAAGAGATCGATAAAATAATAAAAAACATTTGAAAATTTTTTGAAAAAGAAGAGTCGAAGAGGGCGAGATAGAGAAATGAAATGATTAAGAGAGAGAATGAGACTAAAATAGATCATTCAAAAGAGAAAAATCGAGAAAGATCACTGGAAGGAAAGAAGAAGCCAATGACATGGAGACAGATTATCAATAGGAGAATAAGTCAGTGAGCAAAAGAAGGAAAGAGAGAAAATGTGCAGTAGTAGTTTGGGAATTTTTGTACAAAGGAACATATGTTTAGTAAAATAGAGTACAAGAATAGCAATTATGCTAAGAAAAACAAATGACAAAATCTATGTTAGAATGAGCTGTGACACTGGTTGACGATAAACTATGTTTCAGTCTACTATTTGTGGCATCCAGGGATCTTACACCGTCTTGGTAGCTATTATGATGTAATGCTCAACTTATCTCTGGCATTTTTTTCCAGGTCTATGATTGGATACTTGAACATTGTAAAGGATTTAAAGCATCTTCAAGTGATATTGCAATCCAGTTAGATTTGATCTCCAAGGTGTATGGTATTTCTGAGGCTGAGGAATTCTTCGAGAGGCTTCCAGAAAATTCTAGAAATGAAAAAACATATGGTGCTCTTCTTAATGCTTATGTCCATGCAAAGATGAAGGACAATGCTGAGACTGTGGTAGCAAAAATGAGATCAGAAGGTCATCTTTCTCATCCTCTTCCATTCAATGATATCATGACTCTTTATATGAGAGCAAATGAATTTGAAAAAGTGGAATCAATAATTCAAGAGATGAGGGAGAATAATGTTGCCCTCGACATCTATTCGTACAATATCTGGATAACAACATGCGCCACCATGGTGGATTTGGACAAGATGGAAGAAGTATTTGAGCAAATGAAGCTGGACAAGTCTGTCAGTATAAATTGGACGACATATGCTACATTAGCAGCCATGTACATGAGGCTCGGCCAGTTGCAGAAAGCTGAAACCTGCTTGATCGAAGTTGAGAGACGGATTTCCGGTCGAGACAGGACGCCGTATAATCATCTTATTAGTCTATATGCAAATATTGACAAGAAAGAAGAGGTATACCGTGTGTGGCACTCTTATAATGCCAGCTTCAGAACCATACCTAATTCGAGTTATCATTCTATGATCTCCTCGCTGATTCGAATGGGAGATATCAATGGTGCTGAGGAGATTTACAAGGAGTGGGAATCCAGTAGATCAAGCTATGATCCTCGAATATGCAATGTTTTACTCTCTTCATATGTAAGGGAAGGGATGTTACAGAAGGCTGAGGGTTTATTCATGCATGTCCGTCAAACAGGTTGGCGGCCGAACCCGACTACATGGGAAATCTTAGCAGAGGGATTCATCAAGGAGGGAGAAATAGCTAAAGCAATGGAAGCCATAAAGGAGGCAGCATCGATCAAGAAGTTCCGCCATTGGCAACCAAAACCAAGGAACATTGGCTCCTTGGTATTGTTATGTGAGGAGAAAGGTGATGCAGTGAATGCTGCACTGTTGGTAGAGATCCTGAAGAAGGTGAATTGTTTAGACACAGAGACCTATGATTCTTTGATTAGAATTTCTAAAGCTGGCAAATCTGCTGATGGCTTTGATTGAAGCTGATGATAAACTCGATCAACTGAAGATTATGAATGCTAATACCTGAAATACTCAAGATATACGAGTTCATTAATATAAATGTAATAATGGTATTTGAGCATTTTAAGTATGATAAAATCACAAAAGCCATGAACTTAGGAGGCTGGCGTGCAACAATAAGGAGTTGTGATAAACTTGCAAGTTTCTATTATTCGGATTGCTGGCTTCACAAAGTGTTAATCAAGGTCTGGGGCTAGCAGAAAGCAGTGGATTTGACAACTGTTATTCATGGTCTCGGCCCTTTCTGTCGTTTCATCCATGTGCATCATTTTTGTTGTCAAGTAAACAAAGAGCTTGCCCGCAGATAGACATGGCCCGGCTCGAACTGGCGGTTTCAAACCAATCCGAACTAGGAACCAAAACTGAATAAGGACTGAGCTAGTTTCAGTTCAGGTTTGGAATGGCCGCTTTCACTTCTGGTTGTTATTCGAGTCTTGAACCACTTGGAACCGAGAAATCAAAAGTTTAAATTTTAAAAAATTAAAAAAAGAAATGAACCATCGATTCTGGTTATATGAAAGGAGAATTAGAACCGAATTGAATAGTCTTCAGTTCCGGTTTTAGATTTGATCTGGCTGATTCTTGTTCTGGTCATGAACCATTAGCAGAACTGAGTGGAACTCGCTTAGGCTACGGTTCACGGTTCTAGCAACCAGAAGATGGAGACTTGAAACGAGTGGTTTCAAACCGTCATATACAGTTTGCCCGACATTGGCACCAGAGATTTGAACAGCCATTCGATTGTGCTGTCAAAAAATTATAATACAGCACAATAACAACTTTATACCTTAAATGGAAATCTATTTTTGAATTTCACTTTCTCAAATTTAGAGGACTTAAGTTAAAAAAACTTCTTGTTTGTGATAATCTAGAGCTAATTCCGTTTAAGACTGACGTGATAGACAGGAGCACATGTTGCTGAATCAGCATCCAACAACAGCAACCACTAGCTCATCCTCTTCTACTTGCCATAACCGAAACAGTAAGTTGCCAACAATATCGTCTGATTTTGGAAACCCAATGGACAACCAACTACCTTCCAAATCAGGCCCCGAAGCTGGTCACGAAGGTAGCAAACCCAGTAGCTCGCACATCCAGCTTTCTTCTTGAGCACCAAGGGCGAGGTGCTGCGCAAGGAAAATTCCGAACTTTCCAACTTCACCATGGTGGTTAGGTGCAGCGGATGGCCAAGCGCCTCCACAGAAGCTTCTTCTCGGGAGTGGGCTTCCAAACCGAACTGGTAGTACCTAACTCCTCTTGGATTGCTCGCACGAATCGCGGCTGGAATTCAAGCCGGAGATCCAAAAACTCCAGTAAACTGCAATGTTTTTCTGTTAATGAATCTAGTCATCTTTCCTTCATGTTTCTGGCTGGATTTCGATGGACAATTCAATTCAATTAGAACCATTCTTATATTTCCCACAAACAAATTCAGATTGATTCCAACGAAAATCGGGCCTCAAAACCAATCAGATTAAACAAATACAGAAACATGAAGTAGACGAGTTTGCAGACGATCAAAACCACCTTTAACCACCAAATCAGTCTATAAAACGATACCGATACACTCTCCCAATATTCAAGTACCTTTCAACCAAGTCTGGGAGCAATGCCATATAATTTACCCTGCAAAACTTCACTCGAAACAGGCTGAAAATTGAGCCTGCGCTGATACGGTGGTTTCTGCTCCCCTCCACCTCTCGAAGAAAATCACCACCACAACCATGTTGAAGTAGACGAGTTGCCGTCATCCCAAAACAGCCGGAAAGAAGAGTTTGTGCGAGAGGAAAAAAGAAGGCAAGAAAAGATAAAGAAAAGAATAGAATAAAGAAGAGTATTTTTCGGTTTCCCACACGGGTTTTGGCAAGTTAGCATTTCTTTTTTTGTTTTATGCATGTCTATATTTTTTTTCTCATTGTATATAAACAATATATTTATTCTTCTCAGGTTTTCTCCTATGGGCTTTATATTAAAGCCAACTTTCATCTTTATTCAAGAGATTTTCGTAATCTTTTAGAAAAAGCAAAAAACTGTTTTCATTTAAATCTTTCTTTTATAAAAGTAACTCAAATCTGAGAAGAGGATCCTTCTTCTCACATTTCATGATTGATGTTATTGAGGCTTAAAGTGACAATCAATAACTTATACCTCCTACTTATCACTTGAACCAATATATATCATACATTGTTTTTGCCTTCCATTATTTATGGGTTTTTCCAAGCTATATCATTTTTTAGTTGTAAGTAAATTACATCTTTACCTGTGATGTGATTTTCCATAATCAATATATTTTTCTGCATAACATTCAATAAAGTGTATTTGTACACTAATATTTTAGGCATATCTCAAACTCATGTGCTTAACATGTTTAGTAAAAAATTCTTCTGAGATGCTTTAGTCAAGGGGTCAACCAACATATCAAAAGTTAGCATATAAGATATAGATATCTAATTTTTTAAGCATATCATAAACATAGTGATATTTAGCCATTATATGTTTGCTTCTTGAGCTATAAGTTCCACTCTTAATAAGAGTAATTGCTGCATTATTGTCACAATAAATGACAAGAGGCTCATCGGCTATATCCAACATAAAATCATATATAAAACGGTTTATCCAAACAACACTTATTGCAACCATACTACAAGCAACATATTCGACTTCTTATATATGAAATGCTACACAACCTTGTTTCTTTCAAAACCAAGAAATAATACCTCCAAATAAGAATATTTGATCGAAGGTTAACTTGCTATCATTTTTGTTGCCAGCAAAGTCAACATATGAGTATCCTATCACCTTTAATTCATTTGCTTTAAAACACAATTTCAAGTCTTTTGTTCATTTAAGATATCTTAGAATTCTTTTAACAACTATCCAATATTGCCAACTAGGATCACTTTGATATCCACTCACAAGACCAACAACAAAGCTTATGTCAAGTCTTGTACACAACATTACATATATTAAGTTATCCATAGCTTGTGCATAAGGAACATTAGGCTTGTTCTCTCTCTCTCACAGGGATGATTAACTTAATTTGACTTCTTTAACAACGGGTGTAGTTGTAGCCTTGCACTCATCCATTTTAATTTTTTTTAAGATATAATCAATATATCTCTCTTGAATCAAACATAGAAGATTAGATTCTCTATCAGAATAAATATTTATACACATAATATAAGATGTCTCTCTCATATCCTATATTTTGAATCTTCAGTTTAACCATGACTTAGCTTTGACAATCATCTCATTGTCATTCCCGATCAATAATATGTTATCTATATATAATGGTAGAATAACAAAGTGACTCTCACTATACTAAATATATATACATTGGTCAAATTCATTAGCCACAAACCCAAGTCCAATTACAATATTTTAAAAAGTCAAATGCCATTGATAAAATGAATGTTTAAGGACATATAAAAATTTTTTCAACATATTTATTTTATCCTCTTTACCTTTAAATACATACCCTTTTGGTTGTTGTATATAGATGATTTCATCTAAATCTTTATTTAGAAATGCAGTCTTTACATCTAACTAATGTAAGTCCAAAAATAATATGCAGAAACAACCAAAATAATTATAAATGCAGTCTTTACAAATTTTGCAACCAAAGAATATGTCTCAACATAATCTATCCCATAATTTTGTGAGAATCATTTTGCAACCAATCTCGTCTTAAATTTATCGATCATTCCATCGACTTTGTATTTTTTGAGAACCCATTTACATCTATAACTTTCCTTTCTTTCTAATAAGTTCTCAAACTTGTTTTTTTTCAATGAATTCAATTTCTTCATCAATGACTTTTTCCCAATATATTGATTAAGATGAGTTAATAACTTGTTGATATATCATGTTATTAGCCAACTCATCTAAATCTTCTGAATTACATATTTCCTCAACAAGATAAGTATGATAATCCTTCAACTAGGACAAAGTGACCCTTGATCTTTTATGTTCACTTAAAGTTTCTATACTCTCATGAAAGTCCTTTGGATCTGAATTAATGGGTTCAAATGACAATGAATCTAGATACACTAGATCATCAATGCATTCATCATCATTTTTAAGAATATTATTCTTAATTTTATCTAAGAATTCAACATTTCTATTTTCTATTAAACCATAGTTCTTATAATAAAACCGATGCCCATTAGAACCTTTGGGATATCCAATAAATATGTATCTCAAGGACCTATTGTCTAACTTTTCCTTAGATTGATCAATGATCTTCACATGTGTAATATATCTCCACCTCATGAGATGACTCAAATTTGGTTTTCTACCATACCACATATCATATTGTGTACAGAATACAACCTTACATAATACTTTATTTAATATATATGGTTGTAGTTACTACTTCTCTCCAAAACACCATAGGAAGAGAAATATCAATTAACATGAACTTAGTGATATTCAACAAAGTCCTATTATATCTCTCTAATATGACATTTTGTTGAGTTTGGGCAAGTCTTTACAATATTCGAAGAATTCTGTAGAGCTATATTTGCTACCTTAATTAGACCATAAGACTTTGATTGTCTATCCTAATTGATTTTCAACTTTTTTCTTATATTTAATAAATAACTTAAGTGCATTAGACTTATCTCTCAAAATACATATATATATATGTATATCTCGATTAATTATCGATAAAAGTTATAAAATATACCTTCTCAGGATGAGATCTTACCCTAAATATTCACATATATAAGTGTGAATAATTTTTAATAAGATTATTGTACTAATTATTTTTTTGGAAAATAATTTTTTGGTCATTTTTCTTGTATACAGGCCTCATACTTATTAAAAGTGTTTTCATTAAAGTCAGACAATTAGTTAAAGTTAGTTAATTTTTTCAACTTGTTTAAATTTATATGACTTAAGCGTTTATGTCAGACATTCACATAAATTACATAGGTACAATAAATATAAACAGAAGAAAAAAATTCATTTTCATTTTCATTAAGTTTAAACAAACCATGTTCAATCCTTTCTTTACATAGTTTATGCTGTCATGTTTCCCCACGATAACTTTGCTAGGGACAAACCTTACCTCAAACCTTTTCTTTATCAAGGTAGGGACCTATATAAGATTCTACTTAATAGAGTGCACAAATAGTACATCATTATATATATTTGATATGCCTTGTACAAAAATCCTAAAAGTCCCAACCCCAAGAATATCAAAAAGATATTATTTATCATGTAAACTCGATACTCCATAGTATTGAATTCCATTAGATCTATTGCTCCCTCCTTCCTCTTTGAGATATGAAGGGTCGCTCTATAGTCGATCCACCAACCAATCATAAGGCAATCCATGTAAAAACACTCAGAAATGACGCAAATTATGTCTTGCTTTTCTGTTATGATGTGTCGTTAATTGTTTCTACTATTGTTCTTTATGTTGCGGCAATCCCATTTGTAGTGCTCCATTTTGCAACAATTGAAACACTCTATCCAAGAAACAAATTTTTGTGATTTCTTAAAACTGACATCCCTTCTTGTTGTTATTCTTACCAAATCTTTTTTTTTTATTGTTCTGGTTGTTTTTAGAGTTTTACCCTAAATCATCTTGAACAACTAATAATATTTCTCTTTTATTTTTTGTTTATATGTTCTTGTTCAATTGTTGGTTTTAATAATAGTTGAGAAATGGTAAAATGCGGTCCAAGTTTAAGGGTTGTAGTTACCATGTTACAAGAATGAGAGGACTATTTAGAATTGTGGATATCTCAATTGGTTCATAATGACTAACTTGGCTACAACTAAATGTCTAGCCATTACCAGCTTTTGGTTAACACGTTCAACTAATTATCACCTATTTTATTTTATTAGAATTATATTTTTGAAGTAGTAGTTGAACATGTAGCTCAACAATAGTATTCTTTGAAGAATCTTCCATTTAAGCTAACATTATAGCCCTAACTATAGTATCATCCTTTAGAAAAGTCTTATATTTTTTTTCTTCGTTTGTTGAAACTAGAGTAAGGGGTAAAATTGTCTCCCTGAGTACAAAATCAACACCCTCTAAAGTTATGACTAATGAAATTATTCTTTTCTATGTTTTAAAATTTAAGTCATTTAACTTTTGTTTATTTTCCAACTCATAAACACAAATTATAGAAGTGTTTTTTAGTAATTTGTCAAAGACAACAAGTAGAGGGTCTGAATATTTTAAGTGAGAAACACAAAATAAGCAACAAATGATTAACCATAAGACATTTTCTAAGAAATCAACAATAAAAAATAGTTAGATACTAATTTGCAATATCCATAATATCTAGGTACTAAACTTTAAATATTTTTGGGCACTTAATAACAATTTCTTACAACAATTGATACCATATTGGAAATATCTAAAAATTTAGACAGTTTTTGTAATTTCAGAGCAAGTTTGAGGACAAAATAGTAAAATAGTCATTCAGACTACTTCTATAATTTCTTTGCAAGTAGTGAGTATATATTTAATTTTAACCTTCTGTATGTTTTGGCAATTTAAATTAAAAACTAGGGACAAAATAGTAAAATTATATATAATGGTTATAGAGTTATTTGAATAAACAATAAAGGAAAAAACCGTAAAGCTATCTCATGGAATTCTACAAAAAAATAGAAGGGTAGAAAAATACTTTTGTTAGGTTGCATAACAAAAAATATGACCAACAATTAGGGAAAGAATTGTAAAACCACACAAAATACCGGGTCCCATAAATCAACAAGTTAAACAGAGACACAATTATAAATCTATGGTCTAGTATTTTGTAATTTTAACTAATTGCCAAAGGGCAGACCTGTACATTAAGAAGTATAGGGATATTTTACTTTAAAATATCTGGATATTTTCATAAATTACACTTTAGCATACTGTAATATTCTCAATCGAGAGGATCATTTTAGTCTTTTAACATAAAATATCTGGGCTAAATTGTAATTTTGTAAGATGATAGACTATAATTTTTAGTACTACTAGGGGCAAAATAGTCTTTTCATATTGAGTCTCGAGGTAATTTACTGGAAACTGCTGGTGGAGGCAGTTTTCAGCCTGTAGTTTCAAAAAACTGGGAGTTTCTTCGCCCCTAGTTTCAACATTAACCATGGTTTCATCAAGGCTTTTTAAGCTTGAGGTGAGAGTGAGCGAGCGTATGCTATATGTTTTCTCTCTCGTCTGTTCTTCTTCCTTGTGCTCTCGTTTGCACTATGTGCATTTCTTGTGGCTAGGAGGACTAGAGTCGATCTCCTTCTTGTTCATCCCATCCATTTGTCATCCACATGGCTTTGTCTCATTAGGTCGGCATATGGTTGACTATTGCGAAAAAATTCATGGCGATGTCTTGCCCCTAACTGATGAGCAGTCCAACCATGATTGTGCTTTGCTCTTTCTTCTCTCTCTTTGTCCCAACCATTGGAAGGATAAGGACGGAGATATCAATTGATTTTTTTTAAAAGAAAGAGGTAATCGAGAGAGCATAGGGAGTGGAACAGTTAATTAATCTTGGTTATTGATTGTTCTACCTTCGACCCCTGATGTTTTTGGTTGATAGCCTCAAGCCACCCTCAACAAAGGGATTTACCCGCCATCTCACTACAGAGAGGGTGATTTAACCTTTTCCTTCTATGTGTGCATAGAAGTCATACACGAAAGTTCTCTTTCTGACTTCTTTTCACTTTCCTTCATTTTTTATTTTTGTGCAGGATCTGCATACCTTAGACGGTCGAAAGAAACAAATCGAGACTATGATACCACTGTTGATGTAGACGAGTTGCCGTCGATCTCAAAACAACGGGGAAGAAGAGCTCCTACAAGAAGAAAAAGAAGGCACAAAAAAAGCGAAGAAAAGAATAAAAGAGAAGGGGAGTATTTTTCGGTTCCCCACAAAGGGTTTTCATAGAGAAGCCTTTTTTGTTTTGTGGGCATTCATAATTTTTTTCTTACTCTCATTGTATATAAACAATGTATTTATTCATGGCTTAATCATTTCGTGTGTTTTTAGTATTGGGTTTTTCGTTGATGCCACTTGATGTTATGGAGGCCGAAAAATAAAAAACGATTTTGATTTAAATATTTCCTTTGTAAAAGTAACTCATGAAATTCATGAAGAGTAATTTCTTGCCGCATTTTGTTTGTGGTTGATGTTATGGAGGCCGAAAGTAACAACCAATAACATACACGCTATTGGTAGACTCCCACGACCCTTAGAAACCACTCAACACCGTCATGGGTGCAAACTCACACCGAAAAACTCGAACGCACCAAAATTTGCAACCATCATGTTGATTTCTACGAAACTGCATACCACTACCTGTTTTAAACTGCATACCACTGCCTGTTTTAGTAGCAATAGAGACTCTGTTATCACGGATATCGGATTCCAAATATGAGATAGATACCATGAGTCAGTAATATAAGGGTTTTCAAACTTAATTCTTTTAAATTTGTGGAAATAAAATTCTAATAACACCATACAAAATAAAATAATGTGTCTCCACACATATGAGTTTTGAAATTAGTGGATGCACGTAAACCCTCAAGCTCTTCTTAAAGTACATGTTGAGAGGCTGGACTCGTGGCGTGAAACTGATGCAACTGGGACGATTCAATAGCATCCGTCTGGCAGCTTCATCAACTTAATGGTGTGGAATGCTACCAGGTTCAATGCAATGGAGACAGTCGAGTCGGGATCTCTGTGCCTCTTTTGTGGCATTTTTTAGCAAATTTTCTAGCAGATCAAATCAGTGGAATTGCTACTGTTGATGCCAACATCACAGTGTTCCTGAGTTGGTAGAGAGAGATTCTCATGGTTTCTGAATGTATGAATGCAATGTGGAACGGGGAACTTGGACTCTGTTTACCAATGGTGATGTCCGTCTCTCTTTCTCTACGAAGAAGAAACTGTAGATGGTGGATGACAACCAGGAGTTCAACTCCCATCATCACTATCTCTTTGGGCACGTCAATGAGCATCATAGACCATGTGAACACGGGGCCAAGAGTCCTTAGCTTGGGGTCTATGTCACAAGTGTGCGGTGTGAGAATGAGTCTAGGTGCGGGTATGAAATAAATGCATAAATACATCAATCATCAGGATACACACACCTATATATATGTTTATGTATACATATACACGTACGCATATATGTATCTAGATGGAGACACTATATATAATATAGTATCCCATATATATATATATATATATATATATATATATATATATATATATATATATATATATATATATATATATACACACACACACACACACATATATATATATATAGTTATTGGATCCTGTCCACTGCTGATGCGGCTAAATCATACAAGATTGTTTCTTTTCAAGGACATGAATATAAAATTATTATTATTTATTTTCTGAAAGCCTTATAATTCTTAAAATTATACTTATACTATCAAGAAACCAATGGGTGGATATGTAAGACAAGGGGAAAATCTGGTTTCACACACACACACACACACACATATGCTTAATCCGAGATTAAATCTACTCATACTTTCACCGTTAAATCACGATAATCAATGGTAGAGATTTGAAGTAAAAAAATAGAGTATACCATTATACACTAAATGTAAGTATGAAAAGTACATTATACTATATTTTTTAAGATTTAAATCTCTACCATTGATTATTGTGATGGAACGATAGAGATATTTGAGAAGGAATTGAGCAAGAACCACTATCATATATATATATATATATATATTATGAGTATAGAGTGGCATAAGCAAACCAAATCAAGGCATCGGGAAATGACAAATACATATGAAGAAAGAGAGGAAATGTCTTCGTGTATCCTTTTTTTATACCACTTTCTTATGTTTCTAACTTGGGGTATCACACATTTCTTGCATGCTTTGATGACCTTGGTGCATTTCCAGTTGTCTGCTTGCTAGATTTTGGCTTCTGTCAACCTCTGGTTCTTCTCTGTCGGCCTCCGGTTTGTTGCTATCTTGCTTCTCAGGTATGCCTGTAGTGGAAGAACAAAAGGTATATTGTTTTATTTGTTTGAGGTTTCCTCTTAGTGGGGTATCCATGAGAAGAGCTGTAGGTTTTGATATTTTGATATCCGATGATGTGATGAAGTTTATCTCTTGCCTGCGCTACTCTAGCGCATGCTCCTTCCTTCCCAGATTATCCTACTGTGCTTTCCTCTTAAGGAGCCCCTTTATCTGGACTGTCACCGTGTCATTTGGTAACAGTCTGGCTGTTTTGTCCCTTTATGGCCGTTACGACCATCCTTTTCGTAACCCGACCACAGATAATGACTGGATGGCCAGTTTAGCCGTTTCTTTACTGGGGTTGCTGAGAATGACTACTGCCTTACATCTCCCACTTGGCCATTTGAGCCAAGTGAACTGACATACTAGTTTTCCTCTCACTTTTGTAGAGTTTTCCTAGTAATGTCATTTAATGATTGCTACTGCAATCACTATCCGTTGTGTGGTTATTTACCTACATAACTATCAAACATATCTCAAACCCATGTTCGCAACATGTTTTGAGAAAAGCTCCTTAGTTATGCCTTTAGTAAGGGGTCTGTCAACATATCATTTGTTGACATGTATGAGATGAATATTTTCTTTCTCATAACCATATCATGAACATAGTGATATTTAACCATTATATGCTTGCTCTTTGAGCAATTAACTCCACTCTTGATAAGAGTAATTGCTGCATTGTTGTCACAATACTTAACAACGGGTTCGTCGGCTATTTCCAACTTCAAATCTCATATGAAGTGGCTTATCCAGACGACACTCGTTACAACCATACAACAAGCCACATACCCAGCTTTCTGTGTATGCAATGCTACATAACCCTGTTTCTTAGAAGCCTAAGAAACAATACCGCCTCTAAATAAGAATATTTGTCCCGAGGTAAATTTACTGTCATCTTTGCTCCCAGCAAAGTCAACATCTAAGTATCCTACCACTTTTAGTTCATCTGCTTAAAAACACAGTTTTAAGTCTCTTGTTCGTTTCAGATATCTTAAAATCCTTTTTAAAGCTATCCAATGCTGCCATCCAGGATTACTTTGATATCTACTCACAAGACCAACAATAAGACTGATATCAGGTCTTGTGCGCAATATAACATACATCAAGCTACCTACATCTTATGCATAAGGAACATTAGGCTTATCATCTCCTTCACTAGGACAATCAACTTTACTTAGTTTGACCCCTTTTACAACGGGTGTAACAACAGACTTGCATTCACCCATTTTGAACTTCTTGAGGATATAGTCAATATCTCTCTCCTAACTTAGGCATAAGAGTTTAGATTCTCTATCTCGAGAAATTTTTATACTCAAGATATAGGATGCTTTCCCCATATCATTCATTTTGAACCTTGAGTTTAACCATGACTTGGTTTTGACAATCATCTCATTGTCATTCTCAGTCAACAATATGTCATCTACATATAATGATAAGAAGACAAAGTGGCTCCCATTGTTCCAAACATATACACAGTGATCAAGTTCATTAGCGACAAACCCAAGTTCTATAATGGCATTTTGAAAAGTTAAATACCATTGACGAAGTGACTGTTTCAGGCCATATAGAGATTTTCTCAACCTATATACTTTATCTTCTTCGCCTTCAACTATAAATCCTTCGGGCTGCTGCATGTATATGATTTCATCTAAATCTCCATTTAAAAAAGATGTCTTTACATTTAACTCATGTAAGTCCAAATCATAATATGAAGATATTGCCAGGATAATCCTTGTGGATTCAAATTTCGCAACTGGTGAATATGTCTCAATATAATTTATATCCTCTTTTTACGAAAAACCCTTTGCAACCAACCTCGCTTTAAACTTATCGATTAAACCATCGACCTTGTATTTCTTTCTTAGAACCCATTTACAGCCTATAGCTTTCCTTTCTTTTATCAAATTAGTAAATTTTCATACTTGGTTTTTCTCAATATATTTAATTTCCTCATCCATGGCTTTCTCCCAGTCTCTTGCTTCCGACGAGTTCATAGCTTGCTGATAAGTTAAGTTATCATTCAACTTATCTAAATCCACCGAATTACACACTTCTTCTACAAGATAAGTGTGATAATCATTTAAGTAGGACGATATGACCCTAGACCTTTTTTGTCCACTTAATGTTTTGATTATTTTAAGAATATCTTCTATGGGTTCATATGATTGATCTAGGTCTACCAGATCATTAGTATATTCATCATTATTTTTTACGATATCATTCTTAGTATCTTTTAAGAATTCAACATCTCTACTTTCTATCAGTTTGTAGTCCTTATGATAAAACCGATATCTCTTTGAACCTTAAGGATATCTGATGAATATACATCTTAAGGACCTATTGTTTAGCTTATCTCTAGATTGATCAAGGATCTTTACATGTGCAATAGATCCCCAACTCCTTAGATGACCTAGGTTGGGTTTTCTTCCAAACCACATCTCATATGGTGTAGTGAATATAGCCTTACATGGTACTCTATTGAGTATGTATACTGCTGTACTTACCGCTTCTCCCCACCTCATATCTTTCAGCCTTGATGTTGCATTTTCGGTTGTCTGCTTGCCAGATTTTGGCTTTTGTCAACATCTGGTTCTTCTCTATCGACCTCCGGTTTGTTGCTATCTTTCTTCTTAGGTACGCCTGCAAATGAAGAACAAAAGGTATGTTGTTTTGTTTGTTTGAGGTTTCCTCTCAGTGGGGTTTCCGTAGAAGAGCTGTGGGTTTCCGATATTTGATGATGTGATGATGTTTATCTCTTGCCTATGCTACTCTATATTTATACATCAACGCGTACTCCTTCCTTCTCAGATTATCTCACTGGGCTTTCCTCTTCATGAGCTCCTTTATCCAGACTGTTACCGTGTCATTTGCTAACGGTCTGACGGCTTCGTCCCTTTATGACCATTACAACCATCCTTTTCATAACCTGACTATAGATAACGGTTGGATGGCCACTCCAACCGTTTCTCTGTTGGGGTTGACGAGAATGGCCACTGCCTTCCATACCTTTGGTGCACTGTGCATTCCTTTGATGATCAATCAATCAACTATGTTTGATAGAAAAGGAACCCAAAGGAAATCATGTTGGACAGTTCTATTGTCACGTAAGAATGATTCACATCAAAGAAGTAACACATAATTTTTTACTTTTTAAACCCTTAAATAAAGTACAACTTTTGGGTTTTCAAATCTTGATATCCTGATTGATCGGTCCAACATTGTTAGCATGGGATTGAACTCAACCGAAGTTTGCGTATAGTTTTATATATACAAATTCATATATGAAATTATATAAAGTTTAATATGATTTTATCTAATTGATAATATCTTAAAAAACAAAAAAATGCTATCCAGTAATAAAGTAAACATAACACCATAACACCTCTAGGTTAAAAATACTAAAAATCAGTTGTATTTAGTCATATATGGGTGACAATAACAACTAAACCTTTTTCGATACTAGATGGGGTTGGGTATATGGATTCTTTGTTTTCACATAGCTCTATCATGTGTCATGCTAGCAGTTAATTCAACATAAACTAGATTGTAGTTTTTTTCTAACACTTTTGTAGTCGTCTTCAAAAGATGTTAGTATTAGCTTAGGAGAGTTAGTCAAATTAGAAAAGTATATAAATCACAATTTCTACTGGTGTATTCAAAAGAATGAAGTTAAAGAGGCTCTTAAACATATGAAGGGTGGTAAATCGGTAGGACCAGATAATATTCCTATAGAAGTTTGGAAAATATTAAGAGAAATAGGAATCACTTGGCTCACAAGACTATTTAATGAAATATGGAAAAACCAAAAGATGCCCGAGAAATGGAGAGTAAGTACACTTATACCCATATATAAGAACAAGGGATACATTCAAAATTGTGTGAATTATCGAGGTATCAAGTTAATGAGCCATACTATGAAATCGTGGGAAAGAATTATCGAATGTAGGTTAAGACAAATATCAAGTACAATAGAGAACCAATTTGGATGCATGCCAGGCAGATCTACTGTTGAAGCGATTCACCTTTTGAGACGTCTTATGGAATATTTTAGAGCAAAAAAAAAGGACCTTCATATGATATTTATTGATCTAGAAAAAGCTTATGATAGAGTACCGAGGGAGGTTCTTTGGAGAACTTTGGAAAAAAGAGGTATCAGATTGACATACATTAACCTTATAAGAGACATGTATGATGGTGCAAAAACATGTGTGAGGACTCATCAAGGAATGACAGACTTCTTTGAAGTTAATATTGGGTTATATCAAGGATCAACTTTAAGTCCATACTTATTTATAATGGTGATTGATGAGTTAACAAAACATATTCAAGATGAAGTACCTTGGTATATGTTATTTGCAGATGACATTGTATTAGTGGAGGAGTCTAAGGAAAAAGTTAATAGAAAATTGAAACTATGGAGAGAAACATTAGAAAGCAAAGGCCTCCGACTTAGTAGAACAATGACAAAATATATGGAATGTAAGTTTGATCATTTGGTTACCTCAGGGGACAAAGAAATTAAAATTGGCACACATTGCATCCACCAAAAGGAAAGTTTTAAATACCCAAGGTCAATTTTTCTGAGTGATGAAAGAATTGATGGAGATGTTATGCATAGAATTAATGCTGGTTGGTTAAAATGGAAAGGAGCATCAGGTATTCTTTGTGATAAGAAGATACCATTAAAGTTAAAAGGCAAATATTATAGAGCAGCAATTAGGCCTGTCATGTTTTATGGTTTTGAGTGTTGGGCAGTTAATGATCAACATGTACAAAAGATGTCTCTCATAGAAATGAAGATGTTGAAATGGATGAGTGGTCATACAAGAAAAGACCGTATACATAATCAGGTTATTAGAAACAAATTAGGAGTGACACCAATAGAGGATAAAATGAGAGAATATCGTTTAAGATGGTTTGGACATATAGAAAGAAGATCAAAAGAAGAACCTATAAGAAGGTATGAAAAACTAAATTTGGAAAGTATTAAAAGAGCTAGAGGATGACCACAAAAGTGTTGGAAAGAAACAATAAAGAATGATCTAGCTTATTATGAGTTAACTGCTATATGGCACAGGATAGGGATATGTGGAAACAAACAATCCATGTAGCCAACCGGTCTAGTATGGGAAAAGGCTTAGTTGTTGTTGTACTTTGATAGTCTTTCTAATCACACATGAGTGAACTGCGAGAAATTAGATCTCAAAGACTCAAAGCAGCAGCAGTAGTTTTGATAGTAGGGATGACTCTTCTCGACCGAACAAGAAAACCTTTTGGCATAAAGAATTTATAAGGACCCCATATTACATAAGGAGCACTGAAAGTAATCTCTTTTTGAGCTTCATTTGTAATTTTTTCTTCTTTTTTCTTCAAAAAGATTGTTTCATGAGCCAAAATTCTATTCAACAAACAAATTTATGCATAATTCTCTTTAAGACATTTAATTGACACGAGATTGCTTAGGGCTTTATATGACCGGTGGTTTGTCTAAGTCTTACCTTCCCAACAGCAGTTTCACCGGCACTAAATTGAACAGAAAGAAAAGCAAAAAATTGAAGACGATGGAAGGGAATGCACGACAAAGAATATGGCCCAAAGCAGCAAAGCATGTAGGCCTCATCCTGAAGTTGTTGTCTCAATGTATGATAGGCTGTTGTCGGGGGGCGTCTCTTTTGCGTCGCCATGGAGTGGGGGAAAGGCTCACACTGATTAGCATTATGAACGCAGGCTGGTTTCTTGGCTTTTAATCATGAAATATTGATTTTTAATTAAAGGTAAGCCATGAAAGGCCTCACATGGGCACCACATGCTTGATTCTTGCGTGTCTCAGGGACGTATTGAAAGCTATTTTCTCTCACCTTCCTTTCATATTCTCTAATTCAATGCACAGGATTTGACAGCTCAATAAAGTCTGACAGATCCTTTTATTCCCTTGGTATCCTGTAAAAGAAGCAATCGACCACGTTTCTGTAACAAAGGGCCATTGCTTCGGTTGCTGATGATTAATTTATTTAGGTGGCAGTAATCATTTGGTAGGTTTAATTTTACGAGAGCAAACAATTTACCATTGAGTAGGCAACACAACCATTACTGTGGTTATCGAAGAACGAATTGATTTAAGAAGTATACTTAACATTGTTACAGAAATTTTTTGGGAGTAACATGAATAAATGATAAAATAAAGAAAAATATAAAAACTTGAATAAAAATATGAGAAACTAGATCATGAAAATATTAAAAAAGAACGAAAAATATGTTGAAAAGAAATACTAAGGAATGATTTAGCTTATGTTGAGTCAACTGTTAACATGACGATCTCTTTATAAAAACAAAGAATTCAAGAATTCACGTAATCGACTTCATCTAATATAAAAAAGCTTAATCGTTATTGTTGTTGGGTTTTAGTTATAAAAATAATTTCCTTTTAGCATCTTAGCTGTGTTGATAGAGTTCAGTTCAGCACTCTCAGACTAACCTGCCGTGACATCTGTTGCTTATTTAGCAGGTCCTCCTTTCGACAGCAGCAGAATCGTGGAAGAAAAGTCATTGACAGCCTTTTGAATGATTTACTAATGCACCCAGATAGGATAACTAATTGCGTTGTTCAATTGTTTTCTGTCCAATAAGAACCTTTTAAAGAGTCTTAATGCGACACTGGATGATGATTGATGTATTTTATTGGCTTTGTTACATCATTACGGTGAAGCTTACTGCATGAATTGCAGAAAACTTATATGTTTTAAAGAGTCCGTTAATGCGAAACTGAATGAAGACTGATATATTTTTATTGGCTTTGTTACATAATTATGTTAGCCATTACAGTGGGCATGAATTGCAGAGAACTTACTGTACTGCTAATCTGCGATGCCTTTAGCCTTATATTACTGCTACATTTGGGAGAATATTGATAGCTACGTCTCTGAGAGGTCATTTTCATCATCACCAATGTCCAGCTGATGGTTTTAACATTGGAAAGTGTGCGGGTGACTGTGTGGAGTTTAAAATTTCTTGTTGAAAGCAGATGTTATTCTGCAATATTATGTGTGTGTTATTTTAATGTGAAAAGGAAGCAGAGAGAGGGATAGCGGATTGAGTATTGATGGCCAATTTATTACTCTTCCCGTTACAGATTGATTTAGAATGTAAAAGGAGCCACCCTCGTTATCTTTCTTGTGCCCCCTCGAGGGCCCTAGGCAAAATGCCCTACATCTCCTAAACATACTCTTTTAGCATGATTTTAATCTTGCATCGTCCTAATCACCACTGCCTAAGGCTAGTGCCAGTCTCATCAGTCATCACTAATCAATAAGGCCATAATATATATATAAATTGGGTCCTACTCACACTAACCCATACTTACTCATCCTCATCTATTGCTTTTAAGTGGTATGAGTGTAATTTTAAAATTTTTAAGAGACTTTAAAAAATGTTATATTTTATTACCTTAATACCATCCAAAGTATGAGTGAGTAGGTGTCACTATGGCAAAATTCAACCAATCTCTTTCTATAGAGAGAGGGAGTGTCTTTTGATAAATAATCTTACATAAACATGTTTACTATTCAATCTTGAGATCAATGATGAAAATTTGAATCACTTTATATTTAAGACTTAATTAAAATCTCTACCATCGATCTCAAGATTTGTATAAGATTATGCATAAAAAAAATCTTATGCAACTAAGACTCCATATATATATATACCACATATAAATAATACCAAAATCTTGTGTATATGCAACCAAACCTACTTGGTTCGACCACATGAAATATGCATATTGAGTTATGGGGTCTAGACCAAGATGTGGCACACAAGTGGGTTAGATTTGATCTGTCCATCTCATCATATTTCTGCCAAATCAGCAAGATAAGTTAATTAAGGCTTAAAATTAACAGCCTTTAATTAAATATTAAGCTGGGGTATCCTTGAGACTTCATGGTAGGGTTGATAAGCAACCCGAGCACAGGCTGCTTGCTTTGGCTTGTTTCCCACATGAGCTGGCTCATGCTTATATATATACATATTTTATGTGTGTGTATGGCTTGTTCCTCATATGAGCTGGCTCATGCTTTTATATATATATGTATATATGTAATGAATATGTATATGTATATATGTAATGAATATATAAACTACCTAAATTCACCAAAATGTTAAAAACTCTCATTATCTCTGGATCAACTTTTCTCTGATCAAGGGTAGGGATGAAACGCTGACAGGATAAGCTCAGCATCCGTTAGTGACATGATCAAACTGAGGCCCATGAGAGATCTTAGGCGTTCTAGTTCAAAAATACATATCTTTTATTATCTTACAAACAAATTGAACTATTAAAAAAAATTGGATCAGGGATCATGGTCAAGTAAGCACTATTGACAGCAATTCATCAGGTTATTTAAACAATTTATGAATAAAAAAGAGAATCCTCTCCCCTCAAGGTCCCCCCCCCCCCCTCTCTCTCTCTGTGCGAATTTCCCAGAAACCAAGGAAGAGATGAAGGATATGCAGCATCCTCAGGGCGTCCCCAAGGTGATTACACTCCTTTCATCCTTGCTGCAGAGAGTTGCAGAGGCTAATGATGCTGCATTCACGAAGCCATCATCACCAATTTCGGCGGCACGGTCATCTTCTTCTTCTTCTTCTCTACAGAGGATCATAACCGTATTCCATGGACTCACCAGACCCACAATTTCGATACGGAGCTACCTGGAACGGATCTTCCGATACGCCAATTGCAGCCCGTCGTGCTTCGTCGTCGCCTACGTGTACTTGGACCGGTTAGCGAGTTGGCAGCCGGCCGTCTGCATTACGTCGTACAATATCCACCGCCTCCTCATCACCAGTGTCATGGTTGCAGCAAAATTCATGGATGACTTGTAAGTAGATCTCCCATTTTCCCTTTTCTAAAATTTCTTTAAAATAGCACACGATAACTAGGCGAGCCGCACAGAGTCAGATCGTCTCGGACTCTTCGGCCAGGTTTAGCTAACCTAGCCAAGATGTCAACGTGATTCAAGTGGACTCAGCCGTGATTCTCTGCAGATGCTCTCACATGGATACGACGAAATGACACCGGATAATTTCTTTTCTGCAATTTAATTCCCACTAAAACTCATATATAGAAGGACATGACACGACACCAAACTCAACTGTCCCTGTGAAATGGGCTGATCTTCATGCTCTAAAATAACCTTTTTCAAGCCTGCCACAAGATTGAGCGCTCCATCTTTCGCCTTTAGATCGAATACTTTCGAGTTGGCTCGCTGTTACTGCTTGGTCTCAATCGATTTCCTAAAAACTTTTTGAGATTTCTGCCATGAACATAGAAATCACGAACTCATGAGGAAATTTATCAATCATATTGTAACGTAAAACAAAGAAGGCTGGCTTAGATGGGATAACTAGGTCGGTCACCAGTTGATCTCAAGTTTGTTAGTTCGACGGACGTGACAACTGTTAAAATGTTATATAATACTTCTACAGCACTTCTCTTAGAAGTGCCACTCATAAGAAGTAGTTTAAGTGTCACTTTCTTTAGTGACATTAAGATAAAAATAAAGAGAGAGAGAAAGAGAGAGAGTTGGTTTACTTGAGGTAGTAACTAATGCACGAAGAACATCAACTCACCTGGGTAGGGGTCAACCTATAAGTTCCATTAGGTCATGATTTCGATACCCAGGTACTGCATCTGGCTGCAGCCTTCTGGCTGTACCCAACATTAAAAAAGTAGTACATTAGCCCCACTAGTTTGGTTTTTTGGCCCATACACATTCAGACCCGCGATGCCGATCCGAGATACCCGACAGAAGTGGGTCTCTTCAGGACAGGACAGACCATGCCACCAACTTGGTTTTGTACAGGTTAATGAGCCCTAACAAAGTGCAGGAATTGAAAGACACGATTGATACTGGTTAAGGCAATCATGTATATAGGAAGGAGGGGCCCAAACTGTACAGACTACATGCTCAGCAGCTGGGTTGGTCCAATGACTTTTGGCTAGGTTCACTTTTTCACACCGAGGTCATGCCAATCCCGAACCCAGCTAAAAGCCAGGAGCATATATATATATATATATATATATATAGAAAGAGAGAGAGGGGTTGGAAGAACTGAATGTGTTTCATCCCCTACTGTGTATTTTGAAGTTCTTGATCCCATTGCATTAATGCAATGGGGCTATCACCAATATATATGAGAGATTACAACAACAACTAAGTCTTTTCTCATACTAGACGGGGTCGACTACATGAATTCTTTGTTTCCAAAGAGCCCTATCATGTGCCATGTTAGTAGTTAACACAATAAGCTAGATCATTCTTTATTGTTTCTTTCCAACACTTTTGTGGTCATCCTCTACCTCTTTTAATACTTTCAAAATCTAGTTTTTCATACCTTCCTAAAGGTTATTCTTTTGATATTCTTTTTATATGTCCAAACTACCTTAAACGATATTCTCTCATTTTATCCTCTATTGGTACCACATATAATTTATTTCTAATAACCTCATTATGTATACAGTATTTTCTTGTATGACCACTCATCCATCTCAACATCTTCATTTCTGTCACATACATCTTTTGTACATGTTGATGATTAACTGCCCAACACTTATAACCATAAAACATGACAGGCCTAATTGTTGCTCTATAATATTTACCTTTTAACTTTAATGGTATCTTCTTATCACAAAGAATACCTGATGCTCCTCTCCATTTTAACCAACCAGCATTAATTCTATGCATAATATCTCCATCAATTCTTCCATCACTTTGAAAAATTGACTCTAGGTATTTAAAACTTTCCTTTTGGGGGACGTAATGTTTGCCAATTTTAATTTTTTTGTCCTCTGAGGTAACCAAATGATCAAACTTACATTCCATATATTCTGTCTTTGTTCTACTAAGTCGGAAGCCTTTGCTTTCTAATGTTTCTCTCCATAGTTTCAATTTTCTATTAACTTTTTCCTTAGACTCCTCCACTAATACAATGTCATCTGCAAATAACATACACCAAGGTACTTCATCTTGAATATATTTTGTTAACTCATCAATCACCATTATAAATAAGTATGGACTTAAAGTTGGTCCTTGATGTAACCCAATATTAACTTCAAAGAAGTTTGTCATTCCTTCATGAATCCTCACACATGTTTTTGCACCATCATACATGTCTCTTATAAGGTTAATGTATGTCAATCTGATACCTCTTTTTTCCAAAGTTCTCTAAAGAACCTCCCTCGGTATCCTATCATAAGCTTTTTCTACAATATTAAATATCATGTAAAGGTCTTTCTTTTTTGCTCTAAAATATTTCATAAGACGTCTCAAAAGGTGAATCGCTTCAACAGTAGATCTGTCTCACATGAATCCAAATTGGTTATCTATTGTACTTGATACTTGTTTTAACCTATGTTTAATAATTCTTTCTCATAATTTCATAGTATGGCTCATTAACTTGATACCCTGATAATTCGTACAATTTTGAATGTCTCCCGTATTCTTATATATGGGTATAAGTGTACTCACTCTCTATTCTTTGGGCATCTTTTGGTTTCTTCATATTTCATTAAATAGTCTTCTCAGCCAAATGATTCAAGTTTTTCTTAGGATTTCCCAAACTTCTATATGAATATTGTCTGGTCCTACCGATTTACTATCATTCATATGTTTAAAAGCCTCTTTGACTTCATTCTTTTGATTACGTCGGTAGAAATTGTGGTTTATATACTTTTTTGATTTGGCTAACTCTCCTAAACTAATACTAACATCTTTACTTTTATTTAAAAGCTTATAAAAATAATTTTTTCATCTATTTCTTATATCATCATTTGCCACTAGAATTTTTTCATCATCGTCTTTGATGTATATAATAAAATTAAGATCTTTAGTTTTCTTATCTCTAGCCCTAGCTATCCTAAAAGTATCCCTTTCACCCTTTTTTTAGTTGAGTTTTTTTTATATAAATCCTCCCAAATTTTAGCTTTTGTTTCACTGACCGCCTTTTTTGCTTCCTTCTTTGATTTCTTATAAGCCTCTAGAGTTTCACTTGTTTTCTTAGTATAATGTAATTTGTAACATGACTTCTTTGCCTTGATTTTATTTTGCACTACTTCACTCCACCACCAAGCTTCTTTTTGTGCCGGTACACCTCTCGTTGATTCACCTAACACATCTTTCGCCACTTTCCTAATATGTATAGTCATATTGTTTCACATATCACAAGGTGTACCAACATAATTCCAAACATCTCCTTGAAGGACTTTCTGTATAAATATATCTTCTTTATCACTTTTGAGGTTCTACCATTTAGTCTGAATAACTCGATGTACTCTTTTCTTCTTTGTCTATTTTTTTATTTGTCAATCCATAATTAAAAGGCGATGTTGGGTAGTTAATATTTCTCTTGGAATTATCTTTCAATCTTTACAACATGCTCTATCTTTTTTTCTACAAATAAAGTAATCAATTTGTGTGTGAATAACCACTCTTATAAGTAATTAAATGTTCAAATGCCATAGGAAAATTTAAAATCAATTTGTAAATCCATAGTTTTTGAAGATTGTATTGAATATAAAGAGATCAAATGCCATAAGAAAATTTAAAATCTCCCTACCTTCCTCATTTATATCCCCAAAACCAAAGTTTTCATGAATACCTTGATAACCTAATGCCTCTTTACCGACATGTCCATTTAAGTCTCCTCCTAAACAAATCATCTCCCTTTATGGAATTCTTTGAATCACCTTATCTAACTCTTCCCCAAAAACCATCTTTATACTATATTCTAGTCTTACTTTGGGTGCATAAGCACAAACTATATTCAAAACGTCTGCTCCTAACACTAATTTCAATGTCATGATTCGGTCACTGTATCATTGTCTATCTACTACACTATCCTTTAAAACTTTATTTATGAGAATACCAAATATGTTTAGAGCTTTTTCCTTACCTCATTACCATAATTTTCCTAAAAATTTTATAGGACATAGCTTGGAATGTGAAGATCTTAAACTAGTTTTGAATTTTGGGACTATGGTGATACAAAATTAAATCGGAAAAGTGTTTCTGCTCAGACACTCGAAACTGTTCTGTTATAAAAATATAAAGACCCAAGGATAGGTCTGTGTCTCGATGCTCAAAGATCCGATTTTAGTGCACTTGGTCTTTTTGGAAAGCTATATATATAAGCTTTCCAATAAACTAAGTTTCACCGAATTTGGATAACCACAAACAGAGTTATGGGATGATTATCCAGGCTCTGTTGTAGGAAAACCGTTTTGATAGAACGTTTCTGAATTTTTTCTGATCTTACACACCTTTTAATACATAGTTGCACTACCTAAAATTCTTGAAAATTTTATCACAAGTAGGATTTTGTGTGTAAATAATGTGTGCCAAATTTTAGAATAATCGGAGCACTAGTTTAGCAATGAAAAATAAAGCAATCAACATATACAGGAATATTGAAATCCAGAATTTTATTTTTAGAACATACTTGATGCAAACTCACCCAAATTTAAATTGCAATAACACAATATCTCAAAGTAAATTTCTAAAAAAAAAGGAATAGAAATATATAGATTAGCTTAAGCATAGAGGAGATTAGGTGATATAAAATGTTTATAACATATAGAGAGGTAGAATCAAGAACACAAACAATTAGAGTGCATAAGCAAGAATAAAAGATTTGCAGCACATCTATTGTGGGGAGACAAAGCTCCATTAATACAACCCCTTTTGAATTGAATAACAAGAAAATCCTCAATCTCCTTTGTTTTTTCTCCAACTCACCTTGTCTCTTGTAAACATAGAATATGAATCTTTCTCCGAATCATAGAATCTACCACCTCCATTAGCTTACCGGACAATGTTTTGATATTCCAAGAACAATATGAATCTTATTATCTAGGACTAGCTTTCTTACCCCCCCCATCCGTTCATATTGAAAATGCGGAAACCCTCTCTATAATTTATTCACTACATTCGGACGGTAATGTAGTGGAACTAGTTTTCTTATTATCTGGAACTAGCTTCCTTACCTTATATTATTATATATAGTCTCAACTGCATAATTTGTTTGTGCATAACATTATACGAACATTTTCATTGTTTGAACTTCAAGATGAATGATAGAGATTTGATCTCAAAGATTAAACAATGGAGATATTTGTACAAGACTATGAACCAAAAGACATTATGCAATTAAGACATCTTCATTCTCTCGCTTTACATATATATATATATATATATATATATATATGTAGAGGTAGTGCAAAATACATAGTGTATTCAGTTTTTCATTGCATAATTGTTATATATATATATCAACCATTTGATCATTGATATGGTGACTATTTGAATTACTTTGCATTTAGCAAAATACAAAAAGTACAATGATACTTTTAATCAGTTGATATCAAAGATCGAACAATAAAAATGTTCATGTAAGATTGGAAGATGCTATATATTTAGCACCAACTCTTTCTTTATATTTATATAGAATGTGGTACATACATACATCTAATTATACTGAAATCTACTTAAACATTTACATCATCTCATTCACATGACCAATGGTAAACATTTGAATTTAAAAAGTGAGAAGCATGCACTATACTCTTTCTCTATATACCCCGTTAAGGTTGGATTCTGAACCAGGCATCCATCATTTTGATTTGATAACGAAGTAGATAATATTTGCTTTACTGAAACCAACCTTATGATTCCACCAGTTATCTAACTGGTTGGAGATCAGCTGATACTCCTCCTAATTAAGATTAAGAAAATTTAGATTCCTTATGATTGGATCATACTGTGCCTCAGTCACAGATTTTCCACATTTATGAAGTTAACAAAATTGAAGGTTAATCTATGGTATAAAGGTGGAGGATTGCGTTTAAGGCTGTCACATGGAATACTTGATTCGATGTGAAAATCTCGTGCACAATCATACAATCAATCTAAGAAAATGCGAAGTAAGAAAGAAAGAATACAAAGATGTGCCTCGAGCGAAGCTAATAAAAAGTTTTGATTATGATGAGAAGATTGATGTACAATCAAGGACCTCTTCCAAATAAATGTAAGAGATATTACAAGAGGAAAGTTTCTAAGCAACACTAGGTCTCAAATATCATGAAAAGTCCTTACTCAGCATGGGCCTTGTACATATCTCTCCCTTTCATGTCTATTTTCTACTATACCACATGATTTTCGTGTGGGGTTTGTGTCAACACGAATCCAAGCCACATCAACAAAAGCTATGGAATCTGGGTAGCATCCAAGAACATCACGAAGTTCAGTTTAAACAGAGTGTCAGTGATGGCAAGGGTGGCTCATGGGTAAGGCCACTAAGGTGACTGTCTTTTGCTCCCGAGCTTTAAATTCATTGCTAGTATTTGACATGATCGGTTCTAGGTAAACCAGTACCCTTAGTTCCAGTTAGTCTACAACCTGGAACCATAATCAAACTGTTTGCTTACGGTTCTAGAACCGTCCAACGGTTTGGGTTTGAGTTCTGAACCATCCAAAATTGGTAATTTTATTTTAAAAAACTAAAAATTATAAGATTTTTTTTAAAAAGACTGGAATTGGTGGTTTGGAACTGCTGGGCTCCGGTTTTATAAAAGGTGAACACGGAACCAAACTAAGTAGTCTTTGGGATCCAGTTTCGGTTTCAGTTTCAGTTTCACCACTTCCAGGTTCAGTCAGTTCTTGACCCAGTTCGGTTTCAATTGAAACCGCCGTGCCGTTTAGGAATCAGAGGCTCCAGAAGTTTTAAGATGCATAATTGTTTAGGCCCCAAAGTCTTAGACCATACTACTAATACCGGTTCAGTCGGTTCTTGACCCGGTTTGGTTCCAATTGAAACCACCCACATTGATTGGGAACCAGCCATGTCTACCTAGAATCAATTTAATAGGCTCCGGAGTTTTTAAGACATAACTAAGTGGTCTTTGGGATCCAGTTTCGGTTTCAGTTTCACACTTCCAGGTTCAGTCAGTTCTTGATCCGGTTCGGTTTCAATTGAAGCGGCCGTGTCGTTTAGGAACCAGAGGCTCCGGAAGTTTGAAGATGCATAATTTTTTAGGCTCCAAAGTCTTAGACCACACTACTAATACAGGTTCAGTTGGTTCTTGACCCGGTTTGGCTCCAATTGAAACCACCCACATTGATTGGGAACCAGCCATGTCTACCTAGAATCAATTTAATAGGCTCCGGAGTTTTTAAGACATAACTTTTTAAGCCCGAAAATCTTAGACCATACCACTAATACCCAATTTTGTAGGACGCAGAATTTGTAGAGATTTGCTTTAGGCCTCAACCCTATAGTGGTGATGATCCAGTAGTTAGAATGAAGAAATTTTATGCAATTTAATAAGAACTAGTTAAGATAATGCACATTGATGTCTTGCCAACTGCTTTTATAATTTTCTTAAAATTTTGTAATAAGATTATGCAATTTCATGATGTTCATGTTCATGTACAAGTTCTGCTGATTGCAGGTATTACAACAATGCTTATTATGCAAAAGTGGGTGGAATCAGCACCATGGAGATGAACTGTTTGGAGATCGATTTCCTATTCGGACTCGGATTCCGACTGAACGTCACGCCTTCGACGTTTCACACTTATTACATGCTGTTGCAGAGGGAGATGCTAGAGTTTGAGTACTTCAATGGCTGTAATATAGAGAGATCACTGAGAATCCATGGCTGTTATCCTTGCTCTTCTACAATTTGTTCTGATGAAGCCAACTCCCAGAACCAGCAGTTTGCTGTTTGATGCACTAACAAGCCTTTGTCAATAAATGATTGGACATTAGAGATCTCTATGCACCTTTTGTTTAGCAGCTGCTAATCTTGCTTATAATACTCATCAATTATTGACGAAGATTTTCTGATTGAGGAAAGGGCTTCCGGTTGCGGAACCGTCACTCATGGGTTCGATCCAATGACGGATCTAAAATTTTTCTTAGGGTGGAGCAAATAGCTTACCAAAGTGTTTAAGGTGGGGTGAACCATGCATCATGCTCTTGGATCCAGTCATGTCCTATAGTTTTCATATTGATTTCTCAAATTTCAGCCGCCATGTTCGATTCTATCATGGACCCAAGACATCTCCGAAAACAAACCCATGCCAGAGGCTTTGGCGGCGATGGCTCGGGCTAGTTTTATGATGTGCTGGCTAATAAAAGATAGAAGTTGTTTTGGACAAATCCAAATTATATTAATGGAAGGATTCAGCATGATCAAATTAGTACAATCAATATTAGCTCACCATAACAATACCCGCTTTCCAGCCTCCTCCTCTCTCTCTTCCTCTGAAGTGAAAGAGAGAGAATGTGGAGTGCGATGGAGCAATGCTTACTGCAATTTTGAGCTCCGTAAGGGCTCTTCATATCCTGATGGGGTTCTGGTTTGGTTCAGTTTTGAACCACGGTTCTATAAAGAGAGAGAGAGAGGAGTGCACAATCATCTATGTTAAAATCTTCTTATACATCTGAAACAGTTAAATCTTTGAGATCAACTAGTGAAATCTTAAAAAAAATAAAATAATATCAAGTACATTTAATACACTATTTTTTAAATATAAATTTTTGATTTCACGAATCGCCTGATTGAAATGTTTAAGAATTCTTTATCACGAATGAGGTATGCGTAGTTATCACATTTCTCTCTCTCTCACCTCTCTCTCTCCCTCTCTCTATTTATTTATTGTGGATCATATCATGAAGAGAAGACGGGATTCGAGTTGAGGAATACCGATAAACGACCCCCTCTGAGATACTATTACGATTCCATTGACTCTGCCTCTTGGTGGGGCCGTGTGTGTGGAAAGTCAATTATCTAACTTGTACCATAGATGGAAGTCACCACCTTGAAACGGACCGCTTATATCTACAAATCATACGTCATTCAAGAATATATATTATGAAAGAAGCCACTGCTCCAAATATCGCTGCTCAAATTTTGTATCATTGCATGCATTTCACATGAAACATCAATTCGCATTCTTTGTAAATTCTAGAAAGAATACCAATTAATTTATGAGCTTTTGTAACAGAAGGAGCAGTGATCAATTTTTCTTTTAACAAAATGAAACAATCGGAACTGGTTTTGAAAGATTGATTTGGCCTTTGGGTGTGTTTAGAGTAACACGATATAACATAGAAAGGCTAGTATCAACTGTGAACCTCCAGCGTTAGTGCTTTGACTGGTTAGCTCTGCTCTGTTGGCTAGTGCTCATAAGCTAGCCTTGCTTACTATCTTCAATCTTGAAATGCACATCGTTTGTCTTGGCTCATAGCAGGTTGGCCTCCATCAAATCGATGTACTGTGCTACTTTGATGCACTGGCTGTTTCATGACCGGTACTAACAGCCATTCTTACCGAAGAAGGTAACATGAAATCATTCGTATGAGTAAAACGAAGGCCTCTGTTAATGATGAAGCAGTTCTCTTCATCAAGGATGAAAGAAATTGGAGGTATCATCTGCGAGTTACTCTCTCAATTTAGAAGTGTAAGTCAACGCCTTCGGTAGCAAGCTAGCGTTCTAAATTAATTAGAAAGTCTGTTAATTCTCCACATATATATATATATATATATATATATATATATATATATATATATATATATATATATATATATATAGAGAGAGAGAGAGAGAGAGAGAGAGAGAGAAAACGTTTCAAAAAAATGGGAAGACCTTGCATCTTCACTATGTGGGAAGACGAGAATGCATACAAAGTGCGCCGCTCTCATTTCCTATCCTTCGGACCCATCTACCACGCCAACGGACACGTTGTGGAAGACAGCGTCCTTAACGTCGTCTTGCAGAGGGTCAACAAAACCAAAGAGGAGATCTTGGCCGCCATGCGAGCCGCCGCCATGACAACCAAGGACTACTATGAAGATCCAAAGCTCATCCCCGAAGACGACGAGCTAGTCGTCGCATTAGTAAGAGATGGTTGCTTCTTGTTAGAGATGTTGCACATCAAGGTCACCGATCCACACCCACTAGGCACCGTCCGAACCCGGTTCCGCACCGACCCTTATACCATAAACACGCCCATTTTGCGTCATATTTTTCTAGACTTCTTCTTCATCAAGAACCAAATTCCTATGGTTGTGCTAAATGAGCTTCATGTATTGCTCGGATATGAATCTAACCCCAAAGGAATGCCACTGGAAGAGAAGCTGAATGATGCAGTAAGAACCAAGATGATGCCCGGCATGACTCAAATGCCGGTAGCAGGGGCACCAGCGTTGCCTCGGACTCGGTTGTTGGAAGATCAATCTGCACAATATGGTGAAATGATCAGCGTGTTGCATAGTGTTGTAGATCTGAAAGATTCCGGGGTGAAGATTGTGAAAGGAGATAGTGGGCGTGTGGAGTGGACGACCGGGATCGGATGGTCTCGTGTTCTCAAACTCCCTCCCATTCTCATTAACCGTGATTCAGATTTCATATTCAGAAATATAGTGGTTTTTGAGCAAAGATTTCCTGAAGAAGACGTCCCAATGCAGCCGGTCTCCGCCTACTTGCGGCTTCTCAACGATGTCTTGAGCACCCCGGCGGACGCTCGGATATTGAGTTCTAAGGGAATCATCATCAACCATCTCGGCGCCGACAACAACATCATTGGATTCTTTACCAAACTGGAACTAGGAGACACTTATGGGATGGATATGTTATCAGAGACCCGAAGGGAGATCAACAAGTATTGCGAGTCGAGGGGAGTCACGTTGTGGGCTGATCTGAGGCGCACCTACTTCAGGAGCACGTGGGCCTACTGCTCCTTTGCTGCTGCAATCTTTTTGCTTATTCTCACCATTATCCAGGTTGTTTACGCCATGATTGCATACTATCACCCACCTTGAAATAAGAAGGCGTTCAGCTATAAATCATCTCGTGATGAATTAATTACTCTGTTTTAGGCGTGAGTAGAATATGATGTTTTCATCTAGACATAACGCAAAAGGTATTTATAAAGAGAAATAAATTAGCTTTCCTTGTCGATAGATTTTGATATTTTTATCTAGACTTCTAAATAACATAAAGAAGTGGAAGACGACCACAAAAGTGTTGAAAAGAAACAATAAAAAATAATCTAACTTATTGTTAGTTAAGCCCTAACATAGTACATGATAGGGCTCCTTGGAAAGGAAAAATTCATGTAATAGACCCAGTCTAAAATGAAAAAAGGCTTAGTTGTTGTATCAAAATAAAATCAAATGAAGATTGCTATGAACGATTTCCATCCATGAGTCTCATGTAATTTGTTAAGCTTAATCCCAAGTTTCTTTGGAAAGAACTTTTTGTTAGCAATAGTAACACCGCTTTTATTGCCTTGAAGTCGAAGTGAACTAACTCCGATATTTGCTGAATTGGGGTTCACTCAAATCTCCATCATTTAACGTGCTTTGGTGAATCTTAGGATGGGGTTCACTCTCGTAATTTGTGATTATGAAAATCAAACTACCTTTAGTTACTAGTGAAGATGTCCCTTCTTGGCAGCAGTTCAGATGTTAGAGATGCTGCCCTCCTCGGCAAGAAGATGAAGATATATAGGGTGTTGGGTAAACTGATGGTGATCTTCAACAGTTTCGCCGGATACTTCCCATAGTTGTGCCATATTTCTCGCCAGAAACACAACGGATGGCCTCTGAATGAAGAGAAGAAGAGCATAAAATAAATAGTGAACATGTATGATTTCCAGTTTTCACACAACCGGATTTCTTAGAGAGGGTTTCTTTTGTTTTTTTTTTTAAAGTTCAATGTGTTGCTTTGTATTTATAGAGCATCGCCTGACTCCATCCTCTCGTATTTCTTGACTGGGTTTTCCCTGTGAAACCCTTATTTGTTGGTTATTGTAACGATCCCACGAAAAGCGACTAGATGGCCGGTCTTTACATCTCCAACTTGGCCATTCGAGCAAAGTAGTTTGACATATTGGTTTTACCTCCCACTTCCGTAGGGTTTTCCTAGTCATGTCATTTTATGATTTCAATCATTACCGTTGTGTGGTTTCTTACCTACGCATCATTCAAACATATCTCAAATCCATGTTTGTAACATGCTTTGAGAAAAGATCCTCTCTTATGCCTTTAGTCAAGGGGTCTGCCAAAATATCATCGGTTGACATATATGAGATGAATATTTCTTTTCTCATAACCATATAATGAATATAGTGATATTTAACCATTATATAATTGTTTTTTGCCGCTCTTGATTAGAATAATTGATATATTGTTGTCACAATAAATGACAACTCACTTGTTGGCTATATCCAGCTTCAGATCATGTATGAATAAGTTTATCCAAACAGAACTAATTGCAGTAATACAACAATCTACATACTTACCCTCCTATGTATGAAATGCTACATAACCTTATTTCTTACATGCCGAAAAACAATATCACTTTCAAATAAGAATATTTGTCCTGAGGTTAATTTATTGTCATATTTACTCCCATCAAAGTCAACATTTGAGTATCCTACTACTTTCAGTTCATCTGCATGAAAATACAATTTCAACTCTTTTGTTCTTTTAAGATATCTTCCAATCCTTTTCACAACTATTTAGTGTTGCAAACCAGGATTACTTTGATATCTACTTACAAGATCAACAATCAAGCTGATATCAGGTCTTATACATAACATAATATATATGAAGCTACCAACAACTTATGCATAAGGAACATTAAGCTTATCATCTCCCTCACTGGGACAATCTGTCTTACTTAGTTTAACTCCTTTCGCAATGGGTGTAGATGAAAACTTACATTCACTCATTTTAAATTTATTGAGGATATAATCAATCTCTCTCCTGACTTAGATATAGAGGTTTAGATTCTTTATCTCGAGAAACCTTGATGCCCAAGATATAGGATGCTTCCTCCATACCCTTCATTCTAAACTATGAGTTTAACTATGACTTCGTTTTGATAATCATTTCATTGTCATTCCCAGTCAATAATATTTCATCTACATATAATGATAAGATGACAAAGCAACTCTCATTGTTTCAAACATACATATAGTGGTCAAATTCGTTAGTCACAAACCCAAGTTCAATAATGATATTTTGAAAAGTCAAATACCATTGATGAGGTGAATGTTTAAGGCCATATAGGGATTTTTTTTAACTTATATACTTTATCTTCTTGGCCTTTAATTATGTATCCTTTGGGCTTTTGCATATATAATTTCATCTAAATCTCTATTTAAAAAAGTAGTCTTTATATCTAATTGATGTAAATCAAAATCATAATATGTTGATGTCGCCAAAATTATCCCTATGGATACAAATTTCACAATAGGGAAATATGTCTCAACATAATCTATCCCCTCTCTTTTGCAAAAATACCTTTCCAACCACCCTTACTTTAAACTTGTCAATTGTTATACTGACTTCATATTTCTTTTTGAAAACCCATTTACAACCTACACATTTTCTTTCTTTTGACAAATCAACCAACTCCCTCACTTGGTTTTTCTCAATGAATTTTATTTCCTCATCCATGGACTTTTCCCAGTCTCCACATTCAGATGAGTTGATAGCTTGCTAATAATTCAACTTATCGATTAACTTATTTAAATCCACTGAATTGTACACTTTCTCTGCAAGTTAAGTTTGATAATCCTTTAAATAGGACAGCACGGCCGTAAGTCTTTTATGTCTACTTAAAGTTTTGGTTTGTTTAGGAAGATCATCTATGGGTTCAAATGATTATTGATCTACATCTAATAGATCGTCAACATATTCATCATCATTTTAAAAAATTTCATTCGTAGAATCTTCTAAGAATTTAACATCCCTGCTCTTTATAAGTTCATGGTTCTTATGATAAAACCAATATCCCTTAGAGCCTTTAGGATATCCGATTAATACACATCTCAAAGATCTATTGTCTAGCTTATATCTAAACTAATCAAGGATCTTTAAATGGATGATAGATCCCCACCTCCTGATATGACATAAATTGGGTTTTCTTTCAAACCACATCTTATATGTTGTAGAGAATAAAACTTTATATGGTACTCTATTGAGAATATACACAATTATACTTAATGCTTCTTTCCAAAATACCCTCGGTAGAGATGCATCTATTAACATAGACCTTGTCATATCTAGTAAGGTCTTGTTATACCTTTCGGATACACCATTTTGTTGAGGTGTCGTAGGTATTTTATTTTGCTTTAAAATACCAAATTCTTTACAAAATTTTAGAAATTATTTAGAGGTGTACTCACCACCTCTATCTAATCTCTGTTCTTTGATTGTATGCCCTAATTGGTTTTCAACTTTCTGCTTATATAATTATATATATATGAGGTCATACAACTCCTATATATATATAGTTTAAATACTTATAAACTTATAAAGATTTATATGTACATAAGCATTTAAACTTTTTATTTATATATACATATGTACATAACACTTTGGTTCAGTTTTAACACCGCACCCATAAACCTAACCGCCAATTTTTTTTTCCTGTTAGAATTGAACCAAACGAAACTGCTCAATGTCTAGAACCGAACCAAGCCGCTGGTTTGGTTGGGTTATGACAGTTTTGTTCGGTCCCAGCAATTCCTTTTGAACACCCGAGTCACAAACATTTAACTTTGTTGTGGTGGCTAGTAAGGCACAGCATAACAACCCTTGCAAGCACCATCCAATGTAGCCCCAGTGAATGAGGTGGGTCGGGTTTGGACTTGACCCTTCTTAACCAGATCCGAACCTCTGCACAAAATGACCTCGAAACCAAGAATTAGTGGTGGTTAGAGCATATTCACTTTTGTTTGTGCCAAAAAAACAATTTAAAATATAGATATTTTTAACCAATTAACTTTGCCCATCAAACTTTGTGTGCAGAATTAATATTTCAATTTTGGAGCAGATAAAGGAAAGTTGCTTTACATACATCTGAGAGCTTCGGGATCCAGTTGAGTCAGGTTAGTAGACACGTTCGGTTCCAGGTAAACGAAAACCTAAAATTGTAACCAAATCGGATTGGTTTCGGCTCGAGTATGGAACTGATAATTTTATGAACAAATTTAAATTTAACAACAATTTTTTTTAATGAAAACCAAAACCGCTGGTTTCTGTTTGGATCCAGTTCTGGTTTCGTAGAAGGTAAAACTGGAATCGGATCAAGTGAATTCTGATTCCCGTTTCGAGTCCAGTCGATTCTTGACCTGATTCTGTTTCGGTTGAAACTACCGAGCCGGTTAGGAACCCGCCATGTCAACAGGTTTGGTTGAAGTCAGAAAGCTCCAAGGCAGCTGTGGGGACGCATCAAATGATGCAATCCTTAGCTTACAGTTACGCGACTACAGTAACAACTTGGTCACCTTTCTATTTTGTTTTCTCAAGGAAGATTAAATGCCGTCCAGTTTCAACGAGTGTTTTCAAATCAATTGCTCAGCTTGCAATCGAATCGCTGCTGGTCATTTCTTTTCTTTTCCCTACAAGCTCAATACAGATGCACACCATGGCTATCGAACTCTTTACCTTTCAATTGTGAATCGACACACTTTATATATATATATAAAGAGAGAGAGAGAGAGGAGTGCACAATCATCTATGTTAAAATCTTCTTATACATCTGAAACAGTTAAATCTTTGAGATCAACTGGTGAAGTCTTGAGAATTTTTTGTCAAGAATGAGGTATGCGTATTTATAACATTTACTCTCTCTCTCTCTCTCTCTCTATATATATATATATATATATATATATATATATTGTGGATCATATCATGAAGAGAAGACGGGATTCAAGTTGAGCGGCTACCGATTAACGACCCCCTCTGAGCTACTATTACGATTCCATTTACTCTGCCTCTTGGTGGGGTCGATCATCTAACTTGTACCATAGATGGAAGTCAAAACGGACCGTTTATATCTAGAAACCATGTCATTCAAAATATATATTTAAAGCCTTCTTTATGCTATCTTTTAATCATACTTGAGCTGCATAAGCACAAACTATATTCAAAGCCTCTACTCCTAACACTAATTTTACATCATAATTCAGTCACTATATCGTTGTATGTCTACTACACTATCTTTAAATCTTTATTTACAATTTAATACCAACTCCATTTCGAGCCTTTTCCTTTTCTAAGTAGTTTAAAACTTGTATTCTTAAATTTTTGAGCGAAGATGTAGGTCATTGCTTACTTTTCTCTACATTCAGGCTCCAATGCATTGATAAGAGGAAACACCCCAACGCAATGCTCATAATTTGTAGAATTTATGGGAGATAAGTTCAACAAAGTTTTGTGATAACTGTCAGAAGCTAACGCAACCCTCTTCTTTTATCCGATCTTGGGATCGGCCATGCAAGGGTGATCCCTTACATGGGTGGAATCTTAACAAATATGATAGAATGATTGATGACTGAAATTTGAATTTAAAAGACATAATACATGTGTATTTTCTATTCACATGCATTTTTTTTGTTTTTCAATTTAAATTTCAATCATTCATCGACACAAGAGGAATGTTTCAAAATTATTTAAATAGCCTAGCACATATTAAGTTCTTCGAACTTGTCATATGGAGCTACTAGAAACAGCACAAGGGGTTAGGTCTATGAATTTCAACATAGCTTAGTCAATTAATTGTAATTTTCAAAATAAAAAACGAGAAAGGTGAAAAGCAAAACAGTATTGAAATCAAGGAAAAAGGTTAATAATTGATGGTGTTGTACCAATATGAATGCATTGATCAAGTTTGGGCGTTCTTTATTAGGGTTTCTTTCAAGAATAAAAGAGGGGCATTTGTCTTGTCGGTACCATGGTCCATTGATCTACTTTCCAGGGTTATGTAGGGATTCCAATTACGTGTTTCAGGTCATGCTCGTGCAGAAATATGTCTGCAAACATGCCCGACTTTCTTTCCTTTTCCGGGTGGACATGAACTTATGCTTTTTGGCTTGTGTCTGTATTGGGTTTCAGGTTCCATCATTCTTTTTCTTAAGATAAGAAGGTAAACACAAACACGGACTGTGGGTCATCTCGTCCATGTTAGAGTACTTTACACATGTAAATGTATGAATGTCTACTTAGATGATGATGAAGTGGTAGGCCTAAACTTTATAATTTATGATCAGATATTAATGAGGCGTGGCTAGAAGAATATCAAACTCTTTTTTTCCCAGAGGGTAAAATGGAGAGCCTGAAGCCATGTGCATGCCCCAGGTATATACCTCATTACCACTGCACCAAATCTAAATTGTCCAATCAAAAGACTACAATAATGTACGACTTATGATGCATTAAATTTTGATTTCTCTCTCTCCTATATATATAACCAAATCCTATCAATTTTTTATATGTTCATCCATTGTTTTTCGGTATATTTTAAAAATTTTAAATTTTTTAAAAAGAACAAAGACAATGTTATTAAACTCATGCCCTTGAAAAACAATAATTGAACCTGAATCAATAGCATCACTCATGATCCATATAGAAAGAGAAAGAGGTAATGCAGAATTTTCAAATTAGTGATATGTCGCTTCACTCCGGTTCTTAATTTAAAAAAAGTTTTCACATACCATATCCAAGCTTTGTTGGTTCCAAACATTTTCTTGCATTTATTTTCTAGCATGAGAAAAGAACTCCAAGTTTCTTAAAGTATGTTATATCTTCTCAAACCACTAATCATTTTAAGAACACATCTTGCAATGTCATGTTTTAACAAATAGGAAAAACACCGGTGATTTTAAAACTCCATGAAAAGTAAGGGATTGCTTTTGCATAGCTGATCCTAAGCTCACATAAAAGAAAAGGTAGCATTAGGTAGTTAACAGTAATGCTTTCCGTCTCACCAAAACTCCGAAGCTTTGGGTACACATAAAGACGATCAAAGAGAGTTTCAATAAGAAGGTATAAAAAACTAACTTATAAAAATGTTAAAAGAAATAGACTACAAAAAGTGTTGAAAGGAAACAACAAAAAATAATTTTAGTATGACACAAGAGGATGTGTTTTGTTGTTGTTGGCTAAGTGATCTGTGAGATCGTTGCCTTATGGGTGGCCGTGGGGCTTCAATCAATCTAGAAATGTAAGTCAACGCCTTCGGTAGCAAGCTAGCGTTCTTAATTCTACACAGAGAGAGAGAGAGAGAACGTATCAGAAAAATGGTGCTGCCTCGAAAACCTTGCATCTTCTCCATGTGGGAGGACGAGAGTGCATACAAAGTGCGCCGCTCTCATTTCCTATCCTTCGGACCCATCTACCACGCCAACGCACACGTTGTGGAAGACAGCGTCCTTAACGTCGTCTTGCAGAAGGCCAACAAAACCAAAGAGGAGATCTTGGCCGCATTGCGAGCCGTCGCCATGACAACCAAGGACTACTATGAAGATCCAAAGCTCATCCCCGAAGACGACGAGCTCGTCGTCGCATTAGTAAGAGATGGTTGCTTCTTGTTAGAGATGTTGCACATCAAGGTCACCGATCAGCACCCACTAGCCACCGTCCGAACCCGGTTCCGCACCGACCCTTATATCATAAACACGCCCATTTTGCGTCATATTTTTCTAGACTTCTTTTTCATCCAGAACCAAATTCCTTTGGTTGTGCTAAATGAGCTTCATGTATTGCTCGGATATGAATCTGGCCTGAATGGAATGCCACTGGAAGAGATGTTGAATGAGTACTTATGTGAATATATCATAGACACTCGTCTGGATAAAAGACGCTTGGTTGATGCTCTTCATTTTATTGATGCAGCAAGAACCAAGATGATGCCCGGCATGACTCAAATGCCGGTAGCAGGGGCACCAGCGTTGCCGCGGACTCGGTTGTCGGAAGATCAATCTGCACAATATGGTGAAATGATCAGCGTGTTGCATAGTGTTGTGGATTTGAAAGATTCCGGGGTGAAGATTGTGAAAGGAGATGGTGGGCGTGTCGAGTGGACGACCGGGATCGGATGGTCTCGTGTTCTCGAACTCCCTCCCATTCTCATTAACCGAGATTCAGATTTCATATTCAGAAATATAGTTGTTTTTGAGCAAAGATATCCTGAAGAAGACGTCCCAATGCAGCCGGTCTCCGCCTACTTGCGGCTTCTCAACGATGTCTTGCGCACCCCGGCGGACGCTCGGATATTGAGTTCTAAGGGAATCATCATCAACCATCTCGGCGCCGACAACAACATCATTGAATTCTTTACCAAACTGGAACTAGGAGACACTTATGGGATGGATATGTTATCAGACACCCGAAGGGAGATCAACAAGTATTGCGAGTCGAGGGGAGTCAAGTTGTGGGCTGATTTGAGGCGCACCTACTTCAGGAGCCCCTGGGCCTACTGCTCCTTTGCTGCTGCAATCTTTTTGCTTATTCTCACCATTATGCAGGTTGTTTACTCCATGATTGCATACTACCACCCAGCTTGAAATAACAAGGCGTTCAGCTATAAATCATCTCGTGATGAATTAATTACTCTGTTTTAGGCTTGAGTAGGATATGATGTTTTCATCTAGACATAACGCGAAAGGTATTTATAAAGAGAAATAAATTAGCTCTGCTTGTCGATAGATTTTGATGTTTTTATCTAGACATCGAAATAAAATCAAAGGAGGAAAAAGGAGGACTGCTCTGAACGATTTTCATCCATGAGTCTCGTGTAATTTGTTAAGTTTAATCCCAAGTTTCTTTGAAAAGAACTTTTCGTTTGCAACAGTAAAACCACTTTTATTGCCTTGAAGTCGAAGTGAACTAACTCTGTTATTTGCTGAATTGGGGTTCACTCAAAATCTCCATCATTTAACGTGCTTTGGTGAATCTTAGGATGGGGTTCACTCGTAATTTGTGATTATGAAAATAAAACTACCTTTACTTACTAGTGAAGATGTCCATTCTTGGCAGCGGTTCTGATGTTCGAAATGCTGCCCTCCTCTCCAAGAAGATGAAGTTGATATACAGGGTGTTGGGTAAACTGATGGTGATCTTCGGTAGTTTCGCCGGATACTTCCCATAGCTGTGTTGGATTCCTCACCACCAATGGAGAAAATAAATAGTGAAGAGGTATGATTGCCGGTTTTCACACAACAAGATTTGTTAGAGAGGATTTCTTTTATTGTTTTTTTTCTCAATAGAGTTCAATGCAATGTTTTGTATTTATAGAGTATTGCCTGACTCCATCCTCTCGGATTTCTTAACTGGGCTTTCCATTGGGAGCTCTTATCTGTTGGTTATCGTAACCATTCCATAAAAAGTGGTTAGATAGCCGGTCTATCCGTTTTCATGTTTATGGATGCCGAGAATGATTATCCTCTCATCTTTACATCTCCTACTTCGCCATTCGAAAAAGTAGTTTGACATACTAGTTTAACCTCCCACTTTTGTAGGATTTCCTAGTCATGCCATTTTTTGATTTCATTTATTACCTGTTGTGTGGTTTCTTACCTACACAATATTCAAATATATCTTAAACCCACGTTTCTAACATGCTTTGAGAAAAGATCATCTCTTATACCTTTAGTCAAGGGGTCTCCCAATATATTATCGGTTTATATATATGAGATGGATATTTCCTTTCTCATAACCATATCATGAACATAGTGATATTTACCCATTATATGCTTGCTTTTGAAGTTATCAGTTCCACTCTTGATTAGAGTGATTGTTGTATTGTTGTAACAATAAATGATAACTGCTTTGTTGGCTATATTATGCTTTAAAACAATTTACATACTCAACAATGCTACACAACCCTGTTTCGTACATGCCAATAACAACTCCACCTCCAAATAAGAATATTTGTCTCGAGGTTGATTTGTTTTCGTTTTTCCTCCTAGCAAAGTCAGCATGTAAGTATCTTATTATAAGTTCATCTGATTGAAAACACAATTTCAAGTCTTTTGTTCCTTTAAGATATCTTAAAATTCTTTTCACAACTATTTAGTGCTGCCAACCACAATTAATTTGATATCTACTCACAAAACCAACAACGAAGCTTATTTCAAGTTTTGTACATAATATAGCATACATCAAGCTACCAACAACTTGTGCATAAGGAATACTAGGCTTATTTCATTATCATTCCCACTCAATAATATGTCATCCACATATAATGATAAGATGATAAAGTGACTCTCACTATTTCAGTCACATACGCATTCATTAGCCACAATCCTAAGTTCAATAATGATATTTTAAAAAGTTAAATGCCATTAATGAGGTTACTATTTAAGATCATATAGGGATTTTTTCAACCTATATACTTTATCTTCTTGGCCTTTAATTTTGTATCCTTAGAGCTGTTGCATATATATAATTTCATCTAAATCTCTATTTATAAAATAAGTCTTTACATCTAATTGATATAAATACAAATCATAATATACTGATATCGCTAAGATTATATTTATAGATACAAATTTTGAAATAAGAGAATATGTCTCAACATAATATATCCCTCTTTTTGCAAAAATTTCTTTGCAAACAACCTCGCTTTAAACTTGTCAATTATTACATCAACTTTATATTTCTTTTTTAGAACTCATTTGCAAGCTACAACTTTTCTTTCTTTTATCAGATCAGCAAACTCTCTTCAATTATTACATCGACTTTATATTACATCGACTTTATATTACATCGACTTTATATTTGATCATCCATGCCCTTTTCCGAGTCTGTACATTAAGATAAGTCAATAGTTTGCTAATAAGTGAAGTTATAAATCATCTTATCTAAATCCACCGAATTGAACACTTTCTTTGGAAGGTAAGTGTGATAATCCTTTAATTAGGATGGAGTGACCCTAGGTCTTTTACGTCCACTTAAAGTTTCAGTTTATTGAGAAAGATCATCTATGGGTTCAAATGATGATTGATCTAGATATACTAGATCGTCAACATACTCATCATCATTTTCAATAATGTCATTCTTAGAATCTTCTAGGAATTCACCATCACTGCTCTTTATAAGTTCATGATCCTTGTGATAAAACTGATAACCCTTAGAGCCTTTAGGATATCCGATAAATACATATCTCAAACGACTATTGTCTAGTGTATCTCTAGATTGATAGGATCTTTAAATGAGCGATAGATCTCCACCTCTTGAGATGACCTATGCTGCGTTTTCTTTCAAACAATATCTTATATGATATAAAGAATACGATTTTAGACAATACTCTATTGAGAATATACACAATTGTAATTACCGTTTCTTCTCAAAATACCCTTGGTAGAGATGCATCTATTAATATAAATCTTGTTATATTCAGTAAGGTCCTGTTATACCTTTCTACTAAATCATTCTGTTGAGGTTTACTTTGTATTGTATTTTGTTTTGAAATACCAAAGTATTTATAGAATTCTAAAAATTATGTAGAGGTGTACTCACCACTTATATATAATCTCAAAACTTTGATTATATGCTCTAATTGGTTTTCAACTTCCTACTTATATTCTTTTAATACTTTAAGTGCCTCAGATTTTTGTTTTAAGAGATATGTGTATGCATATCTCAAGTAATCATCAATAAAGTTATGAAATAAACTTTTTCTCAATGTGATCTTACTCTAAAAGGTCCAAATAAGTCAATTTGAATGATTTTGAGCAAGGTTATTGTCCTTGCTATTTCTTTAGAAAATATTTTTCTTTTCATTTTCTCTTGTATATAGGTTTCACACTTACTAAAAGTGTTTCCTTAAATCCTCACAATAAGTCAAAGTCGGATAATTTTCTCAATTTTTTGATACTTATATGCCATAGGCATTTATGACACATATTCACATCAACATTAAAGGTACAATTAATATAAATAGAAAAATCTTCACTTTCATTAATATTCAGTTTGAATAAGTCATGTTCTATATCAAACTAACTAGATAAAAATACTCTCTCATGCTTCTCCATAATCACTTTTCCAAGAATAAACCTAACTTTCAAGCCCTTCTTAACCAAGGCAAGGAACAAAACTAGATTGCACATTATAGTTGGCACAATGAATACATCATTCAGAACAACCAGTGTGCTTTGTACATAAATTCTAAAAGCCCTTACTCTAAGAACATATAAGAAAGTGTTATTTCTCATGTATACCCGATGTTTCTCTAATTTGTATTCCTTTAGGTCCATTGCCCCTTTCTTGCTATTCGAGATATGTCTCATCGCTCTTGAAACAATCCACTAACCAGTCACCAGGCAATCAAGGAATAAAAATTCAGATATCACGCGGATTATATTAAGCTTCTCCGATTGTGTGCATTGCTGAGTGTTTCCACCATTCTTGTTGCGAGAATCCCTCTTTTAGTGCCTCATTTTTCTAAGCAACACTAGGTCTCAAATATCATGAAAAGTCCTTAGCATGAGCCTAGCACATATCTCTCCCTTTCATGTCTATTTTCTACTGTACCACATGATTTTCGTGTGGGGTTTGTGTCAACACGAATCCAAGCCACATCAACAAAAGCTATGGAATCTGGGTAGCATCCAAGAACATCACGAAGTTCAGTTTAAACACAGTGCCAGTGACGGCAAGGGCGGCTCATGGATGAGGCCACTAAGGTGACTGCCTTTTGCTCCCGAGCTTTAAATTCATTGCTAGTATTAGACATGATCGGTTCTAGGTAAACCAGTACCGTTAGTTCCGGTTAGTCTACAACCTGGAACCATAATCAAACTGTTTGCTTACAGTTCTAGAACCGTCCGACGGTTTGGGTTTGAGTTCTGAACAATCCAAAATTGGTAATTTTATTTAAAAAACTAAAAATTATAAGAAATTTTTAAAAGACGACTGGAATCGGTGGTTTGGAACTGCTGGGTTCCGGTTTTGTAAAAGGTGATAGTGGAACCAAACTAAGTGGTCTTTGGGATCCAGTTTCGGTTTCAGTTTCACACTTCCAGGTTCAGTCAGTTCTTGATCCGGTTCGGTTTCAATTGAAGCGGCCGTGTCGTTTAGGAACCAGAGGCTCCGGAAGTTTGAAGATGCATAATTTTTTAGGCTCCAAAGTCTTAGACCACACTACTAATACAGGTTCAGTTGGTTCTTGACCCGGTTTGGCTCCAATTGAAACCACCCACATTGATTGGGAACCAGCCATGTCTACCTAGAATCAATTTAATAGGCTCCGGAGTTTTTAAGACATAACTTTTTAAGCCCGAAAATCTTAGACCATACCACTAATACCCAATTTTGTAGGACGCAGAATTTGTAGAGATTTGCTTTAGGCCTCAACCCTATAGTGGTGATGATCCAGTAGTTAGAATGAAGAAATTTTATGCAATTTAATAAGAACTAGTTAAGATAATGCACATTGATGTCTTGCCAACTGCTTTTATAATTTTCTTAAAATTTTGTAATAAGATTATGCAATTTCATGATGTTCATGTTCATGTACAAGTTCTGCTGATTGCAGGTATTACAACAATGCTTATTATGCAAAAGTGGGTGGAATCAGCACCATGGAGATGAACTGTTTGGAGATCGATTTCCTATTCGGACTCGGATTCCGACTGAACGTCACGCCTTCGACGTTTCACACTTATTACATGCTGTTGCAGAGGGAGATGCTAGAGTTTGAGTACTTCAATGGCTGTAATATAGAGAGATCACTGAGAATCCATGGCTGTTATCCTTGCTCTTCTACAATTTGTTCTGATGAAGCCAACTCCCAGAACCAGCAGTTTGCTGTTTGATGCACTAACAAGCCTTTGTCAATAAATGATTGGACATTAGAGATCTCTATGCACCTTTTGTTTAGCAGCTGCTAATCTTGCTTATAATACTCATCAATTATTGACGAAGATTTTCTGATTGAGGAAAGGGCTTCCGGTTGCGGAACCGTCACTCATGGGTTCGATCCAATGACGGATCTAAAATTTTTCTTAGGGTGGAGCAAATAGCTTACCAAAGTGTTTAAGGTGGGGTGAACCATGCATCATGCTCTTGGATCCAGTCATGTCCTATAGTTTTCTTATTGCAAATTTCGGTCGCCATGTTCGATTCTATCATGGACCCAAGACATCTCCGAAAACAAACCCACGCCAGAGACTTTGGCGGCAATGGTTCGGGCTAGTTTTATGATGGGTTAATAAAAGATAAAAGTTGTTTTGGACAAATCCAAATGATATTAATGGAAGGATTCAGCATGATCAAATTAGTACAATCAATATTATTAGCTCACTATAACAATATCCGCTCATGATCAAATTAGTACAATCAATATTATTAGCTCACTATAACAATATCCGCTTGCCAGCCTCCTCCTCCTCTCTCTCTTCCTCTGAAGTGAAAGAGAGAGTGTGGGGAGCGATAGAGCAATGCTTAAAGCAATTTTGAGCTCTGTAAGGGATCTTCATATCCTGATGGGGTTCTGGTTTGGTTCAGTTTTGAACCACGGTTCTATTATTTTATTATTTAGCACATACAGATTATTAAGTCATCATATTATTTGGATCTACAGTCAGAATTATATATATATATATATATATATATATATATATTTATATATGAGGTCATACAACTCCTATATATACATATACATATATATAAATTAAATACTTATAAACTTATCAAGATTTATATGTACATAATCATTTAAACTTTTTATTTATATATACATATGTGCATAACACTTTGGTTCAGTTTTAACACCGCACCCATAAACCTAACCGCCAATTTTTTTTTCCTGTTAGAATTGAACCAAACGAAACTGCTCAATGTCTAGAACCGAACCAAGCCGCTGGTTTGGTTGGGTTATGACAGTTTTGTTCGGTCCCAGCAATTCCTTTTGAACACCCGAGTCACAAACATTTAACTTTGTTGTGGTGGCTAGTAAGGCACAGCATAACAACCCTTGCAAGCACCATCCAATGTAGCCCCAGTGAATGAGGTGGGTCGGGTTTGGACTTGACCCTTCTTAACCAGATCCGAACCTCTGCACAAAATGACCTCGAAACCAAGAATTAGTGGTGGTTAGAGCATATTCACTTTTGTTTGTGCCAAAAAAACAATTTAAAATATAGATATTTTTAACCAATTAACTTTGCCCATCAAACTTTGTGTGCAGAATTAATATTTCAATTTTGGAGCAGATAAAGGAAAGTTGCTTTACATACATCTGAGAGCTTCGGGATCCAGTTGAGTCAGGTTAGTAGACACGTTCGGTTCCAGGTAAACGAAAACCTAAAATTGTAACCAAATCGGATTGGTTTCGGCTCGAGTATGGAACTGATAATTTTATGAACAAATTTAAATTTAACAACAATTTTTTTTAATGAAAACCAAAACCGCTGGTTTCTGTTTGGATCCAGTTCTGGTTTCGTAGAAGGTAAAACTGGAATCGGATCAAGTGAATTCTGATTCCCGTTTTGAGTCCAGTCGATTCTTGACCTGATTCGGTTTCGATTGAAACTACCGAGCCGGTTAGGGACCCGCCATGTCAACAGGTTTGGTTGAAGTTAGAAAGCTCCAAGGCAGCTGTGGGGACGCATCAAATGATGCAATCCTTAGCTTACAGTTACGCGACTACAGTAACAACTTGGTCACCTTTCTATTTTGTTTTCTCAAGGAAGATTAAATGCCGTCCAGTTTGAACGAGTGATTTCAAATCAATTGCTCAGCTTGCAATCGAATCGCTGCTGGTCATTTCTTTTCTTTTCCCTACAAGCTCAATACAGATGCACACCATGGCTATCGAACTCTTTACCTTTCACTTGTGAATCGACACACTTTATATATATATATATATATATATATATATATATATATATAAAGAGAGAGAGAGAGAGGAGTGCACAATCATCTATGTTAAAATCTTCCTATACATCTGAAACAGTTAAATCTTTGAGATCAACTGGTGAAGTCTTGAGAGTTTTTTGTCAAGAATGAGGTATGCGTATTTATAACATTTTCTCTCTCTCTCTCTCTCTATATATATATATATATATATATATATATATATATATATATATTGTGGATCATATCATGAAGAGAAGACGGGATTCGAGTTGAGCGGCTACCGATTAATGACCCCCTCTGAGATACTATTACGATTCCATTGACTCTGCCTCTTGGTGGGGCCGTGTGTGTGGAAAAGTCAATTATCTAACTTGTACCATAGATGGAAGTCACCACCTTGAAACGGACCGCTTATATCTACAAATCATATGTCATTCAAGAATATATATTCTCGAAGGATTACCAATCCGATCATCAATAAACAATTCTTAAACAATACCGACAAGTATATACTTAGAAAAGACCCATCATTATATATATATATACATATATATATATACAGATATGTATATATATATATATATATATATATATATATATATATATTATGAAAGAAGCCACTGCTCCAAATATCGCTGTCAACAAACGGCTCAAATTTTGTATCATTGCATTACATGCATTTCACATGAAACATCAAATCTCATTCTTTGTAAATTCTAGAAAGAATACCAATTAATTTATGAGCTTTTGTAACAGAAGGAGCAGTGATCAATTTTTCTTTTAACAAAATGAAACCATCGGAACTGGTTTTGAAAGATTGATTTGGCCTTTGGGTGTGCTTAGAGTAACACGATATAACATAGAAAGGCTAGTATCAACTGTTAACCTCCAGCGTTAGTGCTTTGACTGGCTAGCTCTGCTCTGTTGGCTAGTGCTCATAAGGTAGCCTTGCTTGTTATCTTCAATCATGAAATGCACATCGTTTGTCTTGGCTCATAGCAGGTTGGTCTCCATAAAATCGATGTACTGTGCTACTTTGATGCACTGGCTGTTTCATGACCGGTACTAACAGCCATTCTTACCGAAGATGGCAACATGAAATCATTCGTATGAGTAAAACGAAGGCCTCTGTTAATGTTCGAAATCAGGATGAAGTAGTTCTCTTCATCAAGGATGAAAGAAATCGGAGGTATCATCTGCGAGTTACTTTATCAATTTAGAAATGTAAGTCAACGCCTTCGGTAGCGTTCTGCATTAATTAGAAAGTCTGTTAATTCTACGGAGAGAGAGAGAGAGACAGAAAGAGAGAGAGAACGTTTCAGAAAAATGGTGCTGCCTCGAAAACCTTGCATCTTCACCATGTGGGAGGACGAGAGTGCATACAAAGTGCGCCGCTCTCATTTCCTATCCTTCGGACCCATCTTCCACGCCAACGCACACGTTGTGGAAGACAGCGTCCTTAACGTCGTCTTGCAGAGCGCGAACAAAACCAAAGAGGAGCTACTTGCGGCTTCTCAACGATGTCTTGCGCACCCCGGCTGACGCTCGGATATTGAGTTCTAAGGGAATCATCATCAACCATCTCGGCGCCGACAACAACATCATTGAATTCTTTACCAAACTGGAACTAGGAGACACTTATGGGATGGATATGTTATCAGACACCCGAAGGGAGATCAACAAGTATTGCGAGTCGAGGGGAGTCACGTTGTGGGCTGATCTGAGGCGCACCTACTTCAGGAGCCCCTGGGCCTACTGCTCCTTTGCCGCTGCAATCTTTTTGCTTATTCTCACCATTATGCAGGTTGTTTACGCCATGATTGCATACTACCACCCACCCTGAAATAACAAGGCGTTCAGCTATAAATCATCTCGTGATGAATTAATTACTCTGTTTTAGGCGTGAGCTATGATGTTTTTATCTAGACATAACGCGAAAGGTATTTATAAAGAGAAATAAATTAGCTCTGCCTGTCGATAGATTTTGATATTTTTATCTAGACATCGAAATAAAATCAGAGGAAAAAGGAGGATTGCTCTGAACGATTTCCATCCATGAGTCTCATGTAATTTGTTAAGCTTAATCACAAGTTTCTTTGAAAAGAACTTTTTGTTTGCAACAGTAACACCGCTTTTATTGCCTTCAAGTCGAAGTGAACTAACTCTGTTATTTGCTGAATTGGGGTTCACTCAAATCTCCATCATTTAACGTGCTTTGGTGAATCTTAGGATGGGGTTCACTCTCGTAATTTGTGATTATGAAAATCAAACTTCCTTTAGTTACTAGTGAAGATGTCCATTCTTGGAAACGGTTCAGATGTCAGAGATGCTGCTCTCCTCTGCAAGAAGATGAAGTTCATATACACGGTGTTGGGTAAACTGATGGCGAACTTCAGTAGTTTCGCCATATACTGCACATAGTTGTGTCGGATTCCTCACCAGATACGCAGCGAATGACCTCAGAACGAAGAGAAGAATGAAGAGAAGAAGAGCACAGAAAATAAATAGAGAACAGGTATGATTCCCGGTTTCCACACAAGTAGATTTATGAAAGAGGATTTCTTTTGTTGTTTTTTTTCTCCATAGTGTTCACTATACCGCTTTGTATTTATATAGCATCGCCTTACTCCATCCTCTTAAATTTACTGGTTGGGCTTTTCGTTGGGAGCTCTTATCGGTTGGTTATTGTAAACATCCCACAAAAAATGGCTAGATGACCAGTCTAGCCGTTTTAATGGATGAGAATGCTGAGAACGACTATCCTCTCATCTTTACATCTCCCACTAGCCCATTCGAACAAGTAGTTAGACGTACTAGTTTAACCTCCCACTTTTGTGGGGTTTTCCTAGTCATGTCATTTTTTTATTTCAATTATTACATGTTGTGTGGTTTTTTACCTATACAACATTCAAACATATCTCAAACCTATGTTTGTAACATGCTTTGAGAAAGATCCTTTGTTATGTCTTTAGTCAAGGGGTCTGCCAATATATTATTAGTCGACATATATGAGATGGATATTTCCTTTCTCATAACCATATCATGAACATAGTGATATTTATCCATTATATGATTGCTTTTGAAGTTGTCAGTTCTGCTCTTGATTAGAGTAATTGCTGTATTGTTATCACAATAAATGATAACTTGGCTATATCAAGGTTCATATCACGTATGAATCGGTTTATCCAAATGGAACTAGTTGCAGCCATACAACAATCTACATACTGAGCCTCCTGTGTATACAATGCGATACAACCCTATTTCTTACATGTGAGTATTTGCCCTGAGGTTGGTTCTTTGTCATCTTTTCTCCTAGCAAAGTCGGCATGTGAGTATCCATCCTACTAGTTCATTTACTTGAAAACATAATTTCAAGTCTTTTGTTCCTTTAAGATATCTTAAAATTCTTTTCACAACTATTCAGTGTTGCCAACTAGGATTAATTTGATATCTAATCACAAGACCAACAACGAAGCTGATGTGAGGTCTTGTACATAACATAGCATACATCAAGCTACCGATAACTTGTGCATAAGGAACACTAGGCTTATTTTCTCTCTCATCGAGACAATTTGCCTTACTTAGTTTAACCCTTTTCACAACATGTAAAGATGCAGACTTACGTCCACTCATTTTAAATTTCTTCGGGATATAATCAATATCTCTCTCCTGACTTAAGCATAAAGATTTAAATTCTCCATCTCGAGAAATCTCCATCTCGACAATAAAGATGCTTTCCTTGTATCCTTCATTTCAAACCTTGAGTTTAACCGTGACTTGATTTTGATAATCATTTCATTGTTATTCCTACTCAATAATATGTCATCTGCATATAATGATAAGATGATAAAGTGTCTCTCACTATTTCAGTCATATACAAATTAGTCAAGTTCATTAGCCACAAACCCAAGTTCAATAATGATATTTTAAAAAGTTAAATACCATTAACGAGGTGATTGTTTAAGACCATATAGAGATTTTTTCAACCTATATACTTTATCTTCTTGGCCTTTAATTTTGTATCCTTCGTCTTGTTGCATATATATAATTTTATCTAAATCTCTATTTAGAAAAGCAATCTTTACATCTAATTGATATAAATCCAAATCATAATATATTGATATCGCTAGGATTATCTTGATGGATACAAATTTCAAAATAAGAGAATATGTCTCAACATAATATATCCTCGATTTTTGCAAAAATTCCTTTGCAACCAACCACTTTTTTAAACTTGTCAATTGTTCCATCGACTTTATATTCCTTTTTCAAAACCCATTTGTAACCTACAACTTTTCTTTCCTTTAGCAGATCAATCAACTCTCAAACTTAGTTTTTCTTGGCCTTTTCCCCTTTTGCACATTCAAATGAGTCGATAGTCTTCCAATAAGTAAAGTTATCGATCATCTTATCTAAATCCACCGAATTGCACACTTTTTCTGGAAGGTAAGTATGATAATCCTTTAATTAGGATGGTATGACCCTAGGTCTTTTACGTCTACTTAAAGTTTCAGTTTGTTTAGAAAGATCATCTATGAGTTTAAATGATGATTGATTTAGATCTACTAGATCGTCAACATACTCATCGCCATTTTTAAGAATATCATTCTTAGAATCTTTTAGGAATTCACCATCACTGCTCTCTATAAGTTCATGGTCCTTGTGATAAAATTAACATCCCTTAGAACCTTTAGGATATCGGATAAATACATATCTCAAATGACTACTGTCTAGTGTATCTCTACATTGATTAAGGATCTTTAAATAAGCGATAGATCTCCACCTCCTAAAATGACTTAGGTTGGGATTTCTTCCAAACTACATCTCATATGATATAAAGAATACAACTTTACACGGTACTCTGTTGAGAATATACACATTTATAATTACTGTTTCTTCTCAAAATACCCTTGGTAGAGATACATCTATTAATATAAACCTTATCATATTCAATAAGGTCATATTATACCTTTCTAGTACACCATTCTGTTGAGATATACTGGGCATTGTATTTTATTTTAAAATATCAAAGTCTTTACAGAATTCTAAAAATTATGTAAAGGTGTACTCACCACCTCTATATAATGTTAGGACTTTGATTGTATATTCTAGTTGCTTTTCAACTTTTTGCTTGTATTCTTTGAATGCTTCAAGTGCATCAGATTTTTGTGTTAAGGGATATATGCATGCATATCTCAAGTAATCATCGATAAAGTTATGAAATAAACCTTTTCTTAATATGATCTTACTTTCAAAGGTCCAAATAAATCAGTTTGAATGATTTTCAACAAGGTTGTTGTCCTTGTTATTTCTTTAGAAAATGTTTTTCTTTTCATTTCCTCTTGTATATAGGCTTCACACTTACTAAAAGTGTTTCCTTAAATCCTCACAATAAGTAAAAGTCAGATAATTTCCTCAACTTTTTGAGACTTATATGCCCTAAGCATTTATGACACATTGATATCAACATTAAAGGCACAAACAATATAAATAGAAGAATATTCACTTTCATTAATATTCAATTTGAATAAGTCATGTTCTACATCAAACTTACTAGAGAAAAATACTCTCTCATGCTTCCCCGTAATCACTTCTCTATGAATAAACCTAACTTTGAAGACCTTCTTAACCAAGGCAAGCACCGAAACTAAATTGCTCCTTATAGTTGGCACAATCAATACATAATTCAGAACAATTGTATGCTTTATATATAAATTCTAAAAGACCTAATTCCAAAAACATCTAAGAAAGTGTTATTTCTCATGTATACCCGATGTTCTTCTGGTTTGTATTCCTTTAGGTTAATTACCTATTTCTTGCTATTCAAGATATGTCTTATCGCTCCTTTATCAATCCACCAACCAATCACCAGACAATCAAAGAATAAGCATTTAGATATCACGCGGATTATATTATGCTTCTCCGATTGTATGCATTGCTGAGTGTTTCCACCATTCTTGTCGCGGAAATCCCTCTTGTAGTGCCCCACATGGTTGTTATTTGATTTATTTCTTTTCTAGTTGACTTTAGAGCTTGACCCTATTTCGTCTTGAACTACTAGCAATCTCTCTTTCTTATTGTTATTCATATGTTTTTCTTCAATTACTAGCTTGAGGAGCAATTAAGAAACCTTGTCTCAAGCCCTAGTATAAGGGCAATAACGACCATGTTCCATTATGGGGAAGACTATTATGTATTGTGAATATCTGCATGGGTTCTGAGATGACTGATTTGGCTACAATTAAATCTCTTACTATTACTAACATATGATTTACATGTTCCACTACGTTATCTCCTTCTTTTATTTTATAGGAGTTGTATTTTGTAGCAACAATTGAACATATAACTTAGCTATTGTACCATATTTAGTTGTTATTGATTCAAACAACTCTTTTGCAGTCTAATATTCTTCAAAGACCTTAATTAAATCATCCTCCATGTATATTAACATAATAGTCCTTGTTATCATGTCATCCTTTAATAATGTTTTATATATTTTATTTTGTTACTAAGTAGCGTCAAGGAGCGGTGAACGTACAGTTTCCCATAGTACATAATCTACACCTTATAGTTTGAGAGGTGAAAGGATTCTTCTTTTCCACGTTTGAAAATTAAGACCGTTTAATTTTTCATTTTTTGTCAATTCTAACACACATATTCTAGAGTTTATTTTTATGTGTTTGAAAAAAATATCAATTAGATAGTCAAATAGGGAAACATTCAATAAGCAACATATAACATATGACAAACTATTAAAACATAAAATACAGAATATCCATCTACTGAATTGAAAATAACTTATAGTACTTAAAAATAATTTCAAACATATTTTAAGTATTATTTTTGAGTATTTTATAACTTGATTATGTTATTTTCAAAACCAAAATAGGCACAAATCTGTAATTTTTTCTGTTTTTCTTGCCATTGTAATTTTTCCAAAGATTCAAGGGCAAACCAGAAATTTTATCCTTATGTCCGGTTTTGTAATTTTTCAAAAGGTTGGAGGTAGAACAATAAAAATGGCACTTGGTTTTTCAGTAAAATTCATGATTGATCGAGGGCAAGATAATAATTTTGCCCTTCAGTTCGAATCTGTCAATTTTCTTAAAGACAAGGGTAATCCTATCTTTTAATACAATGGTAATACTGTGAATATACACTTGTTTAGGGACAAGGACATAATTCAACATGCCATTATTTCATATTTTTTATAAACATCTAGAGGGTAAAATTGTCCTTTCTCTCATTTGGGATAAAATCAACTTGTTACTCAAAAATATCTAGATATTTTAGTAATTTTATCTATGGTAGTTTGAATTTTCAAAATTGACCAAAGGCAAAATTGACTTTTCAGTTCGTTGCCCCAAGTGGTTTTCTCAAACCATGGTTTCTACCCATGTTTTTCGAAAACAGCTAAAGAAGAGGGTATAAAATGGGAAAGTAAGTGAGAGAGAGAGGAGTAGAGAGGGAAGAGGGCCGACGACTTCCAGATGTTGGTCCTCTTTATAATGGCCTCTGATCGTTTGCCTCTATGAGATGACCTCGAGTCATTTGCCTCTTTGCGATGGCCTTTGGTCGTTTGTCCTCCAGCCACTACAGGGTCTTTCCTAGTTTCGGCTTGCCTGTGGGCGACGGTCTCCCTCCGTTTGTCCTCTAACCTCTACAGGGTTTTCCTGATTTTGGCTTGCCTCTAGCCATTGGCTTTTTGGCCTTCACAAGGTTACCCTTTAGGTGGGCGGCCTTATGGCTTCTGTGGGGTTTCCTTTTAGCCGATGACCTTTTAACTTAGCCTTTTGGCTTCTACAAGGTTCCCCTTCAGCCAACGACCTTCTAGTTTGACCTTGCTTCTTTTTCTTGTCGCTTGTCTCAAGCCACCATTGGTGGTTTTCGACATAAGGCTTGCTCTTTCCAACAATAGCAGAGAGTTCTCTCTTCTTTTCTCCTCCTTTTTTGTTTTTCCCATTTCTACAAAAACTTAACGACTCTCTCAATTTGTAGATAACGAAGCCCTAATACTAGTGATGGCGATCTTCTGCAGCTTCACCGAATACTTATCATAGCTGTGCCAAATTTCTTGCCACATACGGAGCGGATAACCTCTGAATAAAGAGAAGAAGAGCATAAAACAAATAGTGAACAAGTATGATTCTTAGTTTGTGTATTTATAGAGTAGCGCCTGGCTCCATCCTCTCAGATTTTCTCATTAGAGTAAGTCAATCCAATCAATCCGATCAAATCCAACCCAACCTGATATGGTGAATATGAAGAATGTCTCATGACAAAGGTCTGTATCAAACTCTCGCGTGCTCATCTCAATTTTCTCGCATTTTCTTTCTTTCTTTTATTTTTCCATTTCCTCTTCTTCTTCCTTGCTACGTTCTTCCCTTCTCCTTCTTATTCATTTCGTTTTTTCTTCTTATTTTGTTGTTTTAAGTTTTGTCAATATTATTTTCTCTTTCATTTGTTTCCTCCTTCTTGATTTTTGCTTTTGTGGATGCCCTTAATGATTGTCTTCTTCTTCCTTCAGCTTGCTTATGGAAAATCAAATAGATCATGAAAGAGAAAACAAGGAGAGAAAGCTCATCATTAGGTGAACGAAATTGCACGAGGTTCAGTTCGAACAAACAACTTGTGATCATGCTCGAACAAACAATTTTCTGAACCAACGAACAAGATCATTTAGAGAACCAGCTGAACCTAAGGAAACAAATCGTCCAACGAGCCGAGGGTTGGTATTATGTTCTTTGAATCATTTACCAGCCCTACTCTTCTTCACAGAGGGTTGGTACCTTATGATTCATTTCACTCATGCTAGATAAGTCAATCCCACAAATAAGATTGATGATTAGTTGTGGATGTACGTGTATACTTCCCGAAAGGAAAGTGTAAGATGCTTGCAGTAATAGTTAAATGGAATGTTGGATGATCTCTGAGGCTCTGACTGATTTGTTGTTTTCCTATTACCAGGAAAACTTGCATCTCCTTCTACCTCCAAGCCTTCAGATGATCTGCATCAATGGAAATGTTTGGATGGCGATTTGAGGTTTCCTCACATCAGCCTTATCTAGGGAGACTGTATGTTTTTGTATTGTTCGTTCGTATTTTCTTTATAGGCATTGCTCTATTTATAGAGCAATGCTTGCTCCATGTCTCCTGGCTTTTCATGCTGGGTTTTCCTCATCCAGAGCAGCTATATCTGTACTATTACCAGAAAATCCGGTAAAGGTCTGACAATTATAAACTTCATCTGTAACTCCTGCCTCGGTAACGATCTGGATGACCAGTCCAGCCGTTACCTGACTGAGTTGCCGAGAATGGCCACTATAACTCTTGTAACATCTCTTACTTCATCATTCAAGCCAAGTGCATTGACATACTGGTTTTTCTCCCACTTTTCCAGGGTTTACCTAGTAATGTCAATTCATGATTGCTTCTGCAATCAATACCTATTGTGTGGTTATTTTCCTTCACAACAATCTGTCCGTTGTATGGTTATTTACCTATACAATACTTTTATCTGTTGTGTGGTTATTTCCCTACACAACAATCAAACATACCTTAAACCCATGTTTGTAACATGTTTTGAGAAAAGTTCCTCTGTTATGCTTTTAGTCAAGGGTTTACCAACATATCATTTGTTGACATGTATGAGATGAATATTTCCTTTCTCATAACCATATCATGAACATAGTGGTATTTTACCATTATATGCTTGCTTTTTGAGCAATTAGCTCCACTGTTGATAAGAGTAATTGTTACATTGTTATTACAGTAAATGACAATTAGCTTGCCAACTTCAAATCATGTATGAATCGGCTTATTCAGACAACACTCGTTGCAACCATACAGCAAGCTACATACTCAGCTTCCTGTGTATGCAACGCTACACAACCCGTTTCTTACATGCCTAAGAAACAACACCACCTCCAAATAAGAATATGTGACCCGAGGTTGATTTGTTGTCATCTTTGCTCTCAACAAAGTCAACATCTGAGTATCCTACCACTTTTAGATCATTTGCTTGAAAACACAGTTTCAAGTCTCTTGTTCCTTTCAGATATCTTAAAATCTTTTTCACAGCTACCTAGTGTTGTCATCCAGGATTACTTTGATATCTACTTATAAGACCAACAACAAAACTGATATCATGTCTTATACACAATATAGCATACATCAAGCTACCCATAACTTGTGCATAAGGAACATTAGGCTTATCATCTCCTTCATCGGAACAATCAACCTTATTGATTTTGACCCCTTTTACAATAAGTGTGTCAGCAAACTTGCATTCACCCATTTTGAACTTCTTGAGGATATAGTCAATATATCTCTCTTGACTCAGGCATAAGAGTCTAAATTCTCTATCCCAAGAGATATTTATTCCTAGGATATAGGATGCTTCCCCCATATCCTTCATTTTGAACTTGGAGTTCAACCACAATGTGGTTTTGGCAATCATCTCATTGTCGTTTTCAGTCAACAATATATCATCTACATATAATGATAAGATGACAAAGTGATTTCCACGGTTCCAAACATATACACACTTATCAAGTTTATTAGCCACAAACCCAAGTTCTATAATAACATTTTGAAAAGTCAAATACCATTTATGAGGTGATTGTTTCAGGCCATATAGGGATTTTCTAAACCTATATACTTTATCTTCTTGGCCTTCAATCACAAATCCTTCGGGTTGCTGCATGTATATGATTTCTTTTAAATCTTCGTTTAGAAAAGTTGTTTTTATATCTAACTAATGTAAATCCAAATCATAGTATGTAAATATTGCCAGAATTATACGTATGGATGCAAATTTCATAACTGAAGAATATGTCTCAATATAATCTATCATCTCTTTTTGCGAAAAACCCTTTGCAACCAACCTCGCTTTGAACTTGTCGATTGTACCATCGACTTTGTATTTCTTTTTCAGAACCCATTTACAGCCTATGGCTTTTCTTCCTTTTGGCAAATCACCCAGTTCCCAGACTTGGTTTTTCCCAATAGATCCAATTTACTCATCCATGGCTTTTCTCCAGTCTGATGCTTCTCATGATAAGTCAAGTTATTAGTCAACTTATCTAAGTTCATCGAATTACACACTTCTTCTGGAAGATAAGTGTGATAATCCTTTAAGTAGGACGGAGTAGATCTTGGTCTTTTATGTCCACTTAAGGTTTTGGTAGTTTCAGGAAGATCTTCAATGAGCTCAAAAAATTATTGATCTAGATCTACCAGATCATCAACACATTCATCATTATTTTTTAGGATGTTATTCTTAGTATCTTCTAAGAATTCAACATCTCTACTTTCAATGAGTCCGTGGTCCTTATGATAAAACCGATATCTCTTTAAACTTTTCGGATATCCAATGAATATACATCTAGACTGATCAAGGATCTTTACATGTGCAACAGATTCCCACTTCCTGAGATGACCTAGGTTGGGTTTTCTTCCAAACCACATCTCATATGGTATAGTGAATACAGCTTTACACGGTACTCTATTGAGTATGTAAACCGCTGTACTTACTGCTTCTCCCCAAAGTAGCCTTGGTAGAGAGGCATCTATCAATATAGACCTTGTCATATTTAACAAGGTTCTATTGTATCTCCCAGCTACACCATTTTATTGAGCTGTCTTGGGCATTATATTTTTCTTTGTAATACCAAAGTCTTTACAAAATTCAAGAAATTCTACAGAGGTATATTCACCACCTATATCTGATTTTAAGACTTTGATTGAATGCCCTAATTAGTTTTCCACTTCTTACTTATATTCTTTAAAAGCATCCAGTGCCTTAGATTTATGTGCCAAGAGATATAAATACATATATCTAGAAGTAATTATCGATAAAGGTTATAAAATAACCCTTTTCATGACGTGATTTTACTCTAAAAGGCCTACATAAATCCATGTGAATAACCTCCAACAAGGTTGTTGCCCTTGTTGATTCCTTGGGAAAAACTTTTCTAGTCATCTTTCCTTGTATATAAGCTTCACACTTGTTGAAAGTATTTTCCCCAAATCCAAGCAGTAAGTCAAAGTTGGATAATTTTCTCAATTTTTGCAGACTTATATGCCCATGGCGTTTATGCTACATATTTACATCAACAGTAAATGCACACTCAATATAAGCAGAAGAAGTACCAATTTCATTATCACTAAACTTAAACAGTTCATGATTTACATCAAATTCTCCAGAGAATAATATTCTCTCATGTTTTTCCACAATCATCTTGTTAGGAATAAGCCTAACCTCAAAACCCTTCTTCACTAAGGCAGGGACCGAGACTAAATTGCACTTTATAGATGACACAATTAATACATCAGTCAATACAATCGGTTTACCTTATACAAATATTTTGAAGGATCCAATACCCAAAACATACGAAAATGTATTATTTTCCATTTAGACTCTATGTTTGTCAGGTTTGTATTCCTTCAGATCCATTGCCCCTTTCTTGGTCTTTGAGATATGTCGAGTCTATCCATCAACCTTTCACCGGGTGGTCCATATACAGACACTCTGAAATCAAGCAGATTATGTCATACTTCTCCGACTGTTCGCGCTGTGGGTTGTTTCCTCCACCTTTCTTGTTGCGGCAATCCCTTTTGTAATATCTTATCTTTTCGTAGTTGAAACACTTGACCTTAGAAGCGTTTTCCTGCGATTTCTTAAAATTTTGACAATCCTTTTTGTTATTCTAGTCAAACTTCTTGTTTAGTTTATTTTTCTTTTAGTTGGGTTTAGAGATAAACCCTATCTCATCTTTTACTACTAGGAGCTTTCCTTTCTTGTTTTTAACCATATGTTCTTACTCTATTGCTAGTTTTAGGGGCAATTCAGAAAGATAAATCTCAGGCCCTAATCTGAGGGCAGTGGTGACCATGTTCCATGACGGGGGTTGACTATTTAAAATTGTTGATATTTGCATCGGTTCTGAGATGACTGATTTTGCTACGGCTAAGTCCCTAGCCATTACTAACATGTAGTTTACATATTCTACTACATTATCTCCGTCTCTCATTTTGAAGGAGTTGTATTTTTATAGTAGCAACTGCACATGTAATTTGACAGTTGTTTCATACTTAGCCGTTATTGAATCAAACAACTCTTTGGAGGTCTCGTATTCTTCGAAGACCCTAATCAAGTCATCCTCCATGTAGGTCAACATGATTGTCCTTGCTATGGTGTCATCATTTAGAAAGGCTTTATATATTTCTATCTGTTGCTCAGTTGCATCCTATTTCCTTCAATATGTACTCAACACTCTCAAGTGTTAGAGTAAGTGGAATTCTTCTCTTCCATGTTTGGAAGTTCAAACAATTCAATTTCTCAGTTTTTGCTAATTTAGACATACATATCTGAACTCATTTTTATGTGTTTGGCAATTATAACAATTAAACTGTCTAAAAAGGAAACAAACATAAAACAAACCGGACACATAGCAAAGATCATGTTAGAACTATGCATAATATCATAAAAACACATTACAAATATTTTATAACCAATTTAGGACAAACTTGTAATTTTTCCCAACCCACCTTTAGTGTACTAGGAGTATAAGTGTAATTTTAACTCTATCCACTTTTGAGAATTTCTGGCTTTAGTATACCATCGTCGCGATTTCTGGCATCTGTAACGACAATGGAAGGGGAATTGAAGTGAGATGAGATACAACATTTGCTCTACAGAGGACAATTCGTGTGAGCTTGTAACCATCTATCAATACAAGGGAGGTGAAAAGCTTGACTACACTTGGGCAAGAGCCTAAGAGTCTCATCTTCTTGAAATTCACTCAGACAAACAGAGCAATCAGTTCCCTCGATCAGCCCATCACCTCTTTTATACTTGCAGACAGTGATACTCTTAATCACAGACTCATCCAACCCGGAATTCGGAATTTGCCACGGCTCACCCGGTGAAACATGATGGTTTTCATCAGAACTTTCATTATGATTCCTCTGAAAACGCCTCATCATGGAATTCCAATTACCACAATATTTAGTTACCACAGTGTAATAGCTGACCAGAAGGATTGCACTAGCAAGAATTCCAATAATTGCAATAACCAAAGTTGAGACTTGTTCCTGATTCATCTTGAACATCAAAGCCGAAAGGAGGCGGCGGGGGGGGGGGAAGATTATGTAGCACCATTGAGGACAGTAGACACTGCAAAATCCTTGTGAGCAATCTGTGGTGTTTTCAAGAGGTACCCATATTTGTCTGTACTCAGGAGTAGCCATTAATTGTTCCAACCAAAAACAAAAACTCAGACTAAGAAGTCACTTCAACTCAGAGAGAAGATTACCTGTTTTCTTATACCTTTTACAGACTAATCAGTCTCAGAGAGAGAGAGAGAGAGTAAAGAGCAGTTCATGGCAGAAGGTGATCGTTGCATAATTTCTTTTCCGAATGGAATCTTTGGACGAATAAAAAGAGGGAGGCTTTTGCAGGAGTGCTTGGTTGGAAAGGGAGGGAGAATTGAGAAAGGAGGGAAAAGATGGTGATTAGGTGACACATATATTATGGTTTTTGGTTAACGATGTGATATTTTTCTACACATTGAAAAAATAGGTGACGTTGCCCTCTGATCATTTTTTTATTGGTAATAGAATTTTTGGACTTATATATATATATATATATAGAGAGAGAGAGAGCAATGTGTACACTCATTCATGTTTAAAACCACTTAAAAATATTATTTTTTCAATCGAAATAGAAATTTTAATTTGAAAAGCATTCAGTGTATGTACACATTAACCGTGAAATATGAAAAGTACAATAACTTAAATTTAAATTTCTACCATTCATCTTGATCGTTTAAGTAGAACTAACCTAAGCATGGATGAATGTATAAATATACTTTCTCTCTCTCTCTCTCTCTCTCTCTCTCTCTCTCTATATATATATATATATATATATATATATATATATATATATATATATATATATATATATATATATATATATAAACCTGTTAGCCATATGCGTTTGGAAGAAGTATGACAAAAGAATATAAGGAATTTAAGGAACAAAGGCGCAAGACCATGTACCCTATATCCTGTGTTGTACTGGGACTATTTAGGTTCGCCATACGCACCAATTTGGACACACAATTGTGAGGAATAGATATTGCCGATTTTAGGTAAATCAAGACTACCATTTCAAAACCATTGGTTCTCATTCAGCTAAAACTAGACATGGAGTGGATCTGTTTTCCTTGAACCAGGAACTAGAACCAAATTAGAACTGGCCGGATCTCAACCATCGGTTCCAGGTTCGGAAACTGAACCAAAGAGCTTCCGGGTTTTTTCAAACCGGCCATGTCTAGTGAGGAATTAAGTTAGATTTGACAAGTAAAATGATACATAAATCCAGGTCTCAACCCTTGGCGAGTTGGTAATAAGTCCGTCTTGGTTGGTAAGACGTTCCATTGATCGAAGGCACCTTTAATTCATGTTCTTTTATTAATTTATAGCTCGGTGAAATGGTTCGCATAAGCATGTTTATTTAAATACCATGAGTTTGCACCGAGAGCATTAACTCAATCACAGGGTGCTCTAACGCTGTTGCTGCTGGTGGGGAATTCGACTCTCAAAAGCTAGGTGGAGACAAGTTTGGGGTCTTCTCAGGATGTAGGGTTTTTCTTATACGACCTTTTTTTATATAAGGAAAATCCTGGTTCTGCCACTGACTTGAAGGCATGTGTTAACAAAGTAGATTGCAAACATCTAAGCTTTAAAACTTGTTATAAGTTTTGCCAAATTAGAAACAAGTTTATATATATATATATATATATATATATATATATATATATATATTGAAAACCAGATCCTACCCATCTACAACAGTTCATCTATTGCTTTTAGATGGTATGAGTGTAATTTATAATTTTTAAGGTGTTTTGAGAAAATGTGAAAGACATTGTTAACACAAACTCATGCAACCCAAGAATAACGGGTAAAAGATCCAATTACTATATATATATATATATATATATATATATATATATATATATATATATATATATATATATATTTATTTATATTACTTGTTCCTGCATACATTTCATGACATATATTCATACGTCCAATTAACTTCTTTTCGGTATGAAAGTGTTTTTATAAATGAAAAGGACAACTACATTATATTCATCCTCCAACAAAGTAAACAAGAAACAATGTATATATGAAGGTACACATGAAGAGTTTTCCTTTCTCTCTCTCTCCATACATATGCTTGTCCCCACACACAAAGTGGAAGTTGGGCTTTGCTTTTTTTCACATTTTCTCATTTTTTTCAACGAAAAGACATCAGAACTGGCTTATTTGAAAAATAAATTACATTGCTTATGCTAGGGTGGAAGTAGACATGACCGATTTGGAACCAGCCCCACAGCTCCAACTAGAACCAAACCAGGCCAGGAATTGGTGAAATCAAAACCGGATTTGGAATCGGAGACCACCCAATTTGGTTTTGGTTCCACCTATAAAACCAGAATCGTGTTGGAACTGGAACCAGTGGTTCTAAGCTGCCCATTCCGTTTTTCTATTTTTGTTGCACAATTTTAAATGTTTTTATGATTTCAGTCGGTTCCAAGCGTTTAGAACCCAACCCAAAATCAAAACTCGTGGTTTTGAGTGAGAACCAAAACCAGCTTATTCCCGGTTGGGTTTCAGTTCCTAATTCCGGTTTACCCAAAACCAGTCATGTCTAGGTGCGACCATTGATGATTTACCCTTTACTTTGTATGACATATTGTAAGGAGCAGTTTGTGGCATGGGTCAAAAGGGGCGTTGCCCATGCAAAAGCAGGCTCATCTCCACCATCCATTTCATCGGCCTGATGCCATTAGTGTCTTAGCTTTATCAAAGCATCAATACATGCCTTTCTTCGTGAAAGCCAACATGTTGATGCTCTTGCTAAGAGAGTCTGTTAATTCTCCACAATATATATATATATATATATATATAAGTAGAGAGAGAGAGAGAACGTTTAAAAAAATGGGAAGACCTTGCATCTTCACTATGTGGGAGGACGAGAGTGCATACAAAGTGCGCAGCTCTCATTTCCTATCCTTCGGACCCATCTACCACGCCAACGGACACGTTGTGGAAGACAGCGTCCTTAACGTCGTCTTGCAGAGGGCCAACAAAACCAAAGAGGAGATTTTGACCGCCATGCGAGCCGCCGCCATGACAACCAAGGACTACTATGAAGATCCAAAGCTCATCCCCAAAGACGACGAGCTCGTCGTCGCATTAGTAAGAGATGGTTGCTTCTTGTTAGAGATGTTGCACATCAAGGTCACCGATCAGCACCCACTAGCCACCGTCCGAACCCGGTTCCGCACCGACCCTTATATCATAAACACGCCCATTTTGCGTCATATTTTTCTAGACTTCTTTTTCATCCAGAACCAAATTCCTATGGTTGTGCTAAATGAGCTTCATGTATTGCTCGGATATGAATCTGGCCTGAAAGGAATGCCACTGGAAGAGATGTTGAATGAGTACTTATGTGAATATATCATAGACACTCGTCTGGATAAAAGACGCTTGGTTGATGCTCTTCATTTTATTGATGCAGCAAGAACCAAGATGATGCCCGGCATGACTCAAATGCCGGTAGCAGGGGCACCAGCGTTGCCGCGGACTCGGTTGTCGGAAGATCAATCTGCACAATATGGTGAAATGATCAGCGTGTTGCATAGTGTTGTGGATTTGAAAGATTCCGGGGTGAAGATTGTGAAAGGAGATGGTGGGCGTGTCGAGTGGACGACCGGGATCGGATGGTCTCGTGTTCTCAAACTCCCTCCCATTCTCATTAACCGTGATTCAGATTTCATATTCAGAAATATAGTTGTTTTTGAGCAAAGATATCCTGAAGAAGACGTCCCAATGCAGCCGGTCTCCGCCTACTTGCGGCTTCTCAACGATGTCTTGCGCACCCCGGCGGACGCTCGGATATTGAGTTCTAAGGGAATCATCATCAACCATCTCGGCGCCGACAACAACATCATTGAATTCTTTACCAAACTGGAACTAGGAGACACTTATGGGATGGATATGTTATCAGAAACCCGAAGGGAGATCAACAAGTATAGCAAGTCGAGGGGAGTCACGTTGTGGGCTGATCTGAGGCGCACCTACTTCAGGAGCCCCTGGGCCTATTGCTCCTTTGCCGCTGCAATCTTTTTGCTTATTCTCACCATTATGCAGGTTGTTTACGCCATGATTGCATACTACCACCCACATTGAAATAACAAGGCGTTCAGCTATCAATCATCCCGTGAAGAATTAATTACTCTGTTTTAGGCGTGAGTAGGCTATGATGTTTTCATCTAGACATAACGCGAAAGGTATTTATAAAGAGAAATAAATTAGCTCTGCTTGTCGATAGATTTTGATGTTTTTATCTAGATATCGAAATAAAATCAAAGGAGGAAAAAGGACTGCTATGAACGATTTCCATCCATGAGTCTCATGTAATTTGTTAAGCTTAATCCCAAGTTTCTTTGAAAAGAACTTTTTGTTTGCAACAGTAACACCGCTTTTATTGCCTTGAAGTCGAAGTGAACTAACTATGTTATTTGGTGAATTGGGGTTCACTCAAAATCTCCATCATTTAACGTGCTTTGGTGAATCTTAGGATGGGGTTCACTCTCGTAATTTGTGATTATGAAAATCAAACTACCTTCAGGTTGATTTGTTGTCATCTTTACTCCTAGCAAAGTCAGAATGTAAGTATCCTAGTACTAGTTCATCTACTTAAAAACGCAATTTCAAGTCTTTTGTTCATTTAAGATATCTTAAAATTATTTTCACAACAATTGAGTGTTGCCACGGATTAATTTGATATCTACTCACACGACCAACAACGAAATTGATATCAGGTCTTGTCCATAATATAGCATACATCAAGCTACCAACAACTCGTGTATAAGGAACATCAGGCTTATTGTCTCTCTCATCGAGACAATTTTCTTTACTTAGTTTAACCCCTTTCACAATAGGTAAAGATACATAATTACGTTTACACATTTTAAATTTGTTGAGGATATAATCAATATCTCTCTCCTAACTTAGGCATAGAAGTTTAGATTCTCTATCTTGAGAAATCTTTATGCCCAAGATATATGATGTTTCCCCTATATCCGTCATTTCAAACCTTGAGTTTAACTGTGACTTGATTTTAACAATCATTTCATTGTCATTCTCACTCAATAATATGCCATCTACATATAATGATAAGATGATAAAGTGATTCTCACTATTTTAATCATATACACATTGGTAAAGTTCATTAGTTACAAACCTAAGTTTAATAATGACATTTTAAAATATTAAATACCATTGACGAGGTGACTGTTTAAGATCATATTGGGATTTTTTCAACTATATACTTTATCTTTTTGGCCTTTAATTTTTGTATCCTTCGGACTGTTGCATATATATAATTTTAGTTGGTTGTCCTAGGACAGTTTTCACCCACGATTTTCAAAAACCATTAGAGAAGGGGGTATAAAATGGGAAAGTGAGAGAGAGAGAAGCAGAGAGAGAAGAGGGTCGATGACCTCCGGACGTTGGACCTCTTTATGATGGCCTCTGACCATTTTTCTCTGTGTGATGGCCTCTAGTCATTTGCCTCTTTGTGACGGCCTTCGGTCGTTTGTCCTCTAGCCATTATAGGATTTTTCGAGGTTCTGGCTTGCCTTTGAGTGACGACCTCTAGCCATTGGCTTTCTGGCCTCCACAAGGTTTCTCTCTAAGAAAGAGGTCATCTGTTTTATGCAGGATTCCCCTTTATCCGACAACCTTCTAGCTTGGCCTTCTTATTTCTTTTTGTTGTCGCTTGTCTCAAACCACCATTGGTGGTTTCTGACATACGACCTATTCTTTCCAGCTATAGCAGGGAGTTCTCTCTTATTTTTTCTTCATTTTTTTCGTTTTTCCTATTTCTACAAAAACTTAACAATGTTCATCTCTATTTGTAAATAATGAGGCTCTGATACTAGTGATGGTGATTTTCAATAACTTCATCTCGTAGGTGTGTCGGTTTCTACACAGTCAGATTTTTCAGAGAAGATTTCTTATATATTTTTTTTCTCTATATAGAGTTCAATACGCTGCTATGTATTTATAGAGTAGCGCTTGGCTCTATCTTCTCAAATTTCTTGATTGAGCTTTTCATTGGGAGCCTTTATGTGTTGGTTATTGTAATTATCCCATAAACGGCGACTAGATGGACGATCTAACCGTTTTTCCTCTATGAGGATGTGGAGAATGGCCATCATCGTCTTTATATAAACAACAATCCACAATTCTCAAGAGAAGCTTTATACAAACAGAAAAGAGATACATGTTGAAGCACCAAAACGAATTGAAATAAACAGCCTAATTTCTACGTTCATGTCTGCATTGTCTCTTCCATAAGATGGTGCTTAAAGGAGGACAGTGGTAGGCGAGCACCACATAAACCCCTTGAAGTCCAGTGAGCAGCAGCGAGAGTGCAACTAGCCGATGGGTTCGTGAAATAGGAACGCTGTAGGTCTGCCCTCAATGCAACCCGTTTCAACTTACAGTATTCAATGATCTTGGCACGAGTTTCAAAAGCATGTCCATCCAATATCTACCTCCCAGTTTGAGATCCTTAAAGAAGGTAAAGACGTCTTCATGTGTGCCAAGATGGTTGACGACGTTTCCGGCAGAACTCAATGCCTCAACATCGTTGCGGGTGTGCAAGAGATGGAATAGAAGGCGAGTCTCTACATCATCGACCTTGGTTGTTACTCATTCTTGTTAGTTTCAAATAGTTGATGCCAAAATTTGCCAAAATGATTGAAGGAGTAATTGTCTACTAACATTTACACACGTATCCGGGCAACTACACATAAACCCATTTAGAGTAAAAGGAGGATATGAAACCCTACCATCACCGAATGAAAGTTGCAGTAACTTACGAATCTACTCACCATAACTATAATTAGGATTAGCTGCCTACCTTAATCAATCATCAAGCATCACACTTAAGTCTATCCTTTATTTTCCTTTCTCATTCTCTACGACATTTTTTGTGTGAATTGTCTTTATGTCTTTGGTTGCATAATCGCGAATTTTCTCGATAATTGAACGTTTAAAAGATCATTATGTCTACTTTTCAATTAAATAAGAATCACTAGGGTGACTGAGGTACGATCAAAACCATGAGACCTTATCAGAGATAATACAGGGTTCACTTAACCGGATATACCTTCTCAAAGAACACAGCAATAACTCAGCCATTTCTAACCCATTTTAACCGATTTGTGATCTTATAGCGAGGTCTCGGTGTTTTTTTTTCATAAAATCAAGAATCAATGAAGTTTGGACGATGGAGTTATAGTAAAGATAAGTTGATCCTATTAAGAGGCTTTCCTCTTTTGTTTAGTCGAGTCATTTATGGTGCTTCTAGAAAGTAGGAGTCAAGTTTAAGAAATCTGGATATGCACTCTGAAATGCCATTTTGAGGCACTTGAACCTGCAAAAGAAATCAGCATTCTCGTAAAGTTTTTCTCATCAGAGTTCCTGCATTATACTCTGTTTACATATTATTTCGACTTTCTTCCTTAGACGTCCTGCTGATCACTCTGCTTATATCTCTTTACTCATAAGCCAAAAACACAGTAACTCATGGCCAGACAATTTATAACCGGCACGACCTTCTGCTTTCAAGATTTAGGTGGGCGGTGGTATGCAATCATGGCATAAATAACTTGCATCATGGTGAGAATAAGCAAAACGATGGCAGCAGCAATGGAACAGTAGGTCCAGGGGCTCCTGAAGTAGGTGCGCCTTAGGTCAACCCACAACGAGACCCCCCTCGACTCGCAATGCTTGTTGATCGCCCTTCGAGTCTCTGATAGCGTATCAATCCCATAAGTGTTTCCTAATTCCAGTTTGTTGAAGAATCCGGCGCCCAGATGGTTGATGATGATTCCCTTAGAACTCAATATCCGAGCGTCCGCCGGAGTGCGCAAGACATCGTTGAGAAGCCGCAAGTAGGTGGAGACCGGCTGCATTGATGCGTCTTCATCAGGACATCTTTGCTCAAAACCACTATATTTCTGAATATGAAATCTGAATCACGGTTAATGAGAACAGGAGGGAGTTTGAGAACAGGGGACCATCCGATCCCGCCCGTCCAATCGACACTCCCATCATCTCCTTGCACAATGTTCACCCCGGAATCTTTTAGATCCACGACACGATACAACACGCTGATAATTTCACCATATTGTGAAGATTGGTCTTTCGACGACCAAGTCCGCGGCGATGCTGGTGCCTCTGCTACCGATATTTGAGTCATGCCGGGCATCATCTTGATCCTTGCTGCATCGATAAAATGAAGAGCACCAACCAGCCGTCTTTTATCCAGACGAGTGTCTGATGTATTCACATAAGTACTCATTCAGCATCTCTTCAAATGGCATTCCCTTGAGGCCAGAGTGATACCCGAGCAATACATGAATCTCTTTTAGCACAACCATCGGAATTTGGTTCATGAGGAAGAAGAAGTCAAGGAAAATATGACGCAAAATGGGCGTGTTTATGGAATAAGGGTCGGTGCGGAACCGGGTTAGGACGGTGGCTAGTAGGTGCGGATCGGTGGCCTTGATGTGCAGCATCTCTAACAAGAAGCAACCATCTCTTACTAATGAGACGACGAGCTCGTCCTTCGGGGATCATCTCCGGATCTTCGTAGCACTCCTTTGTTGTCATGGCGTCCAAGAGCTCCTCTTTGGTTTTGTTGGACCTCTTCAAGACGACTTAAAGGACGCTGTCTTCCACAACGTGACCGTTGGCGTGGTAGATGGGTCCAAAGGATGGGAAGTGAGAGTAGCGCACTTTGCAGTCACTGTCGTCCTCCGACATGGTGAAGATGGAAGGTTTTTGAGGCAGGACCATTTTGCAGAAATCCGCCCCCCTCTCTCTCTCTATATATATATAGAAGTAGAGAGAGAGAGAGAGAGAGAGAGAGAGAGAGAGAGAGAGAGAGAGAGAGAGAGAGAGAGGCATGAGTTGCAAGCAATCAACCGTGTGTATAGAAGAATAGAAGAAGAATCTTGCCTGTTGCCCTGACTGTCAATGCAAGCACTTTTCTTTAATCCTTTCTGTTTTTGATCCGTTAGGACTCAACGAAGAGTTCGTCCGTTAGTTGGTCCCTTCCCTTTTGACAAGTTCACACATGCATACACTCACGACTGATCAGTTATGTGTGTGTTGGTATGCATGATCGAATTGTATCAAAGTGATACAAGAAGATGAGTTTTACTTTAGGGCCTCATCAGATCTCTCCCGCTGAAAATTGAGCTTCTGGATCTCTTAATTAAATTGCTCACGCCTTCATTGCTCTACAAACTCCTTGCATGGGTCCGAGTGGTGTGGAGAGCCAATGAGGAAGAATCCTCCAAATAAAAGATTATTAGGCTTGTAAGTAGATTCGTCATGTTCTTTCAAAAAAATTGAGAAATTGGGATCTCAAAATGTAAAATCTTAAAAAACACGATAGTTTTATGATTTTTTTTAAAAAATCGATAAAAAATATCTTTTAAGATTTTAAATTTAACACTTTGAGACCCTAATTTCACTTCACATTAGCTAAGTGGTTCCTCATGCCTTCACGTGCTTTTAGCCCTACTTAAATTGTATTATGGGAAAAATACAAAGCAAGTGAATCCAATGATAGACTATGCTATTTCTAAAAAAAATTAAATTTTGAGTTCACAGTGGGGAATAGCCCATGGTTATACCATGGGTAATTTAGTATGGCCACTATATATAGTAGGCTTTGTGCTTCTTTTATATATACCTTTTCAAGGATGGGGCAACCAAAAGTGTGACTCGGGCCTGGACTTAACTGGATCTGTATCAGGTCTAACCTGCGGCCGACATGACACTTTCATGTAGACCTAAATTTAGAGAGGTCAATATGGGTCACGAAAATATGGGTGTTTGGTACATGTGAGAGTTTAACTTGCCTTAGAGCCAAGCTTCAACGTGTGTTAAAATGTAAGTAAAAATTATTATATATATATATATATATATTATTAACAAGCATTTAAAACCGACGCTCTTAGCATCTCACGCTACACGACTGTATTCCAATTGGGACAACACATGGTTGACCTTTCATTGACTTAGAGGTATTTTGCTTCACTAAAATCGGATAAGTCAATTTTCTCACATTTTCTTTCTTTCTCTTATTTTTTCATTTCCTCTTCTTCTTCCTTGCTACGTTCTTTCCTTCTCCTTATTCATTTCGCTTTTTCTTCTTATTTTGTTGTTTTAAGTTTTGTCTATATCCTTTTCTCTTTCATTTGTTTCTTCCTTCTTGTTTTCGGTTTTTGTGGATGCTCTTAATGATTGTCGTCTTATTCCTTCAGCTTAGCTTATGGAAAATCAAATAGATCATCAAAGAGAAAACAAAGAAAGAAAGCTCATCATTAGGTGAACGAAATTGCACGAGGCTGAGTTCTAACAAACAGCTTGTGATCATGCTCGGAGAAACAATTTTCCGAACCAACGAACAGGATCGTTTAGCGAACCAAATGAACCTGAGGAAACAAATCGTCCAACGAGCCGAGGGTTGGTATCATGTTCTTCGAATCATTTACCAGCCCTACTCTTCTCACAGAGGGTTGGTACCTTATGATTCATTTCACTCACGTTGATAAGTCAATCGGACAAATAAGATCGATGATTAGTTGTGGATGTACGTGTATACTTCTCGAAAGGAAAGTGTAAGGTGCTTGCAGTAATAGTTAAGGCAACAGGATTCCTCTCCCTTACGCAGCAATATATATATATACATATATATATATATATATATATATATATATATATATATATATACATACATATATATATATATATATACATACATACATATATATATATACATACATACATATATATACATACATATATACATACATATATACATATATACATATATATATACATATATATATATACATATATATATATATAGAGAGAGAGAGCATTTGAGCAAAATGGCGGTGAATCGGACGGTGAGTGCAAAGCCTTGCATCTTCACCATGTGGGAGGACGATAGTGCCTAGGAAGTCCGGCGCCCCCCTACATCCTATCCTTCGGACCCATCTTCTACCGCAACACCTACACGTTGTGGAGGAGGCCGTCCTTACAGTGGTCTTGCAGAGGACCAACAAAAGCAAAACGGAACTCTAGGGCGACATGAGGGAAGTCGCCATGAATATGAAGAAGTGCTATGAAGATTTGAAGCTCATACCGGAACACGACGACGAGCTCGTCGCCGCAGTAGAAAGAGATGGTTGCTTCCAGTTAGAGATGTTGCGAACCAAAGCGACTGAATTGCACCCGCTGGCCGTCATCCGAGCACAGTTCTTCCCCACCCCTTACACCATAAACACTCCAGCCATTATGCGTCATATTTTACTCGACTTCTTTCCCATCAAGTGTTAGAGCATAGTGGTCATTCTCGGCTCAGGTAACCGCTCGACTCGCCATCGAATCCGTTACCTAAGAATAGGGCCAGATCCGTAACAGACAACCGTTACTAGGATTTTCGGTAACGGTCATCCGTTACAAGCTCCCAAACAAGAGAAGCCACAGGCAGATAAGCACGACGAAGGGGAACCACCTATCTATAAAGGCAGGAATTACAAACACTCTCTATACTGTGTGAAAATACAGAAAAAAAAAGACATAGAGAGTTATCTTCATCTATGCGAGAACCCTGCGTGGGAACCTCGTATCAATCATCATCTTCTATTCCGCTGCATCTGAACAGGAGCTGCTCACTGAAGAAGAGGGCTTCACCGGAATTCGTCAAATAGTAAAAGGAGCTGCAGGTCTTCATCGGAATCCGGCGAACAAAGGAAGAGTACTCCTCTTCCACATTGGTATCAGGACCTACATCCCTGCAAAAAAAAAAGGGAGAGGATCAGTAAAAAAAAGAAAAATCGACAGAAAGAAGAAAAAAAAATCGTAGGGAGAAGCAATGGCAGTCGACAGAGGCGTAGAAGACAGAACAACCACAGCCGAAGGCAAAAACCCGAGGTGGAGGCCGGCAAGAGCCAAAGGCAAAAACCAAAGGCGAAGACCGACAAAAGCCGAAAGGCAAAAACCAAAGGCGAAGACCGACAAAAGCTGCCAGCAAAAACCTGAGGCGGAGGCCAGCAAAAGCTAGAGCCAAAACCGCAAAAATAGAAGCGGCAAGCCAGCAAAGCCAGAGCCATAAAACAGCAAAGCCAGGGAGACAGGCTGAGCGGCTGGGGAAGGAAGACGCTAGGGATGCCGACAGCCGACGAACAACTAGAGGAAACCGCTGGACAAAATCCCTCCAGCCACCCCCTCCCACTCTCTCTCTTCTCCCTCTCTCTATTTTCTGTACACACTCTCTCTCTGTAATAAATGTACTGAATTTTTTTTTGAAATCCACGGTTTCGGAAAATCGCGACGGGAAAATCAACGGTTTTCAGAAATCGCCAGTGGTTTCCGAAAACAGCATCGGGGATGGTGGACAAAAGACTAAACTGCCCCTATCTGGGTTTGGATATTACACAATTGCCACTAGGTAAAATTACCCTTTTGTCCAAATATTTTTCGGTAAAAAGACTATTTTGCCCGTAGTGCCTCTAGTTGTTTATGAAAATTACCAAATACCGGGGCTGTCAATTTACGTTTTTAAGCTTCCCGACTTGGATAATTTCGTTTCTGCCATTCAGTCAAAAGACGGATTTACCCCTATTCTTTTAGAAAATTGCAGATTCGCCTTGAGGGTTAAAATTATGATTTTAACCCCGATCAGTTACGAAGTTTACAATAATATCAAATAATAATTTTACAAGTTTGTCCTCATGGTTTTACAAAATTACAAAAAAAGGACAAATAGATAAAATTATAGTTTTGTCCCTTGGTATCCTTTTAGGGGCACAGAAACAAAAAACCCCTAAAAAAATTTAAAAGGATTATTTGCTACATATCAATGCATCACTTTAACATGTCTCTTGCTATGTGTACCTTTATTTTTTTGATGGTTTCCTTTTTAGACCGCTTGATTGTTATTTTTGTCAAACACTTAAAAATGAATTCTAGGATATGTGTGTTCGAACTAGCAAAAACAGAAAAGTTGAACGGTCTAAACTTCCAAACATGGAAGAGAAGAATTCTCTTGGCTCTAACAGTAGAAGGTATAGAGTATGTTTTAAAGAAAACCATGCGTCCTCCACCGCCAGACGCAAAGTGAGCAACAGTTAGAAATGTATAAAACATTTCTAAGGAATGATACCATAGCAAGAACAATTTAACCTACATAGAGGATAACCTAATTAGGGTCTTTGAAGAATTTGAGACCGCAAAAGAGTTATTTGATTCATTAACAACTAAATATGATACAACTTCAAAAATACATGTGCAGTTACTACTACAAAAATACAATTCTTTCAAGATGAAAGAAGGGGAAAATGTAGTAGAGCATGTAAATCACATGCTGGTAATGGCTAGAGATTTAGCTTTAGTAAAATCAGTCATTCCCGAACCGATACATATATCAACTATACTGAATAGTCTTCCTACGTCATGGAACATGGTCACCACTACCCTAAGACTAGGGCAAGAAATCAACCTTTCTGAGTTACCCCTTAAACTAGTAATAGAGCAAGAACATATGCTCAAAAGCAAGAAAGAGAAATTGCTAGTGGTCCAAGATGAGTTAGCGTCTAGCTCCAAGCCCAACAAAAAAAAGAAACCAAATAAAAAGTTTATCAAGAATAACAAGAAAGATGATCAAAGTTTTAAGAAATCGCAGGAAACAGCTTTTCGGATTAAGTGTTTCAACTGTGGAAAGATGGAACACTATAAAAGGGAATGCCACAATAAGAAAGGTGGAGGAAACAACCCACAGCGTAGACAATCGGAGAAGCAGGATATAATTTGTATGATTTCAGAATGCTTGTATTTGGACCGCCCGGTGACAAGTTGGTGGATAGACATAGGAGCTAGAAGACATATCTCGAAGACCAAGGAAGGGGCAATGGACCTGAAGGAATATCAACTTGGAGAACATCGTGTATATATAGGAAACAGTACTTTCTCAGATGTTCTAAGTATTAGATCCTTAAGGATATTTGTACAAGGTAAACCAATTGTACTTACTGACGTGTTAATTGTGTCATCTATAAGGCGCAATCTGGTCTCGGTCCCTACCTTAGTTAAGAAGGGTTTTGAAGTTAGGTTTATTCCTAACAAGGTGACTGTGGGCAAACATGGGAGAATCTTGTTCTCAAGGGAATTCGATGTAGAACATGGATTGTTCAAATTATCTAATAATGAAAGTCATCTATCTTCTGCTTATATTGAGAGTGTCTTTACTGTTGATGTGAATATGTGGCATAAACGCCTAGGGCATATAAGTCTAAAAAAGTTGAGGAAATTATCCAACTTTGACTTATTGCCTGGATTTGAGGAAAAGAATTTTAACAAGTGTGAAGCTTGTATATAAGGAAAAATGATAAGAAAAGTGTTTTCCAAGGAAACAACTAGGGCAACAACCCTGTTAGAAATTATTCACACAAATTTATGTGGACCTTTTAGAATAAAGACACATTAGGAAAAGGGTTATTTTATAACATTTATCGATGATTACTCTAGATATATGTATATATATCTTTTGGCACATAAATCGGAGGCACTTGATGCTTTCCCATGAGTTGCATGTTTCCAAGATCTGTAAATGCTTTAATGGTTTCTGTAGATTGCATCGAGGGCTTCATGTGCGAAGGAGGTAGAAACGCTTGATGGGGACTGCCTCTTGCTTGGGCTAAGTTTAGGGCAAAAGAAACACTATTCATCTGCCGAAGGAATGAACTCATAAGTTGAAAATCATGAGTTCGATGTCCTGGCTTTCACCTTTTTAATAACAACTAACCATTTTTTCATACTAGATAGAGTAGGTTACATGGGTTTTTTTGTTTTCATAGAATTCGATCATGTATTATGCTAGCATGTTACCTCAATATGAGCAAGATTGTTCTTTATTGTTTTCAATATTTTTATGGTCTTTTTTTATGACATTTTCACAATTTAATTTTCCTTACTTTTTTATTTGAGCTTTTTTTTATCTTTCTATATGTTCAAATCATTTAAAAAAAAATCATAACTAATTTGTTATAGTAACTATATAGTCTTTCTTTATGTGATTATTTATGTATCTCAATATCTTTATTTTTGTTAGGACATGTTTTGTGCATATTCATGATTAACTACTCAACATTCATAATCATAAATATAGCGGGTCTAATTGTTGTTTTATAATATTTACCTTTCAACTTTAATGATATATTTTTGTCACACAGAACATGTGATGCACTTTTGAAAAGCTGATCCTATTTATTTAAAACTTTTCTAGGGATATAATGTGTACCAATCTTAATTTTTATTTCATTAAAATAACAAACTTGTATTTCATATATTTTATTTTTGTTATACAATAGAAAGGTATTACTAATTTATTATTAACTTTTTCTTTTTAAACTCATGAACATCCACTAACCTCATCGCAAATAAGATACATGAAGGTACTTACCCTCGTTATGACTTCCACCTTCGAAGTCAGATGTGTTTCTACACGTCCCACTGTAACAGGGTAGCCGGGAAACTGTAAGTATCCATCGAGATGCATAAGGTGTCTCGAAGTGGCAGCTCGCTAGAATCAAGTTTTTGAAAATCGATACGTATATAGAAAAATCACAACCCCAAAATTAGTTCTCCATCATCATGAAATCCAGGAAGGAACTTCGAATGAGTTTCCTTTTAGCTAACATTTCGGTGTGATCAGTAAATAGCAACAACCAAATTGGCGTATATCAGTAATTCAATTCTTTTTCTCACACAACAAAGTGACAACAGATCCATACAATCATTAGAGAAGCTCATACAGAAGCTTCAACCTGCTTAAAAGGAGCAACCGAAGGAGTAATGCTAGGCTTGCAAGCAATATAAACAATCTGTGTGTGTGTGTGTGAGAGAGAGGGAGAGCACTAATTAGTTTTCTGACACCTCGAAGGCGTTATCAACGATACTAGTGTCCATATATATCACATTACTCCCACTTGATTGCAGAGGAAGGTGTGCATTCAGGAAGAAAGTCACAAAGATATTAGGAAATGAAGATTTGGAAGGAAGATTTTGGAGTGCGGAGGCAACGCCGTGAATATCTGATTGAATTTAGTGATAAAGAAAGAACCCATCTACCGTATATATATACCCAGCTTTGCCGCCTAATTTCTCCATTATTAACAGTAAGAAATAAGAAACAGTAAGCCACAGCATCAAAATGATTGCATCCTCACATATGAAGCAGAGTCTCATTCCTGTCATCCTCATCATTTGTCTCATATCGTCATATAAACTTGGCTGCGCAGTTCCCAACACCTTCAGTGTTGTTGATTATGACGCTGTTGGTTACGGCAAAACTGATGATACCCAGGTTTATTTTTACCCAGGTTTATTTTTACCCATTAATAATCTCCCTCTCTCTCTCTCTACGAAATTATTAGCGACTGACATTCAATAATCGTTTCCTGTATCGATGTAGAAAGAATATTGATTGAACATATTCCCTTTCATAATTGATATACAATTTTTTGGTGAATTTTCGGTTGCTTTGGTCATTTAAGAAGGCGTGGGAGGCTGCATGCAATACCAGTGTCTCTGCAACCATGAGCATCCCACAAGGGAAGACATTTTTGGTTGGTCCTTCAACCTTCAGTGGTCCTTGCAAAGCTTCCTCTCTTCAATTCCGGGTAAACATTTCTCTCTTATGCTGTCAATCTTTCTTATTATTCTTCCTTGCTCATAGGTTTTCATTCATAATAAAGATGATCAATAGTAATTAAATAACAAATTGTCTTTTCTCCTTTGCATATCCGTTGATAAACTCGCATAGACGGCTGGGATTAACCAAGATTTTGTACCATCCGGACGACTGGATGAAGCTATGACACCGATCTACGTCATATGATGTATAATAACGTAATATGCTCGTCATCCGCATCGAATAGAAAATTTCCGTACATATTGGCATGTCATATTTTTTCCAGCTAAGAGTCCAAAATGTAGAATGATAAGTTACTCATCCCCTATTCTCTCTGTATACATATATATATATATATATATATATATATATATATATATATATAAACAACTTGTATCTGGTACATTTATTATACATCATACATTTTTGCTTTTAAAATTTGAATTTCAACTTCTCGAATGGTTGTGATTTAAAAGCATATTCAAGTATGCATTTCTATACTCTCCACAATACACAGATATGTAATATATATATACATATGTGTGTATGCCGGTTTTTCGGGCTTTCCAATTTAGCACCCGTTAACTTGGAAGCTTAAGCAAAGGCAACACATGTCACAATAAAGGTCAAACTTTTTATATGTAGTGTGTATGTATACATGTCTGTGTGTAGTTTAGTCACATCTGAATTGAAATATGAAATGCATAATATAGATCAAACTTTATAATTTCAACAGAAAATACTAAAGAGGTAACTTCTTTCTTATAACAAGAAAGGTAAATGCCTTGACACCCTCAATATATTATTTACATACCATACATATGAGTCCTTTTAAAGGAAACTTAAGAGCAAGAAAATGCAGAATCTAAAGCCAAAATTAAGCGTTAACTCACCCTAAATGGGTAGGTTATACAGAATTTTGTTGCCACATTTATATTTGTCACTTACCATATGCACACCCCAGATATCGAACTCATGACCTTCAACTTGTGAATTGACCCCTTACCGAGGTGAACTATTGCTCTTTGTGCTATATATTGCCATCATTGTTACCAAACTAATAACACAGATCTCTTCCTCTCTGAAAAGTATTCTGATTTTCCTAACAGTAGTTTTGTTATTAAAAATTGTCTAAAACTTATAATCAAAACTGAAAGGGAACACCCAAATCACGGATTAAGTTGGATAATTTACATTGCATCTTATTCATACTTTGCATTGTGCTCTTATATATGACTAGAGTTTTATTGTTTCCTTCCTCGTACAATATACCACACACACACACACACACACACACACATATATATATATATATATAGATATTAAGGTCCATCTAGTTGATATACTCCTAAATCATAATTGTTTGATTAAGAGTAATCAATTTTTGAGATTGATTAAGGCAAGGATTCAGTTCACCATGGTGGATTTAATTAAGAGATTATGTGGTCGATATTCTTGTCTGTGCTACGATAAGCGTTAAATACCGTAAGCCCACGTTTTCTATATATATATGGAAATGTCGGTTCTGTAGGTGTAAGTCTTTCCTCTTGATGCACATTTTGTGTGAGAAAGTGAGCTTCGTCTAAATGGTTGAGTATCTGTTATATGAATGGTTAAGATTAAAAATTCTTAAGGTCGTATATTCACTAGTCGCATGTATTTATATTATAATGTAGCCTTTGTGTAGATCAATGATCAAAATTCTTATAAATACTTCTAGTAATCATTTCGGCTTTAAAGTAATAAACTCCGTTATATATATATATGTGTGTGTGTGTGTGTGTGTGTGTGTGTGTGAGTGTGTGTGTGTGTGTGCGTGTTAACATATTGATCAAACACACAACTTTCTATCCATATAAATTGTCCTCTCTAAAACATATTTAGTGCACGTTAATTGAGATTATTTGACATGGCTAAGTGTTGGTAAACAGGCCATCGGGTTAAAATCCTTGAGAGGGGCTGACAATTGTCAACAGCCAGAAGTTCCACGTGTACATAGCGTCCGATAACGCCCACGTGTCGAACCTCAATATAAGCTCGCCGTATGATAGTCCCAACACGGACGGCATACATGTGCAGGACGCATCCGGGGTGACCATTGATCAATGCTTCATAAAATCAGGTTAGTGATTAGATGTAAATCGATGGTTCTTATGGATTCTACACAAAAGCTTGTGTGAGTATATTTCACACCGTAACATCACATGTGGGCCGGGTCATGGAATAAGGTTAGATCCAGACCCAAAGCTCATTACAGATTATGGTGCATCTTTTAATGTATAATGATCCAGGTTGCCTATGAAATGGACTTGGTACTTCCCTAGGGATGTTCAGGGGTCGGTTTGGTGGTCACAGTGGTGACTTGGATGGTTTGGTGGGTGGGTGGAAACCTTCACTTCTCTCACTTGCATCAAACTCTCAGATGGCCCACTACATCCACCACTGTATTGACAATAACGTGACTTTGATGGTTTGGTTGGTAGGTGGGAACCGTAGGAGCATTCAGTTTTCTTACGTGCATCACGTTCTCAGCTGCCCCACTACACCTACCACTATTGGCATTAAGGGCTACGAACAGTTGCGTGCGTATATATATTCACTAATCATGAAGACTATGTCACAGGACGGATTCCCATAGCGCGCACTCGTGCACACCCGTCTTCATCCTTCATCCGATGGCTTTCGAAGGCACGCACGCCAAGTGACGTACGGGCATAGGTGCACATAAACCTCTTCAGTACATAAGTGTCGAGTCGATTCTTTTGTAAAGTTCGGGTGTGTTTATAAACCCGAGCTAAGTGTGTTAGTCATGTAGGCCTAGGCTAAGTAGTGAGTTAGTCCTAGACTAGGTCGTGTCCAGTATTCGGTTCTTGTATTGGATCGGGTATGGATCCACATGTTGGGTCGTTGGTTTAGTTCAATAGGCTAAGTTGTGACAGAACCGTGGAACACGCTGGGAGGGAACGGTTATGACAGGGAACCATCCCCTTTCATGTTATTGCGGTGCTGTGAAGAGGGAGGTGCAGTTACCCAAGCCTGCGTTTTCTTAAGGACAGGTCATGGGCTGCGGTTATAGCCAGATGTTGGGATGAGTGGGAGCAGTTGGAGCGGTTCTCATCACAGCATTTAAGCAAGACGCATTGCAAGAGTTGCGGCGGAAGAGTTGCTGAAGATTGGAATCGGGTGTTCCCGTGGAGCGTGGAGCTGAAGGTTGGAGTTCCGGTGGATCATGGAAGGCAGATCAGGTTGGACGCTGAAGTGCCGCAGACCTTCCTTCTTCCATGAAACGCTGAAGCAGCCACTGACATCCTCCTTTCAGCAGCAATAGCCGACTTCTTCCCAGGACAGAACCCACAACGGTAGCAAGTGGTAGATGGACTTCTGAAGAGATTCAGCCGAGTCCCTTCCACAGAACCAGGAAGTTCTATTGCAGTCGTTCCTTCTTCCTTGTGACAGCAACCTACAGCCGTGACATTCCATGGTGAGAGAGTGCAGGTGCCGAGTGGAAGAGTTATCCCTTGGCAGGAGTTGAAGGGCGGACGTTCTTTGGTGGAGATTGTTAAGGCAACAACTTGCAGCCGAGTAGATGCAGCCGTGGATTGCAGCAGATGAACCTTTGCAGCATCACAACATTTCACCTATTGTGATAGGTGACAGTCGACCCTTTGGAGGTGAAGCACATCTAGGAATCGCCAAGAATTGGTGGATTCTGTGGCACGACCGAATTGGGCAGCAGTGGCCTTTTTCCCTTGGTGTGTGCGTGTGTGTTATATCCTTAGTTAGGCGAGAATTATCCTCTACTCAAGTTTCGGGGGAACCTTAACTAACTAAGTGAACCTCGGTTTGTTGTGTATGATCTATGCAACGTATATGTTCAGTCTCATTTCGTGTGGCACGACCGAAACTGTGTGTGCAGTTGATATGATTTGTGTGTGCTAAGTACGGTTCGTCACACAGAGGCATGAAGATCAAAGGAGCTGGTACTCCGTTCCTACACTCCCACTTTTAAGGGCTTGCGATTCGAGTGAATCAAATAGCCATGGAGAGTTTGGAACGAGCCTTCTACTGAAGAGGAAGATTTGCAGTCACGCAAACACGTTCCGAAACAGAGGCTAAAAGAATTATTCGGTGATTCTTGCCATCACGGGCAAACTGAGTTTTAAAAAATTAATTTGAAAAATTTGGTCTGTGACATTTGGTATCAGAGCCTATGTTGCTCGATTTCATGCAATTTTAGTAGAAAAATCAATTGGAACACGCAATCGGAATCAAACCGAACGAAGATAGAAAAATTCTGCCAGATGATTTCTACAGAAATTGTGATTCAGGTTTGGACTGCATAAGTTGATTGGAACGTGGAGTAAACAGTTCTAAAGCACAGTATTTCTATCAAACTTTGATAGAAAGGACTCGATTCGTAAAAATCACAGAGGTTGTTGTCCGAAACATTCAACCGAAGTTGACCAAAAAACTAGATTTTTCAGAAATCCGAGGAATCGGATTTGTTTTTGGTGAGAACTGTATCTAACAATTGGTTGTTTAGTGACAGGAGACCTTAGATAAATTTAAGGAAGACTGATCAGCCGAATTTGTTCGGAGAAATTCGGTTAAATCCCCCGGAAAAGTTGATTTGTCAGCGTTGTAGAAAATCTGATATAAAACATAAAGATGGATTTTAGCTATTTTGTGCAGATGATTTGATAGTGCTAATGTCGTTGGATTCTACCAAAATTTGGCAGATAGCTTCTATGTATATCAGTCTACCAAACTGTACTCTTGTATTTTTATTTTGGTGTCTATAAGTGGTTCATTCAGAGTTGAGAAGTCAGCCTGAAAATCAGTTGTACAGTTTGTAGAAAAATTTCTGCTAAGTCTGTAAGTCTGTTCGAATTGTTGGTCTATGTTCCTATTTCTAGTCTAAACTGTAAACAGAGTCCGTATACATCATGGGAAGGACCATAAGAGGATCCGAGGATGAGGCAAGTCCATCCCATCAACCCGAAACGGACGAGTTGCTGACACAGATTTTGCAAAGGCTTACTCCTTGCAAACCACTCAAGCAAAGCTTCAACAAAACCAGGATTTGATGAAGCAAAGCCAAGCTCAATTGGCTATGCATGTGGCGAGGTTGTAGAAGCAACCCATGCATTTAGACACAAAAAGTTGAGGTTCAACTTCAACCTCCAGTTTCTCCCGTTGACATGCGTGAAACGGCACACGATCTTAACCTTTCTTACTCAAAAATCAAAATCCCCAACCAACACCCTTTGGAGGTGTTCGAGATTGGAAATCATTGGAGAATTTTCTATGGGATTTAGAGAGATACATGAGTGTATCCCAAGTAGCCGATGATAGCAGGGTGCTAGTAGCTACTTTATTTTTGAGAGATAATGCAAAGGTTTGGTGGCGCACGCGAGAGGACGCAGCCGCCAGTGGTGGTGCCGCTCTTCCCTCGACTTGGGAAGAATTCTACTTCGAACTCCGGAAGCAGTTCACGCCTACAAATAGTAGTCATCGGACTAAAGAACTTCTCTCGAAACTCAAGTGCACAAGTACTCTTCACGAGTACGTGCAAAAGTTCAGTTCTCTACTGTTAGATGTGCGGGATATGTCAGAAGTTGATAAACTCTTCTATTTCGAGCAAGGTCTACAACCTTAGGCTCAAGTAGAGCTGAGGAGGAGGTGTCCTTCAAGCATTTTAGATGTCATTTCAGTCGTGGAGAGTTTCGCCGACCTTAGGGTTGCGTGAGAGAAGAGTCGCGATGCACATAAAGGGAAGAGAAGAGGGAAATCAACAGTAGAGGGTCAGAGAAGAGGGATGAAGCATCCTCTTCTAGGGGCAAGAGTGAAAGCAAGGGAGTGGAGCCGTGCTATATATGCACTGGGTCGCATCTCATGCGAAATTGCCCTAAGAAGGCGAAGTTAGCCACCTTGGAGGTAGGGGAGCAGGTTAAGGTCGAGGATGTGACCGATGCGCCAGGGGATGGAGTGATCCAGATAGCGCAGTTTCAGCTCCTCAACACCGTTCGTTGTGAGGATCCAAGCCGAGCCTTGAATTTTGCACAAGTACAAATGGGACGATACACTATCCGAGCTTTGGTAGACTCAGGGGCGAGTCATTCGTTGATTGCGCCAAAAGCTGCCAAGACGATGGGATTGAAGGTGTCACCAACCACGACCAGACTAAAACTTGTAAATGCCGTCGTGAGTTCCATAGATGAAGTAGCACGAGGGTGCAAGTTGAGAATTGGACCGTGGGAGGGTATGATGAACGTAGCAATAGCAGCTATAGATGAATACCCAATGATAATGGGGTGTGATTTCATGATAGTTGCCCAGGCGATGATAGCGCCACACCTTCGAGGGATGTTCATTGTACACCAGGGTCAGTCAGGGTTCGTGCCTTATGTGGATCTAGAGAAGTCACCTGCGACATTGACATGTGCTGCTTTATATCTGACGAATGAGACGCCGGTGGTTGGGCCGAGAATCATTAGTGGCGGGGAGTCATCCCGTAGGGGAAGGGTCGGGCGCCAAGTTAGGGCCGCGCAGAGGCGATAGCGCCAGACAAACCCCCTCGGGCAAGGAGGTTTATCGTAGGTGGACGATAGCAGGAGGGCGTCGACACTAGCGTCCACGCATCGTGAAGCACATCCAGGAATCGCCAAGAATTGGTGGATTCTGTGGCATGACCGAATTGGGCAGCAATGGCCTTTTTCTCTTGGTGTGTGCGTGTGTGTTACACCCTTAGTTAGGCGAGAATTATCCTCTGCTCAGGTTTCAGGGAACCTTAACTAACTAAGTGAACCTCGGTTTGGTGTGTGTGATCTGTGCAACGTATATGTTCAGTCCCATTTCTGTAAACTGTGTGTGTGCAATTGATATGGTGTGTGTGTGCTGAGTACGGTTTGTCACACCAGAGGTATGGAGATCAAAGGAGCTGGTACTCCGTTGCTACACTCCCACTGTTAAGGGCTTGCGATTCTAGTGAATCAAATAGCCAAGGAGTGTCTGGAACGAGCCTTTCATTGAAGAGGAACGTTTGCAGTCACACAAACACGTTCTGAAACAGAGGATGAAAGAATCATTCGGTGATTCTTGCCATCACGGGCAAACTGAGTTTTGAAAAATTAATTTGAAAAATTCGGTCCGTGACAGACTCCTGAAAAAAAAAGTTTTTCAAATATAATTTGGAGAACCACCAATAAAGATTGTGAGTTGGGCTCCTCTCTGAAATGCTAAGATGAGTTGGGTCCCTCTCCCCTCTCCCCGATGTCGAGTGATATGATGGCCTTTGAGATCCGTTTAACTCATATGACACAAACCAAGTTCTAAATCATAAGGCAAGATGATAATTGAATGGAGTGCGTGGTCCAACGTGCTATAAGGGTATGTTGGGGATCTTCTCTTATAATTTTTTTAAGGGAGTGATGCTATGCCAACGACGTGTTCATGATCAGAGGGTTATATATATATATATATATATATATATATATATATATATATATATATATATATATATATATATATACATATATATATATATGTATATATGTATATATGTATATATATATATATATATATATATATACATATATATATATATATATATATGTATATATGTATATATATATATATATGTATATATGTATATATATATATACATATATATGTATATATATATGTATATATATACATATATATACATATACATATATATATACATATATATGTATATATATATATATATGTATATATATATATATGTATATATATATATATATGTATATATATATATGTGTGTGTGTGTGTGTGTGTGTGTGTGTGTGGAGAGAGAGTGGTATATGCTAGTAAATTATTAATTTGAAAGATTTATGGTTGAGATTTGAATTTTCTAAAAAAGGTTCTTAAATTAAACACACTTACAAAAAGCATACTTTAAAATTTCAACTATCAACTGTTTTATCTTGAGTGAGATTTGTTAGAATTATTAGCAAGAAATATTACTAGCATATACCAAGTTTCTCTCTCTCTATCTCTCTCTCTCTCTCTCTCTCTCTCTCTCTATATATATATATATATATATATATATATATATATATATATGAGATAGTGCTGCAATAATATACTCGTGCATATCTTTTATTTCTGCGAGAAGTATAATAAGGTATCCTTTTTAATTTTGTAAACAACCTTTTAACTTTATAAATGACACTTGTACTCTCTAAAAATAAAGAATCGGATGAATATATATATATATATATGACAAAGTTAAAAATTAATATTATTAAATTTTTCCAAAAAAGTTCTCAATACTAATTGATGGATAAAGGTCATAGATTTGTTCTTACTGTTACAAAGAAAGACCGAAAACCAACATGTTATTGGCATAGCGTCACTAAGAAGGGCGTCAGAGTCCCCCTCGAGCTAACGCTTTGGGTTAAGGTCATGGGTTTCACGTACAAAAGCTTACTAAAAAGGCACACTTGTGTATCGGATGAGGTGTATTTCTATTTCACTTTTACAAAGTACTTATATTTTTCTATATACAGTAGTGAATCCAAGAATTTTTCAGATTTTGGGTGAGGTGAATATTCCATCTCGCTCTAAAGTGGATCCACCACTGCCTATATTTGTTGATGTACCACCACCAGCCACCAGTTGACAATAAACCCTAACCAGCACAGGGAAGATGATTCGAAGTTTCTTCTCTTTAAAAAAGTATGGTTTCAAACTGCTTGTTCTGGTTTCAGTTTCCATTCAGTTTTACAAAGTGTAAAACTGTAACCAAACTCAAGAGGTCCCCGACTCGTTTTTAGTTCATTTCAAACTACTGAATTGAGGTAGTGATGGATATAGAATTTTTGTGAGAAAGGTGAACTGCCTATTCGACAATTTAAAACAAGAAAACTAAATGCTCCTACGGTTCCCACCTACCAGCCAAACCATCTAGGTCACGTTATTACCAATACAGTGGTAGATGTAGTGGGGCATCTGAGAGTCTGATGCAAGTGAGAGAAGTGAAGGTTTGATGCAAGTGAGAGAAGTGAAGGTTTCCTCCCACCCACCAAACCATCCAAGTCACCACTGTGACCACACACACACATATATATAGCAAATTACTGCGCTTATTTAGTTGAAGTCGATAAACTTGTTATATATATATAAGTAGAGAGAGAGAGAGAGAGAGAGAGAACGTTTCAAAAAAATGGGAAGACCTTGCATCTTCACTATGTGGGAGGACGAGAGTGCATACAAAGTGCGCAGCTCTCATTTCCTTTCCTTTGGACCCATCTACCACGCCAACGGACACGTTGTGGAAGACAGCGTCTTTAACGACGTCTTAAAGAGGGCCAACAAAACCAAAGAGGAGATTTTGGCCGCATTGCGAGCCGTCGCCATGACAACCAAGGGCTACTATGAAGATCAAAAGGTCATCCCCGAAGACGACGAGTTCGTCGTCGCATTAGTAAGAGATGGTTGCTTCTTGTTAGAGATGTTGCACATCAAGGTCACCGATCCACGCCCACTAGCCACCTTCCGAACCCGGTTCCACACCGACCCTTATATCATAAACACGCCCATTTTGCGTCATATTTTTCTAGATTTCTTTTTCATCAAGAACCAAATTCCTATGGTTGTGCTAAATAAGCTTCATGTATTGCTCGGATATGAATCTGAAGTCAAAGGAATGACACTGGAAGAGATGTTGAATGAGTACTTTTGTGAATATATCATAGACACTCGTCTGGATAAAAGACGCTTGGTTGGTGCTCTTCATTTTATTGACGCAGCAAGAACCAAGATGATGCCGGGCATGACTCAAATGAAGGTACCAGGGGCACCAGCGTTGCCGCGGACTCGGTTGTCGGAAGATCAAATTGCACAATATGGTGAAATGATCAGCGTGTTGCATAGTGTTGTGGATTTGAAAGATTCCGGGGTGAAGATTGTGAAAGGAGATGGTGGGCGTGTCGAGTGGACGACCGGGATCGGATGGTCTCGTGTTCTCAAACTCCCTCCCATTCTCATTAACCGTGATTCAGATTTCATATTCAGAAATATAGTTGTTTTTGAGCAAAGATATCCTGAAGAAGACGTCCCAATGCAGCCGGTCTCCGCTTACTTGCGGCTTCTCAACGATGTCTTGCGCACCCCGGCGGACGCTCGGATATTGAGTTCTAAGGGAATCATCATCAACCATCTCGGCGCCGACAACAACATCATTGAATTCTTTACCAAACTGGAACTAGGAGACACTTATGGGATGGATATGTTATCAGAAACCCGAAGGGAGATCAACAAGTATAGCGAGTCGAGGGGAGTCACGTTGTGGGCTGATCTGAGGCGCACCTACTTCAGGAGCCCCTGGGCCTACTGCTCCTTTGCCGCTGCAATCTTTTTGCTTATTCTCACCATTATGCAGGTTGTTTACGCAATGATTGCATACTACCACCCACCTTGAAATAACAAGGCGTTCAGCTATCAATCATCTCGTCTCGTGAAGAATTAATTACTCTGTTTTAGGCGTGAGTAGGCTATGACGTTTTCATCTAGACATAACGCGAAAGGTATTTATAAAGGGAAATAAATTAGCTCTGCTTATCGATAGATTTTGATGTTTTTATCTAGACATCGAAATAAAATCAAAGGAGGAAAAAGGAGGACTGCTCTGAACGATTTCCATCCATGAGTCTCATGTAATTTGTTAAGCTTAATCCCAAGTTTCTTTGAAAAGAACATTTTGTTTGCAACAGTAACACCGCTTTTATTGCCTTGAAGTCGAAGTGAACTAACTATGTTATTTGGTGAATTGGGGTTCACTCAAAATCTCCATCATTTTTGAGAAAGTAGTTTGACGGACTAGTTTATCCACACTTTTGTGGGGTTTTCCTAGTCATGTCATTTTTTTATTTCAATCATTATTGGTTGTGGTTTCTTACCTATACAATATTCAAATATATCTCAACGCCATGTTTGTAACATACTTTGAGAAAATAACCTTGGTTATGACTTTAGTCAAGGGGTCTCTCAATATACATATATGAGATGGATATTTCCTTTCTCATAACCATATCATGAACATAGTGATATTTATCCATTATATGCTTGCTTTTAGAGTTGTCAGTTATGCTCTTGATTAGAGTAATTATTGTATTGTTATCACAATAAATGATAACTAACTTGTTGGCTATATCCAACTTCAGATCATGTATGAATTGGCTTATCCAAATGAAACTAGCTGCAACCATACAACAATCTACATACACAACCTCTTGTGTATACAATGCTACACAACCATGTTTCTTACATACCCAAAAACAACTCTACCTTTAAATAAGGATATTTGTCCTGAGAAGTTTAAATTCTCTATCTCGAGAAATCTTTATACCCAGGATATATGATGCTTATTCCCTTGTATCCTTCATTTCAAACCTTTAGTTAACCGTGACTTGATTTTGATAATCATTTCATTGTCATTCCTATTCAATAATATGTCATCTACATATAATGATAAGATGATAAAGTGGCTCTCACTATTTCAGTCATATACAAATTGGTCAAGTTTATTAGCCACAAACCCAAGTTAATTAATGATATTTTAAAAAGTTAAATATCATTAACGAGGTGATTGCATAAGATTTTATAGAGAGTTTTTCAACCTATATACTTTATCTTTTTGGCCTTTAATTATGTATCCTTCGTCTTGTTACATATATATAATTTCATCTAAATCTCTATTTAGAAAATCAGTCTTTACATCTAATTGATATAAATTCAAATCATAATATACTGATATCGGTGGGATTATCTTTATAGATACAAATTTCAAAATAAAAGAATATGTCTCAACATAATATATCCCCTCTTTTTGAGAAAAATTCTTTGCAAATAACCGCTTTTTTAAACTTGTCAATTGTTCTATCGACTTTATATTTCTTTTTCAGAACCCATTTGTAATCTACAACTTTTCTTTCTTTTAGTAGATCAACCATTCGTTTTTCTGAATGGATTTTATTTCCTCATCCATGGCCTTTTCCTAGTCTGCAAATTCAAATTAGTCGATAGTATTCTAATAAGTAAAGTTATCGATCATCTTATCTAAATTCACCGAATTTCATACTTTTTTTAGAAGGTAAGTATAATAATCCTTTAATTAGGATGGTATGACTATAGGTCTTTTACGTCCACTTAAAGTTTCAGTTTGTTCAGGAAGATTATCTATGGGTTTGAATGATGATTGATCTATATCTCCTAGATCGTCAACATACTCATCATTATTTTCAAGAATGTCATTCTTAGAATCTTCTAAGAATTCACCATCACTGCTCTCTATAAGTTCATGGTCCTTGTGATAAAATTGACATCCCTTAAAGCCTTTAAGATATCAGATAAATACATATATCAAAGGACTATTGTCTAGCATATCTCTATATTGATCAAGGATCTTTAAATGGGCGATAGATCTTCACTTCCTAAGATGACCTAGGTTGGGTTTTCTTCCAAACCACATCACAAATGATATAGAGAATACAACTTTACACGATACTTTATTGAGAATATACACAATTGCAATTATTGTTTCTTCTCAAAATACCCATGGTAGAGATGCATCTATTAATATAAACCTTGTCATATTTAATAAGATCCTATTATATCTTTCTACTACACCATTCTATTGAAATGTATTGAGCATTATATTTTATTTTAAAATACCAAAGCATTTACAAAATTCTAAAATTTATGTAAAGGTGTACTCACCACCTCTATATAATTTCAGGACTTTCATTGTATGTTGTAGTTGGTTTTCAACTTTCTGCTTATATTATTTAATGCTTCAAATACCTCAGATTTTTGTGTTAAGAGATATATGTATGCATATATCAAGTAATCATCGATAAAGTTATGAAATAAACCTTTCTTAATGTGATCTTACTCTAAAAGGTCTAAACAAATTAGTTTGATTGATTTTTAACAAGGTTGTTGTCCTTGTTATTTCTTTAGAAAATATTTTTCTTTTTCTTTTCTCTTCTATATAGACTTCACACTTACTAAAAGTGTTTTCCTTAAAGCATTGTTGAGTGTTTTCACCGTTCTTGTTGCAACAATCCATCTTTTAGTTTCTCATTTTTTTACAATTGAAGCATTTGACTCGATAAGTGATTTCATATGTTTTTTTAAAAGATTTATCACCCTTTTTGTTATTTTTGCCAAATTTATTATTTGATTTATTTCTCTTATGGTTGACTTTAGAACTTGACCCTATTTTGTCTTAAACTATTAGCAATCTCTCTTTATTATTTTTATTCATATGTTCTTCTTCAATTACTAGCTTGAGGGACAATTAAGAAAGCTTATCTCAGGCCCTATTATAAAGATAGTAACGATCATGTTCCATTATGGGGAAGACTATTATGTATTATGGATATCTGCATAGGTTTTGAGATGACTGATTTGGCTACAACTAAGTATCTTACTATTACCAACATGTGGTTCACATATTACACTACTTTACCAACATGTGAACTAACTATGTTATTTGGTGAATTGGGGTTCACTCAAAATCTCCATCATTTAACGTGCTTTGGTGAATCTTAGGATGGGGTTCACTCTCGTAATTTGTGATTATGAAAATCAAACTACCTTTAGTTACTAGTGAAGATTTCCATTCTTGGCAGTGGTGCAGATGTTAGAGATGCTGCCCTCCTCTGCAAGAAGATGAAGTTCATATACAGGGTGTTGGGGAAACTGAGGGTGTTGGGTAAACTGATGGTGATCTTCAGTAGTTTGTTCGGATACTTCCCAAAGTTGTGTTGGATTCCTCACCACATACGCAACGGATGGCCCGAGAATGAAGAGAAGAAGAGCACAAAATAAATAGTGAACAGGTATGATTCCCGGTTTTCACACAACCATATTTTTTAGAGGATTTCTTTTCTTGTTTTTTTTCTCAATGCAATGCTTTGTATTTATAGAGTATCGCCCGACTCCATCCTCTTGGATTTCCTTGTTGGGCTGTCTGTTGAGAGTTCTTATCCGTTGGTTATTGTAATCATCCCATAAAAAGCGGTTAGATAGCCGGTCTAGCCGTTTTTCATGGATAAGAATACCGATAATGAATATCCTCTCATCTTTACATCTCCAACTTTGCCATTCGAACAAGTAGTTTGACATACTAGTTTAACTTCTCACTTTTGTGGGGTTTTCCTAATCATGTCATTTTTTTATTTTAATCATTACGTGTTGTGTGGTTTCTTACCTACACAACATTCAAACATATCTCAAACCCATATTTGTAACATGCTTTGAAAAAAGATCCTCTTTTATGCCTTTAGTCAAGGGGTCTGCCATCATATTATCGGTTGAAATATATGAGATGGATATTTCCTTTCTCATAACCATATCATGAACATAGTGATATTTACACATTATATGCTTGCTTTTGGAGTTATCAGTTCTACTCTTAATTAGAGTGATTGATGTATTGTTGTAATAATAAATGATAAATGACTCGTTGGCTATATCCAGCTTCAGATCATGTAGGAATCGACTTATCCAAATAGAACTAGTTGCAGCCATACAACAATCTACATACTCATCCTCTTGTGTATACAATGTCAAACAACCCTGTTTCTTACATACCCAATAACAACTCCACTTCCAAATAAGAATATTTGTCTTGAGGTTGATTTGTTGTCATCTTTACTCCTAGCAAAGTCAGAATGTAAGTATCCTACTACTAGTTCATCTGCTTAAAAACACAATTTCAAGTCTTTTGTTCATTTAAGATATCTTAAAATTATTTTCACAACAATTGAGTGTTGCCACCAGGATTAATTTGATATCTACTCACACGACCAACAACGAAGTTGATATCGTACATAATATAGCATACATCAAGCTACTAACAACTCGTGCATAAGGAACACTAGGCTTATTGTCTCTCTCATCGAGACAATTTTCTTTACTTAGTTTAACCCCTTTCACAATAGGTAAAGATACAGACTTACGTTTACTCATTTTAAATTTGTTGAGGATATAATCAATATCTCTCTCCTAACTTAGGCATAGAAGTTTAGATTCTCTATCTTGAGAAATCTTTATGCCCAAGATATATGATGTTTCCCCTGTATCCGTCATTTCAAACCTTGAGTTTAACTGTGACTTGATTTTAACAATCATTTCATTGTCATTCCTACTCAATAATATGCCATCTACATATAATGATAAGATGATAAAGTGACTCTCACTATTTCAATCATATACACATTGGTAAAGTTTATTAGTTACAAACCTAAGTTTAATAATGACATTTTAAAATGTTAGATAAGTCAATCCCACAAATAAGATTGATGATTAGTTGTGGATGTACGTGTATACTTCTCGAAAGGAAAGTGTAAGGTGCTTGCAGTAATAGTTAAGGCAACGGGATGTTGGATGATCTTTGAGGCTCTGACTAATTTGTTGTTTTCCTATTGCCGGGAAAACTTGTGTCTCCTTCTACGTCCAAGCCTTCAGATGATCTGCAGCAGCAGAAATATTTGGATGGTGATTTGAGGTTTCCTCACAGCAGTCTTATCCAGGGAGACTGTATGTTTTTATATTGTTCGTTCGTATTTCCTTTATACGCACTGCTCTATTTATAGAGCAATGCCTGCTCCATGTCTCCTAGCTTTTCACACTGAGTTTCCCTCATCTAAAGCAGTTATATCTGGACTGTTACTGGAAAATCCGGTAATGGTCCAACGATTATAGATTTCATTTGTAACTCCTGTCTCGACAACGGTATGGATGGCCAGTCTAGCTATTACCGAACTGAGTTGTCGAGAATGACCACTGTAACTCTTGTAGCATCTCCCACTTGGCCATTGGAGCCAAGTGCACTGATATACTGGTTTTTCTCCCACTTTTCTAGGGTTTACCTAGTAATGTCAATTCATGATTGCTTCTACAATCAATACCTGTTGTGTGGTTATTTTCCTTCACAACAATCTGTCCGTTGTATGGTTATTTACCTATATAACACTTTTATCTTTTGTGTGGTTATTTCCCTACACAACAATCAAACATACCTCAAACCCATGTTTGTAACATGTTTTGAGAAAAGTTTCTCTGTTATGCCTTTAGTCAAGGGGTTTGCCAACATATCATTTGTTGGTATGTATGAGATGGATATTTCCTTTCTCATAACCATATCATGAACATAGTTGTATTTCACCATTATATGCTTGCTTTTTGGGTAATCAGCTCCACTCTTGATAAGAGTAATTGTTGCATTATTATCACAGTAAATGACAATTAGCTTGCCAACTTTAAATCACGTATGAAGCAGCTTATCCAGACAGCACTCATTGCAGCCATACAGCAAGCTATATACTCAGCTTCCTGTGTATACAATGCTACACAACCCCGTTTCTTATATGCTTAAGAAACAACACCACCTCCAAATAAGAATATTTGACCCGAGGTTGATTTGTTGTCATCTTTGCTCTTAGCAAAGTCGACATCTGAGTATCCTACCACTTTCAGTTCATTTGCTTGAAAACACAGTTTCAAGTCTCTTGTTCTTTTGAGATATCTTAAAATCTTTTTCACAGCTACCTAGTGCTGCTATCTAGGATTACTTTGATATCTACTTATAAGACCAACAATAAAGCTGATATCAGGTCTTGTACACGACATAACATACATCAAGCTACCCACAACTTGTGCATAAGGAACATTAGGCTTATCGTCTCCTTCACTGGGACAATCAGCCTTACTGATTTTGACTCCTTTTGCAACAGGTGCGTCAGCAGACCTGCATTCACCCATTTTGAACTTCTTGAGGATATAGTCAATATATCTCTCTTGACTCAGGCATAAGAGTTTAAATTCTCTATCCCAAGAGATATTTATTCCAAGGATATAGGATGCTTCCCCCATATCCTTCATTTCGAACTTGGAGTTCAACCACGACTTGATTTTGATAATCATCTCGTTGTCGTTTTCAGTCAACAATATGTCATCTACATATAATGATAAGATGACAAAGTGGCTCCCACTGTTCCAGACATATACACAGTGATCAAGTTTATTAGCCACAAACCCAAGTTCTATAATGACATTTTGAAAAGTCAAATACCATTGACGAGGTGACTGTTTCAGGCCATATAAGGATTTTCTCAACCTATATACTTTATCTTCTTAGCCTTCAACCACAAATCCTTCGGGTTGTTGCATGTATATGATTTCTTCTAAATCTCCATTTAGAAAAGTTGTCTTTACATCTAACTGATGCAAATCCAAATCATAGTATGCAAATATTGTCAGGATTATACGTATGGATGCAAATTTCACAACTGGAGAATATATCTCAACATAATCTATCCCCTCTTTTTGTAAAAAACCCTTTGCAACCAACCTCGCTTTAAACTTGTCAATTATACCATCGACTTTGTATTTCTTTTTCAGAACCCATTTATAGCCTATGACTTTTCTTCCTTTTGGCAAATCACACAGTTCCCAAACTTGGTTTTTTCTAATAAATTCAATTTACTCATCCCTGGCTTTTTCCCAGTTTGATGCTTCTCATGAGTTCATAGCTTGCTGATAAGTCAAGTTATCAGTCAACTTATCTAAGTCTACCGAATTACACACTTCTTCTGTAAGATAAATGTGATAATCCTTTAAGTAGGACGGAGTGGATCTTGGCCTTTTAAGTCCACTTAAGGTTTCGATAGTTTAAGGAAGATCTTCAATGGGCTCAAAAAATGATTGATCTAGATCTACTAGATCATCAACACATTCATCATTGTTTTCTAGGATGTCATTCTTAGTATCTTCTAAGAATTCAACATCTCTACTTTCAATGAGTCTGTGGTCCTTATGATAAAACCGATCTCTTTGAACCTTTCGGATATCCAATGAATATACATCTAGATTGATCAAGGATCTTTACATGTGCAATAGATCCCCACCTCCTGAGATGACCTAGGTTAGGTTTTCTTCCAAACCACATCTCATATGGTGTAGTGAATACAGCTTTACACGGTACTCTATTGAGTATGTAAACCACTGTACTTACTACTTCTCCCCAAAATAGCCTTGGTAGAGAGGCATCTATCAACATAGACCTTGTCATATTCAACAAGATTCTATTGTATCTCTCAGCTACACCATTTTATTGAGGTGTCCTGGGCATTGTATTTTGCTTTGCAATACCAAAGTCTTTACAGAATTTAAGAAATTCTGCAGAGGTATATTCACCACCTATATCTGATTTTAAGACTTTGATTGAATGCCCTAATTAGTTTTTTACTTCTTACTTATATTCTTTAAAAGCATCCAGTGCCTCAGATTTATGTGTCAAGAGATATAAATACATATATCTAGAGTAATCATCGATAAAGGTTATAAAATAACCCTTTCCATGACGTGATTTTAGTCTAAAAGACCTACATAAATCCATGTGAATAACCTCCAACAGTGTTATTGCCCTTGTTGATTCCGTGGGAAAAACTTTTCTTGTCATCTTTCCTTGTATACAAGCTTCACACTTGTTGAAAGTATTTTCCTCAAATCCAAACAATAAGTCAAAGTTGGATAATTTCTTCAACTTTTGCAGACTTATATCCCCATGGCGTTTATGCCACATATTCATATCAACAGTAAAGGCACACTCAATATAAGCAGAAGAAGTACCAATTTCATTATCACTAAACTTAAATAGTCTATATTTTACATCAAATTCTCCAAAGAATAATATTCTCCCATGTTTTCTCACAATCACCTTGTTAGGAATAAATCTCACCTCAAAACCCTTCTTCACTAAGGCAGGGACCGAGACTAAATTGCGCCTTATAGATGACACAATTAATACATCAATCAATACAATCGGTTTGCCTTGTACAAATATTCTGAAGGATCCAATACACAAAATATCCGAGAAGGTATTATTTTCAATGTAGACTCTATATTCGCCGGGTTTGTATTCCTTCATATCCATTGCCCCTTTTTTAGTCTTTGAGATGTGTCGTGTAGCTCTGGAGTCTATCCATCAACCTGTCACTGGGCGGTCCAAATACAGACACTTTGAAATCACGCAGATTATGTCATACTTCTCTAAATGTTCGCACTATGGGTTGTTTCCTCCACCTTTCTTGTTGCGGCAATTCCTTTTGTAGTGTCTCATTTTTTTACAGTTGAAACACTTGACCTAAGAAGCGGTTTCCTATGATTTCTTAAAATTTTGACCATCCTTCTTATTATTCTTGTCAAACTTCTTGTTTGGTTTATTTTTCTTATGATTGGGTTTAGAGCTAGACCCTATCTCATCTTGTACCACTAGTAGCTTTTCTTTCTTGTTTTTGACCATATGTTCTTGCTCTATTGATAGTTTTAGGGGCAATTCAGAAAGGTAAATCTCAAGCCCTAATTTGAGGGCAGTAGTGACCATGTTCCATGACAGGGGTAAACTATTTAAAATTGTTGATATTTGCATCGGTTCTGGGATGACTAATTTTACTACAGCTAAGTCCCTAGCCATTACTAACATGTGGTTTACATATTCTACTACATTATCTCCGTCTCTCATTTTGAATGAGTTGCATTTTTGTAGTAGCAACTGCACATTTAATTTGGCAGTTGTGTCATACTTAGCTGTTATTGAGTCAAACAACTCTTTAGAGGTCTGGTATTCTTCGAAGACCCTAATCAAGTCATCCTTTATGTAGGTCAACATGATTCTCCTTGCTATGGTGTCATCATTTAGAAAGGCTTTATACATTTCTATTTGTTGCTCAGTTGCGTCTCGCGATGGCCGACGCAATGTTTTCTTCAATACATACTCAACACCCTCAAGTGTTAGAGCAAGTGTAATTCTTCTCTTCCATATTTGGAAGTTCAAACCGTTCAATTTCTCGGTTTTTGCCAATTCATACACACATATTCTGGAACTCATTTTTATGTGTTTGGTAATTATAACAATTAAACGGTCTAAAAAGAAAACAAACAACACACATAGCAAGGATCATGTTAGAACTAATAAGTGTAATTTTAACTCTATCCACTTTTGAGAATTTATGGCTTTAGTATACCATCGTCGCTATTTCTGGCATCTCTAACGACAATTGAAGGGGAATTGAAGTGAGATGAGATACAACACTTGCTCTACATAGAGGACAATTCGAGTGAGCTTGTAACCATCTATCAATACAAGGGAGGTGAAAAGCTTGACTACACTTGGGCAAGAGCCTAGGAGTCTCATCTTCTTGAAATTCACTCAGACAAACAGAGCAATCAGTTCCCTCGATCAGCCCATCACCTCTTTTATACTTGCAGACAGTGATACTCTTAATGACAGACTCATCCAACCCGGAATTCGGAATTTGCCACGGCTCACCCGGTGAAACATGATGGTTTTCATCAGAACTCTCATTATGATTCCTCTGAAAACGCCTCATCATGGAATTCCAATTACCACAATATTTAGTTACCAGTGTAATAGCTGACCAGAAGGATTGCACTAGCAAGAATTCCAATAATTGCAATAACCAAAGGAGAGACTTGTTCCTGATTCATCTTGAACATCAAAACCGAAAGGAGGCGGCGGGGGGAAGATTATGTAGCACCATTGAGGACAGTAGACACTGCAAAATCCTTGTGAGCAATCTGTGGTGCTTTCAAGAGGTACCTATATTTGTCTGTACTGAGGAGTAGCCATTAATTGTACCCACCAAAAACAAAAACTCTGACTAAGAAGTCACTTCAACTTAGAGAGAAGATTACCTGTTTTCTTATACCTTTTACAGACTAATCAGTCTGAGAGAGAGAGAGAGTAAAGAGCAGTTCATGGCAGAAGGTGATCTGTTGCATAATTTCTTTTCCGAATGGAATCTTTGGACGATTAAAAAGAGGGAGGCTTTTGCAGGAGTGCTTGGTTGGAAAGGGAGGGAGAATTGAGAAAGGAGGTAAAAGAAGGTGGTTTGGTGACACATATATCATGGTTTTTGGTTAACGATGTGATATTTTTCTTCACATTGAAAAAATGGGTGACGTTGCCCTCTGATCATTTTTTTATTGGTAATAGAATTTTTGGACTTATGTGCATATATATATATATATATAGAGAGAGAGAGAGAGAGAGAAAGAGAGAGAGAGAGAGAGGAGAGAGCAATGTGTACACTCATTCATGTTTAAAACCACTTAAAAATATTATTTTTTCAATCGAAATAGAAATTTTAATTTTAAAAGCATTTAGTGTATGTACACATTAACCGTGAAATATGAAAAGTACAATAACTTAAATTTAAATTTTTACCATTCATCTTGATCGTTTAAGTAGAACTAACCTAAGCATGGATGAATGTATAAATATACTTTTCTCTCTCTCTCTCTCTCTCTCTCTCTCTCTCTCTCTCTCTCTCTCTCTCTATATATATATATATATATATATATATATATATATATATATATATATATATATATATATATATAAACCTGTTAGCCATAGGCGTTTGGAAGAAGTACGACAAAAGAATATAAGGAATTTAAGGAACAAAGGCGCAAGACCATGTACCCTATATCCTGTGTTGTACTGGGACTATTTAGGTTCGCCATACGCACCAATTTAGACACACAATTGTGAGGAATAGATATTGCCGATTTTAGGTAAATCAAGACTACCATTTCAAAACCATTGGTTCTCATTCACCAGTGGATCTGTTTTCCTTGAACCAGGAACTAGAACCAAATTAGGACTGGCCGGATCTCAACAATCGGTTCCAGGTGAGTCCTAAATCACCCAGAACCAGCCCAAATCATACAATTTTGAAATTTAGAAAAATATAATATGAAACTAGCGGTTTGAAACCACCAGTTTTGGTTTTGACTCGGTTATGATTTTATATAATGTCGAACCGAAACCGAATTGGGTGGTTCTCTATTTCGGACCCAGATCTTGTTTTAGTTTCACCAGGTTTGGTTGAAACTGTCAGACTAGTTCCAAACCAGTCATGTCTACCTAAAATCATATCGATTACGGTTAGGCCATTTTTGGTTTGGCCGGTTGTGGACACGATTCAGTTCCAGATCATAACGCCGGGGCTTTTCAAACCGGCCATGTCTAGTGAGGAATTAAGTTAGATTTGACAAGTAAAACGATGCATAAATCCAGGTCTCAACCCTTGGCGAGTTGGTAATAAGTCCGTCTTGGTTGGTAAGACGTTCAATTGATCGAAGGCACCCTTAATTCATGTTCTTTTATTAATTTATAGCTCGGCGAAATGGTTCGCATAAGCATAAGCATAAGCATGTTTATTTAAATACCATGAGTTTGCACCGAGAGCATTAACTCAATGACAGGGTGCTCTAACGCTGTTGCTGCTGGCTGGTGGGGAATTCGACTCTCAAAAGCATATGCTATTTTCATTTAGATGGATTTACATTTTACCGCATTACTGGTGCTGAATTTACGGATCAATGCCTGATTGATGATTTTCTTCCCTCTGGCAGTACTACCTGTCTTGCAGTATTACAAATAGCCGGCTAGGATTTCCTTTTTTCTGCAAAGACCTACCATGCAATGTGCAGTTAATATGACGCAATTTTACTTTCTCCATTTTACTAACCCTGTTCATGCTGGAGTCTCTAAACCTAGCTGGTTCAGGTGATAGGACGAACGGTTTCAAAACCATCGGTCTCGGTTCCATGTAGGGCTGGAACACAAGAACCGAAACCCGACTGGCCCCAAGGTTCTCTTGGTTCTATGGGTTTCGTTTTTGAGGGAGTTCAGGTCCAAGTCAAACCATCAGGTCGGAACCAAACTGGACGCATCTATACTGGACCATATGTACGCTCTAACTCAATGGAACTCATGGCCTCCTTGAACTTGAATCGGCGGTGGAGCCAAGTTTGGGGTCTTCTCAGGATGTAGGGTTTTTCTCATACGACCTTTTTTTATATAAGGAAAATCCTTGTTCTGCCACTGACTTGAATGCATGTGTTAACAAAGTAGATTGCGAACATCTAAGCTTTAAAACTTGGTATAAGTTTTGCCAAATTACAAACAAGTTTATATATATATATATATATATATATATATATATTGAAAACATATCCTACCCACCTACGACAGTTCATCTATTGCTTTTAGATGGTATGAGTGTAATTTACAATTTTTAAGGTGTTTTGAGAAAATGTGAAAGACATTGTTAACACATACTCATGCAACCCAAGAATAACGAGTAAAAGATCCAATTACTATATATATATATATATATTACTTGTTCCTGCATACATTTCATGACATATATTCATACGTCCAATTAACTTTTTTTCGGTATGAAAGTGTTTTTATAAATGAAAAGGACAACTACATTATATTCATCCTCCAACAAAGTAAACAAGAAGCATATGTATATATTAAGGTACACATGAAGAGTTTTCCTTTCTCTCTCCGTACATATGTTTGTCTCCACCCACAAAGTGGAAGTTAGGCTTTGCTTTTTTTCACATTTTCTCATTTTTTTCAACGAAAAGACATCAGAACTGGCTTATTTGAAAAATAAATTACATTGCTTATGCTAGGGTGGAAGTAGACATGACCGATTTGGAACCAGCCCCGCAGTTCCAACTAGAACCAAACCAGGCCAGGAATTGGTGAAATCAAAACCGGATTTGGAATCGGAGACCACCCAATTTGGTTTTGGTTCCACCTTCTATAAAACCAGAATCGTGTTGGAACTGGAACTAGTGATTCTAAGCTGCCCAATCAATTTTTTTATTTTTGTTTCACAATTTTAAATGTTTTTATGATTTCAGTGGGTTCCAAGCGTTTAGAACCCAACCCAAAATTCAAACTCGTGGTTTTGAGTGAGAACAAAAACCAGCTTATTCTCGGTTTGGTTTCAGTTCCTAATTCCGGTTTACCCAAAACCAGTCATGTCTAGGTGCGACCATTGATGATTTCCCTTTACTTTGTATGACATATTGTAAGGAGCAGTTTGTGGGATGGGTCAAAAGGGGCGTTGGCCATGCAAAAGCAGGCTCATCTCCACCATCCATTTCATGGGCCTGATGCCATTAGTGTCTTAGCTTTATCAAAGCATCAATACATGCCTTTCTTCGTGAAAGCCAACATGTTGATGCTCTTGCTACTAGGGTTTATATGGGGTTTTATTATTCCCTTCCCCCACCTGTTCATTAAAGAGAAGGCATTATGGTTGACACAATAATCAGCTACCAATAGTCTATTGGCATAATTTTCAGCTTTTACAGAGGAAATAGTCACAATAAAAGCAAGATTACAGCTTTTGTCCTTTAAATAAGAAAAAAGTTAGCAGTAGTGATAGCAAATCAGGTCAGCAGGTCGAGTCAGAAATATAGGCTGACCTGGATTCAACCCGATTTTTCTTCAGGTTATATTCTTTGATCCAAACCTCATTGTGACCATGATGTGCATATAAATATGTGTAAAATGTTGCATTATAATATATTTATATATAATATTCACATATTATACATGAATAACAAAAAATTAGTAAGATGTCCTTTAGAAGAACTAAACAAGTATGCATGTATATGTGTATATATATATATATTTGTGTGTGTGTGTATAGAGAGAGAGGGGGGAGTGGCTAGATAGTTGATTGATCATCACCACCATCCATGTGATCAATAGGATGGTGGTGATCAAGGCACTCATCTCGTGTCACATTAAATGGTATTAATCATTGTGTTGATATTGATAGCAACTTGATGTGTATCATTCGTGTGATTACACGAACAACATAGATTGTATAATAGAGTCTGACATGTGAGAGTGTCTAACAACTCCTAGTTTTCATATATATGTATGTATAGTGATTAAATCATGTCCACCAGTAACGTTGTATACTCATGTCTAACCGTTACTTTTCATAGGCAAAGTGATTGGATCATATTCATGACATCAATCCTTGTACCAATGTTGATGGGTGACTCAATAGTCTGGCATGGGAGGGCATCTAGCAACTCCCAATTTTCATATATATGTAGTGATTGGATATTGTACACTAGTGATATTGTCCACTCATTTCTAACCATTACTTTTTATAGTCATGAGTTCAATAACATTCTCTTACGTACTTTTTCAAAAACCCTTCAAGCTTTTAAAATTACACTCTTGCAACTGAAAAGCATTTAGATTTTCATATATGTGTATATATATATATGTATATGTATATGTATATATATATATGTATATATATATATGTATATATATATATATTTATTTATTTATTTATTTATTTATTTATTTATGTATTGCCTGAAAAGAAGTAAGCAACTCACTTTCATTAGAAGCAAAATCACGGAGAATTTGACACCACGAGAATGAGAATTACAACCCTAACCAAATCAAAACCAAGTCTTTTCCCGCACCAACTCATGTTAGCTACACTATATGGATCACTAGTCGCTGTTGGGTCGGATCTTGTGTCATATCAGACATGTCACTCTTGGATCAGTATGTTTGTTATCAGTTTTTGTCATTTTTTTCAAAAATGTCAACTGTTTTAGTGGTTTGCTCCCTTTTGGGTTCGAACCAGAACTGGCGATCATGAACCGTAACTGGACCCAGTTCGGTTCTGGTACGGGTTCTAAATGAACCATAATCCATGATTTCCAACTGCCGGTTTTGTTTTACTCAAAACTGAACCACACTGTTAACTAAAAGAACAAGATCAACATTTTCATTTTCTCTTCCAACACTTTCGACTTCTCATTTTCTAAGTATGTATCAACATCCATATATATATATTGAAAACCAGATCCTACCCATCTACGACAGTTCATCTATTGCTTTTAGACGGTATGAGTGTAATTTATAATTTTTAAGGTGTTTTGAGAAAATGTGAAAGACATTGTTAACACAAACTCATGCAACCCAAGAATAACGGGTAAAAGATCCAATTACTATATATATTTATTTATTTATTTATATTACTTGTTCCTGCATACATTTCATGACATATATTCGTACGTCCAATTAACTTGTTTTCGGTATGAAAGTGTTTTTATAAATGAAAAGGACAACTACATTATATTCATCCTCCAACAAAGTAAACAAGAAGCATATGTATATATGAAGGTACACATGAAGAGTTTTCCTTTCTCTCTCTCCATACATATGTTTGTCTCCACCCACAAAGTGGAAGTTAGGCTTTGCTTTTTTTCACATTTTCTCATTTTTTTCAACGAAAAGACATCAGAACTGGCTTATTTGAAAAATAAATTACATTGCTTATGCTAGGGTGGAAGTAGACATGACCGATTTGGAACCAGCCCCGCAGTTCCAACTAGAACCAAACCAGGCCAGGAATTGGTGAAATCAAAACCGGATTTGGAATCGGAGACCACCCAATTTGGTTTTTGTTCCACCTATAAAACCAGAATCGTGTTGGAACTGGAACCAGTGGTTCTAAGCTGCCCATTCCGTTTTTCTATTTTTGTTGCACAATTTTAAATGTTTTTATGATTTCAGTCGGTTCCAAGCGTTTAGAACCCAACCCAAAATCAAAACTCGTGGTTTTGAGTGAGAACCAAAACCAGCTTATTCCCGGTTGGGTTTCAGTTCCTAATTCCGGTTTACCCAAAACCAGTCATGTCTAGGTGCGACCATTGATGATTTACCCTTTACTTTGTATGACATATTGTAAGGAGCAGTTTGTGGGATGGGTCAAAAGGGGCGTTGGCCATGCAAAAGCAGGCTCATCTCCACCATCCATTTCATCGGCCTGATGCCATTAGTGTCTTAGCTTTATCAAAGCATCAATACATGCCTTTCTTCGTGAAAGCCAACATGTTGATGCTCTTGCTAAGAGAGTCTGTTAATTCTCCACAATATATATATATATATATATATATATATATATATATATATATATATATATATATATATATATATATATATATATATATATATATATATATATATATATATATATATATATATATATATATATATAAGTAGAGAGAGAGAGAGAGAACGTTTCAAAAAAATGGGAAGACCTTGCATCTTCACTATGTGGGAGGACGAGAGTGCATACAAAGTGCGCTGCTCTCATTTCCTATCCTTCGGACCCATCTACCACGCCAACGGACACGTTGTGGAAGACATCGTCTTTAACGACGTCTTAAATAGGGCCAACAAAACCAAAGAGGAGATTTTGGCCGCATTGCGAGCCGTCGCCATGACAACCAAGGACTACTATGAAGATCAAAAGGTCATCCCCGAAGACGACGAGTTCGTCGTCGCATTAGTAAGAGATGGTTGCTTCTTGTTAGAGATGTTGCACATCAAGGTCACCGATCCACGCCCACTAGCCACCTTCCGAACCCGGTTCCACACCGACCCTTATATCATAAACACGCCCATTTTGCGTCATATTTTTCTAGATTTCTTTTTCATCAAGAACCAAATTCCTATGGTTGTGCTAAATAAGCTGCATGTATTGCTCGGATATGAATCTGAACTCAAAGGAATGACACTGGAAGAGATGTTGAATGAGTACTTTTGTGAATATATCATAGACACTCGTCTGGATAAAAGACGCTTGGTTGGTGCTCTTCATTTTATTGACGCAGCAAGAACCAAGATGATGCCGGGCATGACTCAAATGAAGGTACCAGGGGCACCCGCGGACTCGGTTGTCGGAAGATCAAATTGCACAATATGGTGAAATGATCAGCGTGTTGCATAGTGTTGTGGATTTAAAAGATTCAGGGGTGAAGATTGTGAAAGGAGATGGTGGGAGTGTCGAGTGGACGACCGGGATAGGATGGTCTCGTGTTCTCAAACTCCCTCCCATTCTCATTAACCGTGATTCAGATTTCATATTCAGAAATATAGTTGTTTTTGAGCAAAGATATCCTGAAGAAGACGTCCCAATGCAGCCGGTCTCCGCTTACTTGCGGCTTCTCAACGATGTCTTGCGCACCCCGGCGGACGCTCGGATATTGAGTTCTAAGGGAATCTTCATCAACCATCTCGGCGCCGACAACAACATCATTGAATTCTTTACCAAACTGGAACTAGGAGACACTTATGGGATGGATATGTTATCAGAAACCCGAAGGGAGATCAACAAGTATAGCGACTCGAGGGGGGTCACGTTGTGGGCTGATCTGAGGCACACCTACTTCAGGAGCCCCTGGGCCTACTGCTCCTTTGCCGCTGCAATCTTTTTGCTTATTCTCACCATTATGCAGGTTGTTTACGCCACGATTGCATACTACCACCCACATTGAAATAACAAGGCGTTCAGCTATCAATCATCTCGTGAAGAATTAATTACTCTGTTTTAGGCGTGAGTAGGCTATGATGTTTTCATCTAGACATAACGCGAAAGGTATTTATAAAGAGAAATAAATTAGCTCTGCTTGTCGATAGATTTTGATGTTTTTATCTAGACATCGAAATAAAATCAAAGGAGGAAAAAGGAGGACTGCTCTGAACGATTTCCATCCATGAGTCTCATGTAATTTGTTAAGCTTAATCCCAAGTTTCTTTGAAAAGAACTTTTTGTTTGCAACAGTAACACCGCTTTTATTGCCTTGAAGTCGAAGTGAACTAACTATGTTATTTGGTGAATTGGGATTTCACTCAAAATCTCCATCATTTAACGTGCTTTGGTGAATCGTAGGATGGGGTTCACTCTCGTAATTTGTGATTATGAAAATCAAACTACCTTTAGTTACTAGTGAAGATTTCCATTCTTGGCAGCGGTGCAGATGTTAGAGATGCTGCCCTCCTCTGCAAGAAGATGAAGTTCATATACAGGGTGTTGGGGAAACTGAGGGTGTTGGGTAAACTGATGGTGATCTTCAGTAGTTTGGCCGGATTCTTCCCATAGTTGTGTTGGATTCCTCACCACATACGCAACGGATGGCCTGAGAATGAAGAGAAGAAGAGCACAAAATAAATAGTGAACAGGTATGATTCCCGGTTTTCTTTTAATGATTAACCGCCCAACACTAAGAACCATAAAACATGGTAGGCCTAATTACTGCTCTATAATATTTACCTTTTAACTTTAATGGTATCTTCTTATCACAAAGAATACCTGATGATCCTCTACATTTTAACCTACTAGCATTAATTTCATGTGTAACATCTCTATCAATTCTTTCATCACTCTGAAAAATTAAACCTAGGTATTTAAAACTTTCTTTTTGGGGATGCAATGTGTGCCAATTTTAATTTTTATATCCTCTGAGGTAACCAAATGATCAAACTTATATTTCATATATTTTGTCTTTGTTCTATTAAGTCGGAGGCCTTTGCTTTCTAATGTTTCTCTCCATAGTTCCAATTTTCTATTAACTTTTTTCTTAGACTCCTCTACTAATACAATGTCATCTGCAAATAACATTCACTAAGGTACTTCATCTTGAATATGTTTTGTTAACTCATCAATCACCATTATAAATAAGTATGGACTTAAAGTTGATCCTTGATGTAACCCAATATTAACTTCAAAGAAGTCTGTCATTCCTTCATGAGTCCTCACATGTTTTTGGACCATCATATATGTCTCTTATAAGGTTAATGTATGCCAATGAGATACCTCTTTTTTTCAAAGTTCTTCAAATAACTTCACTCAGTACTCTATGATAATCTTTTTCTAGATCAATAAATATCATGTGAAAGTCTTTATTTTTTGCTCTAAAATGTTCCATAAGATGTCTCAAAAGGTGAATCACATCAACAGTAGATCTGCATGGCATGAATCCAAATTACTTCTCCATTATACTTGAAACTTGTCTTATCCTATGTTCGATAACTCTTTCCCATAATTTCATAGTATGGCTCATTAACTTGACATCTCGATAATTGGAACAATTTTGAATGTCTTCCTTGTTCTAATATATGTGTATAAATGTACTTGCTCTCCATTCTTCGAACATCTTTTAGTTTTTCCATATTTCATTAAATAGTCTTGTGAGCAAAGTGATTCCTATTTCTCTTAGTATTTTCCAAACTTCTATAAGAATATTATTTGGTCCTACTGATTTATAACCCTTCATATATTTAAGAGCCTCTTTCACTTCATTCTTTTAAATACTTCGGTAGAAATTGTGGTTTATATACATTTTTTATTTCGCTAACTCTCCTAAGTTAATACTAACATCTTTATTTTTATTAAAAAGCTTATAAAAATAGTTTTTTCATCTATTTCTTATATCATCATTTGCCACTAGAATTTTTCATCCTCGTCCTTGATGCATCTAACATAATTAAGATTTTAAGTTTTCTTATCTCTAGCCTTAGCTACCCTAAAAATATTTCTTTCACCCTTTTTTGAGTTGAGTTTTTTATATAAATCCTCCCAAATTTTAACTTTTGCTCCCTTTTTCTCTTCTTTCTTTGCTTTCTTATAAGCCTCTAAAGTTTCACTAGTTTTTTTAATATAATGTAATTTGTAACATGTCCTCTTTGCCTTGATTTTATTTTGTACTACTTTACTCCACTACTAAGCTTCTTTTTGTATCGGTACACCTCCCTTAGATACACCTAGCATATCTTTTGCCACTTTCCTAATATGTGGTCATATTGTTCCATATATTATAGGGTATACCAACATAATTCCAAACATCTCCTTAAAGGACTTTTTGTTAAAATATATTTTCTTTCTCACTTTTGAGGTTCCACCATTTAGTCTGAATAGCTCGATGCACTCTTTTCTTCTTTGTCCATTTTGGGTGGTTAAGCTTTCTCCTGGAATTACCTTGCAATCTTTACAACACACTCTATCTTTTTTTCTACAAATAAAGTAAACAATTTGTGTTTGTGATAAGTCAGTCTTATAAGTAATTAAATGTTCATCTCGTTTTTTGAAGATTGTATTGACTATAAAGAGATCAAATGCCATAGCAAAATTTAAAATCTCCCTACCTTCCTCATTTATATCCCCAAAACCAAAGTTTCTATGAATACCTTGATATCCTAATGCCTCTTTACCGACATGTCTATTTAAGTCTCCTCCTAAACAAATCATCTCCCTTTGTGGAATCTTTTGAATTTTCTTATCTAACTCTTCCCAAAAAGTTGTCTTTATATTATCTTCTAGTCCTACTTGGAGTGCGTAAGAATAAACTATATTCAAAACTTTAGCTCATAACACTAATTTCAATGTCATGATTCGGTCACCATATCGTTGTATGTCTACTACACTATCCTTTAAATCTTTATTTATGGTAATACGAACTCCATTTCGAGCATTTTCTTTACCTGAGTACCATAATTTAAAACCTTTATTCTCTATCTCCTTTGCTTTTTCTCCAACTCATTTTGTCTCTTGTAAACATCTGAATCATAGTATCTACTACTTCCGTTAGCTTACCGAATAATGTTCTGATATTCTAAGAACCAATACGAATCTTATTATCTAGGACTAGCTTTCTTACCCCCTGCATCTGCTCATAATCAAAATGTGGAGACCCTCTCTACAAATTATTCACTACATTTGACCAGCAATATAGCGGTACTAACTTCTTTACCCACACCCGTTCATGATGTGAGAACCATCTTTGTAATTATTTCACTACATTCGGGAGAAAATGTAGTGACCCTTGCTTACTTATTACTGCATTCGGACTCTACAACACTTCGCTAGGTGGGGACACCCTAAAGCAATGCTCATAATTTTTATAATCCATGTTATAAAATCCGACGAAGTTTTACGCTGGTAGTCAGAAGCATAACACAACCCTCCTCTTTTATCCGAGCTTGGGACCGGCAATGTAAGGGTGATCCCTTACATGGGCGGAGTTGTATTGGTTATTGCAACCATCCCATAAAAAACAGCTAGATAGTCGGTCAGTCTAACTGTCTTTCCTATTTGAGTCTTTACATAAACAACAATCCACGATTCTCACCATAAGCCTTATACAAACCGCATATAGAATTTGCCGTCCATAAGATGGTGCTTAAAGGACAGTGGTAGGCGAGCACCACATAAACCCCTTGAAGTCCAGTGAGCAGCAGCGAGAGTGCAACTAGCCGATGGGTTCGTGAAATAGGAATGGTGTAGGTCTGCCCTCAATGCAACCCGTTTCAACTTACAGTATTCGATGATCTTTGCACGAGTTTCAAAAGCATGTCCATCCAATATCTATCTCCCAGTTTGAGATCCTTAAAGAAGGTAAAGACGTCTTCATGTGTGCCAAGATGGTTGACGTTTCCGGCAGAACTCAATGGCTCAACATCGTTGGCGGTGTGCAAGAGATGGAATAGAAGTCGTAAGATGAAAACGATTGCAGTTGGCCGGTCTCTACATCATCGACCTATGTTGGTGAAGATGAATCGGGAATTTCTATTGATAAGATTAATGACGGAGACCACGAAACTCTCGTTGTCGACATCCATTCCACTGTTCCTTTGGTTCCTTTCTAGATCTATGCATGCATCCATGAGATTGACGGCAATATACCACAACTTATTCCACCGTAATAACGATGAGGAGCCCTTGGTTGGTACTCATTCTTGTTAGTTTCAAATAGTTGATCCCAAAAATTGCCAAAATGATTGAAGGAGTAATTGTCTATTAACATTTACACACGTATCCAGGCAACTACACATAAACCCATTTAAAGGAAAGAAGGATATGAAATCGTACCATCACCGAATGAAAGTTACAGCAACTTACGAATCTACTCACCATAACTATAATTAGGATTAGCTGCCTTCCTTAATCAATCATCAAGCATCACACTTAAGTCTATCCTTTATTTTCCTTTTTCATTCTCTACAACATTTTTGCTGTGTGAATTTAGTCCGTCTTTGGTTGCATAATCGAGAAATTTCTCGATTATTGAACGTTTAAAAGATCGTTATGTCTACTTTTCAATTAAATAAGAATCACTCGGATGACTGAGGTACGATCAAATCCATGAGACCTTATCAGAGATACTACAGGGTTCACTTAACCGGATATACCTTCTCAAAGAACACAGCAATAACTCTAACCCATCTTAACCGATTTGTGATCTTATAGAAAGGTCTCGGTGTCTTTTTTTCATAAAATCAAGAATCAATGGAGTTATAGTAAAGATAAGTTGATCCTATTAAGAGGCTTTCCTCTTTTGTTTAGTCGAGTCAGTTATGGTGCTTCTAGAAAGTAGGAGTCAAGTTTAAGAAATCTGAATATGCACTCTGAAATGCCATTTTGAGGCACTTGAACCTGCAAAAGAAATGAGCATTCCCGTAAAGTTTTTCTAATCAGAGTTCCTGCATTATACTCTGTTTACATATTATTTCGAGCTTTCTTCCTTAGACGTCCTGCTGATTACTCTGCTTTTTTCTCTTTACTCATAAGCCAAAAACATAGTAACTCATGGCCAGACAATTTATAGCCGGCACGACCTTCTGCTTTCAAGATTTAGGTGGGCGGTGGTATGCAATCATGGCATAAATAACTTGCATCATGGTGATAATAAGCAAAACGATGGCAGCAGCAATGGAACAGTAGGCCCAGGGGCTCCTGAAGTAGGTGCGCCTTAGGTCAACCCACAACGAGACCCCCCTCGACTCGCAATGCTTGTTGATCGCCCTTCGAGTCTCTGATAGCGTATCAATCCCATAAGTGTCTCCTAATTCCAGTTTGTTGAATAATCCGGCGCCCAGATGCTTGATGATGATTCCCTTAGAACTCAATATCCGAGCGTCTTCTTCAGGAAATCTTTGCTCAAAACCACTATATTTCTGAATATGAAATCTGAATCACGATTAATGAGAACAGAAGGGAGTTTGACAACAGGGGACCATCCGATCCCGCCCGTCCAATCGACACTCCCATCATCTCCTTTCACAATGTTCACCCCGGAATCTTTTAGATCCACGACACTATACAACACGCAGATAATTTCACCATATTGTGAAGATTGGTCGTTCGACTACCAAGTCCGAGGCGATGCTGGTGCCTCTGCACCGATATTCGAGTCATGCCGGGCTTTCATCTTGATCCTTGCTGCGTCGATAAAATGAAGAGCACTAACCAGGAGTCTTTTATCCAGTCGAGTGTCTGATGTATTCACATAAGTACTCAATAAGCATCTCTTCAAATGGCATTCCCTTGAGGCCAGAGTGATACCCGAGCAATACATGAATCTCTTTTAGCACAACCATCGGAATTTGGTTCATGAGGAAGAAGAAGTCAAGGAAAATATAACGCAAAATGGGCGTGTTTATGGAATAAGGGTCAGTGCGGAACCGGGTTCGGACGGTGGCTAGTGGGTGCGGAACGGTGGCCTTGATGTGCAGCATCTCTAACAAGAAGCAACCATCTCTTACTAATGAGACGACGAGCTCGTCGTCTTCGGGGATCATCTCCGGATCTTCGTAGCACTCCTTTGTTGTCATGGCGTCCAAGAGCTCCTCTTTGATTTTGTTGGCCCTCTTCAAGACGACTTTAAGGACGCTGTCTTCCACAACGTGACCGTTGGCGTGGTAGATGGGTCCAAAGAATAGGAAGCGTAGCCACTGTCGTCCTCCGACATGGTGAAGATGGAAGGTTTTTGAGGCAGCACCATTTTGCAGAAATCCGCGCCCCCCCCCCCCCCCCCTCTCTCTCTCTCTCTCTCTATATATATATATATATATATATATATATATATTATTAACCGTGCGTATAGAAGAATCTTGCCTGTTGCCCTGACTGTCAATGCCTTGATTGCTCTACAAACTCCTTGCATGGGTCCCAGTGGTGTGGAGTGCCAATGAGGAAGTATCCTCCAAATAAAAGATTAGTCTTGTAAGTAGATTTGTCATGTTCTTTCAAAAAAATTGAGAAATTGGGATCTCAAAATGTAAAATCTTAAAAAACACGATAGTTTTATGATTTTTTTAAAAAAATAGATAAAAATATCTTGTAAGTTTTAAAATTTAACACTTTGAGACCCTAATTTCACTTCACATTAGCTAAGTGGTTCTTCATGCCTTCATGTGCTTTTAGCCCTACTTAAATTGTATTATGGGAAAAGAAATACAAAGCAAGTGAATCCAACGATAGGCTACGCTATTTCTAAAAAAATTTAAATTTTGAGCTCACAGTGGGGAATAGCCCATGGTTATACCATGGGTAATTTAGTATGGCCACTATATATACCATGGGTAATTAGGATCTCAAAACGTAAAATCCTAAAAAAACAGGATAGTTTTATGATTTTTTTTAAAAATTCGATAAAAATATCTTTTAAGATTTAAAATTTAACACTTTGAGACCCTAATTTCACTTCACGTGGTTCCTCATGCCTTCATGTGCTTTTAGCCCTACTTAAATTGTATTATGGGAGAAGAAACACAAAGTAAGTGAATCCAATGATAGGCTATGCTATTTCTTAAAAAAATTAAATTTTGAGTTCACAATGGGGAATAGCACATGGTTATACCACAGGTAGGATTTGTGCTTCTGTTATATATACTTTTTCAAGGATGGGGCAACCAAAAGTGGGACTCGGGCCTGGACTTAACTGGATCTGTATCAGGTCTAACCTGCGGCCGACATGACACTTTCATGTAGACCTAAATTTAGAGAGGTCAATATGGGTCACGAAAATATGGGACAACACACGGTTGACCTTTCATTGACTTTTGCTTCACTAAAATCGGATAAGTCAATCCGATCAAATCCAACCCAACCTGATACGGTGAATATGAAGAATGTCTCATGACAAAGGTTTGTATCAAACTCTCTTGCGCGCTTATCTTAATTTTCTCGCATTTTCTTTCTTTCTCTTATTTTTCCATTTCCTCTTCTTCTTGCTTGATACGTTCTTCCCTTCTCCTTCTTATTCATTTTGCTTTTTCTTCTTATTTTGTTGTTTTAAGTTTTGTCTATATTCTTTTCTCTTTCATTTGTTTCTTCCTTCTTGTTTTCTGCTTTTGTGGATGCTCTTAATGATTGTCGTCTTCTTCCTTCAGCTTGCTTATGGAAAATCAAATAGATCATGAAAGAGAAAACAAGGAGAGAAAGCTTATCATTAGGTGAACGAAATTGAACGAGGCTGAGTTCTAACAAACAGCTTGTGATCACGCTCGAACAAACAATTTTCCGAATCAACGAACAGGATCGTTTAGCGAACCAGCTGAACCTGAGGAAACAAATCGTCCAACGAGCCGAGGGTTGGTATCATGTTCTTCGAATCATTTACCAGCCCTACTCTTCTTCACAGAGGGTTGGTACCTTATGATTCATTTCACTCACGTTAGATAAGTCAATCCGACAAATAAGATCGATGATTAGTTGTGGATGTACGTGTATACTTCTCGAAAGGAAAGTGTAAGGTGCTTGCAATAATAGTTAAGGCAACAGGATTCCTCTTCCTCACGCAGGGCTGAATTTCTTGTGACATATATATATATATATATATATATATATATATATAGAGAGAGAGAGAGAGAGAGAGAGAGAGAGAGAGAGAAGAGAGAGAGAGAGCATTTGAGTAAAATGGCGGTGAATCCGACGGTGAGTGCAAAGCCTTGCATCTTCACCATATGAAGGACGACAGTGCCTAGAAAGTCCGGCGGCCCCCTACATCCTATCCTTCGGACCCATCTTCTCTACCGCAACACCTGCACGTTGTGGAGGAGGCCGTCCTTACAGTGGTCTTGCAGAGGACCAACAAAAGCAAAGGGGAACTCTAGGGCGACATGCGGGAAGTCGCCATGAATATGAAGAGGTGCTATGAAGATTTGAAGCTCATACCGGAACACGACGACGAGCTCGTCGCCGCAGTAGAAAGAGATGGTTGCTTCCAATTAGAGATGTTGCGAACCAAAGCGACTGAATTGCACCCGCTGGCCGTCATCCGAGTACAGTTCTTCCCCACCCCTTACACCATAAACACTCCAGCGTCATATTTTACTGGACTTCTTCCACATCAAGAACCAGTTTCCTATGGCTGCTTTATGAGTTGCTTTGCTCGGGTATGAATCTGAATACATGCCTCTTGAGGAAATTCTCGATAAGTATTTGCGCGAATATATTGTAGACAATCCTCCGGGTGACAAACGCTTAGTTAAAGCTATTCATCTTATCTTATCGATGCAGCTACGATCAAAATTCTGCCGGGGACGACTCCAAGACCGGCCTCGGGAGATCGACATTGGCAAAGCGGCTAAATGGTTAGCGTGTTGCACAATATATATATAAAGAGGAGAGGACAGAAGAGAGAGAACATGATAAATCAAGTTTGACCCACGTCCAAACTGCACCAAACCAGTTATGGTGGAAAATCACTTATTTGAGTCACACTCGCAAAATCCAACTATTAACGCAATCTATACCTAACCTAGATCTTAATGGAGTTCAGTTATGATCTATAAACTCTAGATGTAGAAATTAATTAAAAGTCAATCTTTTTTTCCTATGGTTTTTCTCATGCAATATCTCGGGTCTGGAAGTGGCATTCTAAAATGAGACGCTTATCTGGATCGTCACCATGCCTGAACCAAAGGCACCCCTTGGTAGGTCAGTAGTGTTTATACAGGAAAAGTTTTTACACCTTTTTTTTTTAATATATCAATTTACATGGTTTCATTTTGAATGAAAATGTTTGGTGGTGCGTCGGTGAAGCCGCTTGAGGTGAAATAAACATATCAAATCGACAGTCGAAGCATGGTTGGACCCATAAATTCCTTATATCATCTATTTTATATTCATAATCTTTTCTACCCAGATAACAAGATGAAAGCTAAGGGTGTTCATGGTTCGGTTCTAGTCTCAATCTTGAACCAAACTACTTGTTTTGGTTCTCAACTTTTAGAGAACCGAACCGAACCATGATATAACTAAAAGTGAACCAAACTGAACCCCCAGTTCTGGTTTAGTTTGGTTCTGAACCACGATTCAACTAATTAAAGGATTTTGCTAAATACAGTGTATTATGCCATGACATTATTTGGACCTATGGTCCACATTTTATATGTATACGAGGTTATAAAACTCGTATATGAACTTATAAACTTGTCAAGATTTAAACCTATATAAGTTTATGAACTTTATATATATATATATATATATATATATATATATATATATATATATATATATATATATATATATATATATATATATATATATATATATATATATATATATATATTCACATTTAATATGTATATAAGGTTATAAAACTCATATACATAAACTTATAAAGATTATATATATATAAGTTTTGTAAATATACATATAAAATATGAATATGTATATGTATAATGATTGGGTTATGATAGGTCGGTTTCAACACAAGAACACTCAACCAAACCACTAGAATTTTTTTTTTCTACTGGAACCAAACCACCATACATCTAGAATCAAACTGAATCACCTGTTTGGCTTGGTTCCAGCGGTTTGGTTTGGTTAGATTTTAGTTTAAAAAAAATTCTGACGATTTGCTTCAGTCCTGGCGGTTGTTACTTATCCATTACCAAAGAAAATAGATAATATGGCAGATGATCGTTACTGTGCATATGGTGCGCAAAGATCTCCGTACACCCCCTGCGCATACCGACTGCCTTCACTATGTACAAACACCCTCAGCAGGCAACAGAATCAGGGCAAACTAATGGAACGCGGCCTGAATGAGCATCGGGTCCATCGCCACCAGAACCAAAACCATTTCCATGGCGGCTGCCACAAAAACCGAAGCCAGAACCGTACCCAAAACCAAACGGAACCCACGTCCGCTACCCGAATGGCCTGAGCCCGAACCGTATCCCCAGCTCACGTGGGGTCCCGACCCGAAACCCCAGCTATAATCCCAACTGCCATCTGGACTGGACTCATGTCCACTTTTGCCACCATGGTGGGTGGTGCTTCTACCACTTTCAGGCTCCCTTGAATCTGAAGGTGAAGCCATATATTGTCCGGGAGTGCCTTGCTTTCACTGTGGTACTCTGCATCAATGGAGGACAAGGCCAGTATAAGGAGGAGAAGAACCAACTTTTTGGTGCTCAACATTTGAGCTCTTTTGAGTTATCCTGCTAGTGGAGTTTGTATGGAATTCCATGAATGTCTCCTTATTTATAACAAAATATTTGTTTGAAAGAAAACAGAAAAATAATATAAAATAAAAAGGAGATTGTCGGTGCCCGTGACTTAACAGAAAAGGAACAAGAGAGTCCTGCCCGTGAGTTGCATGTTTCCAAGATCATTAAAAGTTTAATGGTTTCTGTAGATTGCATCGAGGGCTTCATGTGCGAAGGAGGTAGAAACGCTTGATGGGGACTGCCTCGTGCTTGGGCTAAGTTTAGGGCAAAAGAAGCACTATTCATCTGGCTAAGGATGAACTCATAAGTTGAAAATCATGAGTTCGATGTCCTGGCTTTCATCTTTTTAATAACAACTAACCATTTTCTCATACTAGATAGAGTAGGTTACATGGGTTTTTTGTTTTCATAGAATTCGATCATGTATTATGCTAGCATGTTACCTCAATATAAGTTAGATTGTTTTTTATTGTTTTCAATATTTTTATGGTCTTCTTTTATGACATTTTCATAATTTAATTTCCCTTACTTTTTTATTTGAGCTTTTTTTATCTTTCTATATGTTGAAATCATTTTAAAGAATTGTTTTCCATAACTAATTTACTATAGTAACTATACAGTCTTTCTTTATGTGATTATTTATGTATCTCAATATCTTTATTTTTCTTAGGACATGTTTTGTACATGTTCATGGTTAACTACTCAACATTCAGAATCATAAATATAGCAGGTCTAATTGTTGTTTTATAATATTTACCTTTTAACTTTAATGATATATTCTTGTCACAGAGAACATGTGATGCACTTTTGAAAAATTGATCCTATCTATTTAAAACATTTCTAGAGATATAATGTGTATCAATGTTAATTTTTATTTCATTAAAGTAACCAAATGATCAAACTTTTATTTCATATATTTTGTTTTTGTTATACAATAGAAAGGTATTACTTTCGATTATTTTTTTCATAATTCTAATTTATTATTAATTTTTTCTTTTTAAACTCATGAGCATCCACTAACCTCATCTGCAAATAAGATACGTGAAGGTACTTACCCTCGTAATGACTTCCACCTTCGAAGTCAGATGTGTTTCTACACGTCCCACTGTAACAGGGTAGCCGGGAAACTGTAAGTATCCATCGAGATGAATAAGGTGTCTCGAAGTGGCAGCTCGCTAGAATCAAGTTTTTGAAAATCGATACGTATATAGAAAAATCACAACCCCAAAATTAGTTCTCCATCATCATGAAATCTAGGAAAGAACTTCGAATGAGTTTCCTTTTAGCTAACATTTCGGTGTGATCAGTAAATAGCAATAACCAAATTGGCGTATATCAGTAATTCAATTCTTTTTCTCACACAACAACAATCATTAGAGAAGCTCATACAGAAGCTTCAACCTGCTTAAAAGGAGCAATGCTAGGCTTGCAAGCAATATCAACAATCTGTGTGTGTGTGTGTTTGAGAGAGAGAGAGAACACTAATTAGTTTTCTGACACCTTGAAGGCGTTATCAACGATACTAGTGTCCATATATATCACATTACTCCCACTTGATTGCAGAGGAAGGTGTGCATTCAGGAAGAAAGTCACAAAGATATTAGGAAATGAAGATTTGGAAGGAAGATTTTGGAGTGCGGAGGCAACGCCGTTAATATCTGATTGAATTTAATGATAAAGAAAGAACCCATCTATCGTATATATATACCCAGCTTTGCCGCCTAATTTCTCCATTGTTAACAGTAAGCAATAAGAAACAGTGAGCCACAGCATCAAAATGATTGCATCCTCACATCTGAAGCAGAGTCTCATTCCTGTCATCCTCATCATTTGTCTCATATCGTCAGATAAACTTGGCTGCGCAGTTCCCAACACCTTCAGTGTTGTTGATTATGGCGCTGTTGGTGACGGCAAAACTGATGATACCCAGGTTTATTTTTACCCATTAATAATCTCTCTCTCTGTCCCCCTACGAAATTATTAGCCACTGACATTCAATAATCGGTTCCTGTATCGATGTAGAAAGAATATTGATTGAACATATTCTCTTTCATAATTGATATACAATTTTTTGGTGAATTTTCGGTTGCTTTAGTCATTTAAGAAGGCGTGGGAGGCTGCATGCAATACCAGTGGCTCTGCAACTATGAGCATCCCACAAGGGAAGACATTTTTGGTTGGTCCTTCAACCTTCAGTGGTCCTTGCAAAGCTTCCTCTCTTCAATTCCGGGTAAACATTTCTCTCTTATGCTGTCAATCTTTCTTATTATTCTTTCTCATATGTTTTCATTCATAATGAAGATGATCAATAGTAATTAAATAACAAATTAAGTGTCTTTTCTACTTTACATACCCGTTGATAAACTCGCATAGACGACTGGGATTAACCAAGATTTTGTACCATCCGGACGCTTCCCGACTGGATGAAGCTGTGACACCGATCTACATCATATGATGTATAATAGTGTAATATGCTCGTCATCTGCATCGAATAGAAATTTTCCATACATATTGGCATGTCATATTGGCCATGTTCTTCAAATAAATAAAAGTATGAGTATGTAGTAAAGTATCCAATCACTTATATTATATAGATAGATAGATACAGTCTTCATCATGTTTGTGTGAATGGCTTTGCAGGTTTCAGGGAACATAACAGCACCAGGTCTAAAATCTGGATGGGGTTGGACGAACAAACACTGTTGGTTGGAGTTCACTTACGTGAACGGATTGACGATTAAGGGATCGGGCACAATCGACGGCTATGGCTCATCTTGGTGGAACATTCCACGCAATGTACGCATATGTGATTGATACTCCTTTCTTCAAGTATTAGCACGATATGTTAACATTATGTGTAACTACTTATTAATTGAGGTTTTTCTTTCTATTTCGTTTCTTTTTTCTTTTGCAGAATTATAAGCGAAGACCTATGGTAAGTGGTTTTTCGAGCTTTCCAATTTAGAACACGTTATCTTAAAAGCTTAAGCATAGGCAAGACATGTCATATATATATATATATATAGAACGGTTGTGATTTAAAAGCATATTCAAGCATGAATTTCTATACTCCACAACACACATATATGTAATATATATACATATGTGTGTATGCTGGTTTTTCGGGCTTTCCAATTTAGCACACGTTAACTTGGAAGCTTAAGCAAAGGCAAGACATGTCACAATAAAGGTCAAACTTTATATATGTAGTGTGTGTCTGTGTGTAGTTTAGTCACATCTGAATTGAAATATGAAATGCATAATATAGATCAAACTTTATAATTTCAAGAGAAAATACTAAAGAGGTAACTTCTTTCTTATAACAAGAAAGGTAAATGCCTTGACACCCTCAATATATTATTTACATACCATACATATGACTCCTTTTAAAGGAAACTTAAGAGCAAAAAAAAGCAGAATCTAAAGCCAAAATTAAGCATTAACTCACTCTAAATAGGTCGGTTACGCAAAATTTTGTCGTCACATTTATATTTGTCACTTACCATATGCACACCCAGATATCGAACTCATGACCTTTGTGAATTGACTCCTTACCGAGGTGAACTATTGCTCTTTGTGATATATATTGCCGGCATTGTTACCAAACTAATAACACAGATCTCTTCCTCTCTGAAAAGTATTCTGAGTTTCCTAACAGTAGTTTTGTTATTAAAAATTGTCTAATAATCAACACTGAAAGCGAATCCCCATATCACGAACTAAGTGGGATCATTTACATTGCATCTTATTCATACTTTGCATTGTGCTCTTACATATGACTAGAGTTTTACTGTTTCCTTCCTCGTACAATATACCACACACGCGCACACACACACACACACACACACACACACACACATATATATATATATATAAAGGTCCATCTAGTTGATATACTCTTAAATCATAATTGTTTGATTAAGAGTAATCAATGGTTGAGATTGATAAAGAGAAAAGTAGAAACTATGTTTGTAATATGATAGTGTAAAAATACTTTTTAACTTTTTCTACTTAAATCTTGACCATTGATTACCATTAATTAAAGGGTCATAATTTCGGAGTATGTCATGCAAAAAAGACCTTAGCATTCCTTTTCTATATATATATATATATATGACATAAACATGAATCACAGCTATCTCATCAAGAGCAACTAATGGTTGAGATTGATGAAGAGAAAAGTAGAAAGTATTTTTTTATTATGGTAGTACAAAAGTAACTTTTTTGTCTTTCTAATAAATCTTGCCATTTATCACCCTTAATCAAACTGTCATAATTTGAGAGTATGTTATGTAAAAGGACCTTAGCATACCTTATGTGTGTGTGTGTGTGTTTAAACTGGCTGTAGCTTCCTGTTCAAAGTGTGTTACCGACAATTCAACCTTACATGAACATAACATATTGATCAAACAGACAATTCAACCTTACATGAACATAACATATTAATCAAACTGTCATAATTTGAGAGTATGTTATGTAAAAGGACCTTAGCATACCTTATGTGTGTGTGTGTGTGTTTAAACTGGCTGTAGCTTCCTGTTCAAAGTGTGTTACCGACAATTCAACCTTACATGAACATAACATATTGATCAAACAGACAATTCAACCTTACATGAACATAACATATTAATCAAACTGTCATAATTTGAGAGTATGTTATGTAAAAGGACCTTAGCATACCTTATGTGTGTGTGTGTGTGTTTAAACTGGCTGTAGCTTCCTGTTCAAAGTGTGTTACCGACAATTCAACCTTACATGAACATAACATATTGATCAAACAGACAACTTTCTATCCATATAAATTGTCCTCTCTAAAACATGGTTAATGCATGGTAATTGAGATTATTTGACGTGGCTAAGTGTTGGTAAACAGGCCATCGGGTTAAAATGGTGCAATGGTGCCACCTTGAGAGGGCTGACAATTGTCAACAGCCAGAAGTTCCACGTGTACATAGCTTCCGATAACGCCCACGTGTCGAACCTCAATATAAGCTCGCCGTTTGATAGTCCCAACACGGACGGCATACACGTGCAGGACGCATCCAGGGTGACCATTGATCAATGCTTCATAAAATCAGGTTAGTGATTAGATGTAAATCTATGGTTCTTATGGATTCCACACAAAAGCTTGTGTGAGTGTATTTCACACCGTATCAGTACTGATGTTTCTTCATGGTACTGGGTTTCATGCAGGCGACGACTGCGTGTCCGTTGGAACCAATAGCTTCAACATCAGAATTAGGAACATCACATGTGGGCCGGGTCATGGAATAAGGTTAGATCCAGACCCAAAGTTCATTACAGATTATGGTGCATCTTTTAATGTATAATGATCCAGGTTGCCTATGAAATGGACTTGGTCAATAGGAATTATAAACTACTTCCCTAGCTAGTCTTACCTAGGGGTGTTCAGGGGTCGGTTTGGCTCGGTTCTACCCTCAACCTTGAATCAAACCACTTCGTTTGGTTCACAAATTTTAGAGAACCGAACCGGACCATGCTATAGCCACAACTGAACAGCCCATTCTCGCTTGGTTTGGTTTTGAACCACGGTTCTACTAATTTAAGGATCTTGTTAAATACAATGTATTATGCCATTAGATTATTTGGATCTATGGTCCTTATTTTATATGTATATGAGGTTATAAAACTCATAAATGTATAAACTTATAAACTTGTCATGATTTAAATCCATATAAGTATATAAACTTTATATATGCACATCATATATATAAGGATATAAAACTCATATATATATATAAACTTATAGAGATTATATATAAGTTTTATACATATAAAATGTGAATATCTATATATAATGGTTTGTTTTGGTATTCATGGTTCAGTTTCAGTACTTGAACCATGAACCAAACTGCTAGAATTTTTCAAGCCAGAACTGAGCCGAACCAAACCGCCAAACATCTGAAACCAAATAGCTGGTTGGTTCGGTTCTTGCGGTTCCATGAACACCTCTTGTCTTATCCCTATATGTAGACTACTGGATGTGTTTTTATCCAACCGTTTATATGAAACAATTAAAGATTTATTGTCATAATCACAATAATCTTACATCTAAATCATTAGATGAATTCTTATCCAACGATTTAGATGAAACAACTAAAGATTTATGTTATAATCATATAGACATAATGAATATATGACCTTTTTCTAAATCTTTTTCTTTGTTTGTGTTCTCTTTAAAGCATTGGAAGTCTGGGCAAGAATGGCTCGCCAGGAAAGGTCGACGGCGTTTCCGTGAAGAATGTCAACTTCAACGGAAGCACGAATGGGGCAAGGATCAAGACATGGCAGGTTGGTTCCCTTATTACATGTAGGGATGCAATCGGGTTGGGTATTGCATGTACCCAAATGGAAACGTAAATAGTAGTTTAGACCACCATACCTATACCCATACCAATGTGGCAGCCGCTAGTTTGGGTCGTGACCAAAACTTTGATCCTTCTTGAAAACGAATTCAGTTTTGGGTAAAATTTATTTAGACTCAAGCAGTTGAAGAACCAGTTTCATACCCAACGAGACCCAACCCAAAACCAGATTTGTCCCCGAAACCCATTTTGTACCTTACTGACATGATGCAAAACCAAACCCAAACAAGGCTTGTTTCTTCTAAAATTACCATGGAAACAAGTATCGATAGTAACAAAAATGCCTTGCTTTGGTTCTTGATAAATATTAATTCATCAATTTTCATCATAAACTAATACTCTCTCTCTCACACACACACATATATATATAAAAGAAAATCGGATCCTACCATACAACTAACATGTCTATCTATTGCTCTTGAGTATCATAGGTGTAATTTAAAAAGTTGTAAAGGTATTTTAAAAGTAGGTAAGTCAATGTAATTAAACCCATTCTTCAAAAAATAATGGTCGAGCACAAGTAGACATATATGTGGTGAGTAGGATCATATATATATATGTGTGTGTGTGTGTGTGTGTGTGTGTGTGTACGTTAGATGCTAAAGTCCTAAAAGAGGTTCAGCCACACATGAACCATTCGATCACCAAGGTATCATCCTTATCACATACAAGGCCCTACCGTGCAACAGGGATGGCACCAATTATCTATAAAGGGCGATGGGATGGTCCTCCTCTCAAAGTATACAATTGGTATATATATATATATATATATATATATATATATATATATATATATATAGAGATAGAGAGAGAGAGAGAGAGAGAGAGAGAGAGATTAGTTGCAGTTGTTCCTAATTAATGAACTTTTCGGTATCAGTTAGTTCTAATGAATAGGAACCTCATAGATTAGCAGTCCAATCGTCCATGCCGTAAAGTGTACGTACTACACAATCACGGTTATTTACCTGAATCCATTAGTATGGAACACTCTCTTCCCCAAGCGAAACCAAAACCAAGCCTTCCCACACCAGACAGAAGTCGTTTACATTTATTCTTCGTGCCCATTGTGCTTTATTCTGTATCATATATCATGTTAGAGTTCAACTTCAGAAGCCTTTACTGCATGAAAAGACTCAAAAACTGTGTTTCAATTGCAGGGAGGTTCAGGATATGCAAGAAATATAATGTTTGAGCAACTTAAATTCAACAATACCGGCAACCCAATAGTCATTGATCAGTACTACTGTGGGGGGGAAAAAGTATGCGAGAACAAGGTAAAGTCCTTCTCTCTTCTTAATGACAAAGAATGATGAACCTTTTCGTTTATTAGAAAGATGGGGTTCCGCAGATCCCCCACCATGTGTGGACACCCCAGATATCGAACTCTTCACGTTCAACTTGAAGGTCCCTTTAAATCGACTTCCCAGCCCGGTGAATTGTGGCTACTTGTGCATGAATGATGATCTTGTATGAGTTATCGAAGTGGTTTAGAGCAGAAAAGGTTTCTATGTGATTAGTGGAATGTTACAACAACAATTAAGTCTTTTTTCATGCTAAATGGGGCCATGCTAACAATTGCCCGTGGAATGTTATAGTGAAATAATTGAATCAGCAAAATACTGAATAGAACATTTTTAAAGCAATATTAATTCCTTGAAAGCATTGTAATCGCTTCCTAAAACTTTAGATTCAAATGATATTTATTCTCCACAGTTTCTTTTAGATAGTTATGAAAATTCATTGGCCAACCATTACTTTGTTTCTGTCTGCATAATTATGAGCGAACACTCGGGTACATGCAGCGGCGGATCTAGAATTTTTTGTAAGGTGGGGCGAACTGTTTATTCGATCATTTGAAGTGGGGTAAACGATGTATAGTGGCCATGGATTCAATCTGCAGCTTTTTCGTTGTTTTTTCCAATTTCAAGTGAGGCGGCCACCCCACCTCGCCTCAATATATAGATCAGCCACTGGGTACATGCATTCTTAATGACCATCCATTGTGATATAACTTGTGTCATTAGCATTTTATATCAAAAGATCAAGATCATGATTTATCATTTTCTTCCAGCACTTCTGCAACAAGTCTCCGAATTTTATTAAGTGTTGATCATCTAATTTTCACCACTTGGTCTAGTTTTATCGAGATTGCCTCTCACTTGTTCTAAATGAAATGCCTTCGATATGTTGCAGCAATCAGCTGTAAAGATCAGTGAAGTGAGCTACATTGGTGCATCTGGTTCCTCGGCAACCGACGTCTCCATTAAACTCGCATGCAGTAAAACCACTGCCTGCACAAATATCACTCTCAAGAACGTGAATGTATCAGCCACGAGTGACGGCAAACCGACTTCATCGTACTGTTCGAATGCCGAGACCGCAATCCAAGGGATGGTTAAACCTTTCATAAATTGTTAAATCGGATTGTATGGATATTCAATTGGTAAACGTGGGATCCTCTAATATGCTAGATTAAATTGTTCTGAATTACGTTCATTTGAAATCAAATGAAAATTTTATTGGCATTACCGATCAAACTCGTTACGCAGAAACTGTCGAAGAATGATCGCGACCTTCAAATACTTGGTTGCCACAATTGAATTTGAAACCTTCAAGGAAGGAAGGTCCTGATACCATCTTCAGTTATGATCCTCCTTATACCCTTTGACAATACCAAGTTCCATAATTCGAGAAAGGGTTGAACCCTTCGCTAGTAGCCGGAATCACGAAAGATCGCTGATCAAGTGAATTTGTCCGGCGAGTGCTTCACCATAATCTCTTTTTAAACCTTCCGAATTCCGGTGTACTTTAACCCAATCCCTCATGTAAATTCTCTTTTTAAATCCAACCAGAATCTAAGCCAAACCATATATTTTGCCACCACACTGAATGAAGTTATCAATCTTGTCTTTACTTAAAAGAAGTTACACAATCTGCGGCAAAATGCTCAAGGAGAAGGAAAAGAATAGATAATTAAATAAAGGGCACTCAATGGTGGCGATGAAGATGAAACACGTTCGATTCTGCCATCAATTCTCCCTCAACAAATCTTCAGAAGGAGATTCTTTTTCCTCATGGATTCTACCAGCCAAACAAGAAAACAGCAAATTATCTAACAAAAAAACAAGAAATCTAAACCCAAAGCGCCGTTTTCCAGTCGATTTTCAGTTTCTAATTTTGGGGTTTGGTTTGATTCGGTTCAACCGACGCCCAGGCCTCAGCCTATGTAGGTGCCTTGGGTCTAAGCTATTATTTAGGTTTTCAGTTTGGTACGGGTAGAACCCACCGTCACAGCCCTAACTTAATCAAGGTTTAATTATTTCAGACCCAGGGCGACAACCCGCCCAGGAAAAGGATCAGCATTTAGGAGGTTTGGAACTGATCGGGTTGGGTATGGGTCGACCCTCTTTGACCCAAAAAAACCATGGATCCCGCATTTTTGAGGTCACCTGACCTGTTGTTGACTCTTTGCTACCCTACCCAAGAAACAAATCTTAAACAGGTCGAGTGTGTTGGATATAGTAACATCTACGTAGAGATACAATTTCTATCCACCGTACAGGTACCCGCCCTGCCCTATCCCTATAGGGAACGAATCTCAACGGATTAAAAACTCACCTCATTGAGGAGAATAACGAGACAAAGAAAACCTACACGTAGGACATGACAGTGTAGGGTTTAAGGTAAAATTATATAAAAGGAGAGTAGATTATATGTTTTAATATAAAATATATACTATTAAATGGCTTCAAAATATATCTTTTATAGGTAAAAATAGTAAGCAAAGAAGCAAGGCAAGTTATACTTGAATGAGTGGAGGGCGGATGCAGGGTTTAAACCCTTTACAATTTCTTGTTTGAGTGGTGCTTACCGTGACTGTGTTAATGTGTCGGGTTTAACTGCAGCTAAACCTGTTAGGGTAAAAAAAAACTTGTTACAGGAGGAGGCCGAAGTCTAACAAACAGACCCACACATGCATCTTCAGAGGGTCGAACTTTCCACCAACAGCAACAGCCCTAGAATGCTCTACCATTGAGCTAATGCTCTCAAAAACCGTTAGGGTCAAAATTTGATGTCAAAAGAATACCATCAATTACACGGGCTGGATTTAGCAACCACATGACTTGGGTACCAGAAAGAAGCACGCTCAACTCTGAGCTTGCAGAGGAGCTTCCTCTTGCCGCTACCATTTACCCTTTCGTTGCAAACAGAGGAGCTTCCTCAACGTGCACCCCCGAGAGTCGAACACCCCACCAGGAGCGAGGCGTCAAAGCAGCCTGCCATTGATCTAACATTTAACTTCAAAAGAACCTAGTCGTTTAATAGTTTTCTTTCAACACAATAAGAGGTCTTGCTCTCTTTTCTAAAACATTCATCATCCAATTTCCCACCCTTTTTGGCGGAGTTCCACTCCAAAGGCCTGAACCACCTTGAAACAACACACCAACAAATTATTCACAGTAGTCTGACACAGTTCATGTGTGTGAAGAATTCCACTGTAACATATTATGGCACGGAAACGACATCGGCCCCCTTGAAAGTCATGTGTATCGATTCAGATCAATAGAGAAATCATACAAACTCGTGTATCAGTAAGACCTCTTCGAGTGAGTTCATCAACTTTCAGACATGGAGTGGTATAATGCAACAGACCCGGTGCACTCACCAGCTTTTTAACCTATGCAAATGCTGCACTTGAAGAATCAGAAAGTTATTAAAATGATACAAATCTGAGGAGTCAACGTTCATCATATAAGCTGGGCCTTTCTTAGGTCCGCAACGACCCCACGATCCTCACTTCCTCGCTCATTGCACAGTACCTATATAAGTTCAAACATTCATCTCATTTCCCACCATGGCGAAGAAAATAAATAAGGAAATAAAATGTTCAACTTTTATAGGCAATACCTTGTCCATAATTCCATATTCTACTGCCTCGCTCGGACTGAAATACTTTGGACCCCTTATATCAATCTGCTCCCGAGATTTTCCTGTCTTGCATAAAGAGTCACCTGATGACAGAATTAGAGTTCTTCAGTTGCTATAAAATAAATTATGGAACGCCCATAAGAAGACCAACTAACAAGCGCAGCTTTGATAAGATTTCATATCGGCCTAATTTAGAGCCAGTTATGACGTTCAAGTTCCTTTGATCCTGTTTCTAGACCACACTGTTGTTTAGCTTTATATGATATGCACATGATGTATCAACATCTAAAGCACGGTAAACATAAGTGGGGCAGAACAAGAGATCCAGGAATAACTATTTTGACCATGGCATAAACCGTGCCTTCATACCTCAAGATCGGTTTTCATGTAAAATTCAATAGAATATGTAGCCAATAACATGCAGATTTTAAATGAATGTAAATTCACAAAGAATAGAACCTTGAAACATTTTGCTTTACTTCAACAAATGTAAAAGAAGCCACCTTACCAATTCATCCTTAACATTTTTAATTTCTTTTCTCGCAAGATTGATATCAGTAGTTTGACCTTGGAATCTTGCAATTGCCTGCAAAAGGGGAAAGTGATTAAGCACATGTCTGTATAACCAATAGTCAGGCATTTGATTGCATCTTATATGAATTTTTATAACACAAACTTATAAGGAGAATATTTTTGATGTAACAAATGATGAGACCAAAATCGAAAGTACCTGTTTTATCATTATTGATGATGAGGGTAGGGCAGCCCGATTTCCTCTTGCACCCGCAGCCAAGAGTAAGGCTGCCTCTCCCCAAGCGTTGCCAACACAAAGGGTACAAATGGGAGTTTTGATATAGCTGTACCATCACAAGATTCCTATTAAACCTCAAACTTCAGCAGAAAGACACTATCGAATATAATAGGAACACAAGCAGAATACGTCTCAATCCATTGAAGGAAAGCTACCAAATCATCTAAATGCTTTGAAGATTGTGGCATTTGGGAGACTTAATGTCCAACAGGAAGTACCTATGGATTGCTACAAGCCTAGAAGAAGAATACATCGCAAACCATTAATGGAAAGCTACTTCACCTGTATCATTATCCGTTGACAACATGAACTCAACCCTTTTAAAAGCATGATCCTTTCACATGGCAAAATATTGAAGATGAGAATGGGCTTTGCTACACTCAAAAATCAATTCATGCCATATCGAGTTATATTGTGATAATTTGGCATTGACCATATATATATATATATATATATATATATATATATATATATATATATATATATATATATATATATATATATATATATATGTGTGTGTGTGTGTGTGTGTGTGTGTGTGTGTGTGTGTGTGTATGTTACTAAACAAGCTGGTTTAATTTAAAAATCAATGAGGGTTCTCGTTCGATTATTGGTCGCAGAAAGTCAAATTTGTACCATGTGTACGTCATGCCCGTGGTTAGGCCAACGTTCATAACTTGAAAAAACTTATTTTTTGTTTATATTTTTGTTTTTAAATCTGACTAAAGACTTAAAAAAAAAAAGGACTCGATACATTAATTAAACACGCACACATTCAGAAAAAAAGTAAGAAAGCTAGGAATCTATTCTCTTTCTTTCCCTTGTGATGGAGAAAAAAAGAACTTACAGATGAGAGGAAGCTGTATCCACGAGCAAGCACCTCCGAGAAGAAGAGGATTCTCCTCCACAGTATCTTGAGATAATCCTTACTCATGAAGAGCTTCTCCGACGAGAAGTCAGCATCCTCTGTGACAATCTTGTAGCAGTTGATTCCGCGTGCTCGGCATTGATCAAAGGCAACATCATCGAGGGCACTCACAAAGAGGTGCTGGATCAAATGCTCAGTTCCTTCGCCATGCCTCAAACTTTCCAAGAAGAGATCAAGGATGCCGTTGTTCGCAGTGTACTGCTTGTTAATGGTAATTACCACGAGGGTCTTGTTTTTCATGGAGACCGACTCAAGGGCGTCCTTAAGTGTAATGAAACCAATAAAATGCGGATGAGTAATAGATGTCTGAATGCACCAGCACAAACACACACCCATATATATAATGTTTGCTAATGTTATATACTGCTATATGTTTGAAAGTCTTAAGGAGATGGCGCACACACATACATACACATATATATGCAAACGTATATATTATGCTTGCTAATGTTATATATTGTTATATTTTTGAAAGTCTTAACCATCCGTCTTAAGTATATATATATATATATATATATATATATATATATATATATATATATATATATATATATATATATATATATATATATATATATATATATATGCTTAACAATGTTATGTACTATTATATCTTTGAGGATCCTAACGATCTATCTAAAGAGATGAATGATTGATCTTATTAATAAAAAAGTAAAAAGCACACATGTAATTGTTACACTATTTAACTTCAAATTCTCCTTCTTTCAAATGAACTCCAATCTACTCCCACCCTTAGTAATGGTTCAAAGGAGCACAAACTTCTTATATTCTTTGGCAAAAGGGAAAGAACAAGCATAAAGAGCCGGTGTTCTCCTGGCTAGGGAGTTAACTTAAAATAATCTTCAACTTGAAGGTCATGAATTCGAGATATCCGGAGTGCACATCTTTCTGGATTCTGCCTAACCCCAGTTTAACCATGAAAAAGAGAAGGAAAGAACAAACATCAAAGCTCACAAATACCTTAGTCGGATGTAGAGAGTGAGATAATCTTTGAAGACGAGAGATATGAAAACCCATATTGGCCATGTATGAGAGGGAAAGAAACCCAACAATGGAGAGGAAGAAGACGGTAGTTCTTATCGTCACGCTCTGCTTGAGTCTCCATCCTGCATATTTACAGCAATCCACAACGCTCTTGCCTCGCCGATCCTCCATCAAGCCAGAAATATACATCTACATATGGTTATGGGATATAGAAGACCATATGCTAACTTAGAAATTTATAGAGGGTGCAATAATTTAATGGCTACTTTGTTTATGATTAAGTAAGTTATATAAAATATATGCCTAAGGAATTGGTGGTAATATAAAAGGCATCTAATATGCGAGTTGTTGAGATTAATGAATCTAAAGGAACTAATGTATTGTGGAAACTTAATCTCCATTTTTATAATCAAGCTCACACATTAAACTCGGGGACATATTGGGTCGGTCGTTTAAGTGTAAGAATTTGACATCAGAGTCACCATTGCAGTGCTAGGCTACGTTTGTCGATGTGGAAAGTTTTCTTTGTGGGTAAAGAAGTAATTTTTCTTAGTTAGAATTTTTGTTTAATCACACCCAAAAAAAGAAGAAAAAAGATTACTATATACACATCTTTTCTAATATTTACATACTCTTTTTTTTAAATACTAAAATTGTTCCCTATACTTTCTCTTTCCTCTTCATATCTAAGGGATTCTCTTCTCTTTATTCTTATGACCAATATTTCGTTCATTTTTTTACTATCATTACCTTTTTCGTAGCCGTACAATACACAAATATATTCTTAAGAACCTCATTAAAGGAAAAAAGAATAAATAAATAAATCAAGAACAAGAAGAAGGAAATCAATAACAAGAAAAAGAAGAAGATATAAACAAGAAGAAAATAACATAGACCATAAAGAGCACAAGGAGAGGAATAAAGAAAATAACAAGGTTTTCATGTTTTGTATTTTTCAACTTTAAAGCTTTAAGAATCTATGATTCTCTCGATCTTTAGTAGCTTAAAACTTTAATTTAGTTTCTTTCAACTTTTTCTTATTAAGATAGTGTTATTTTTTATGCATGCATGTGATGCGTGATATTTTAAATGTTACAAAATCATTTGATATTTTTCTAATAATCTTTGTATTTGTAATATGTTTTGAAAAAGAATAAAAAATCATGTGTAAATATCGATATCGTGTAAGATACAAGCACCCATACACTATTTAGAACGTTGGTCCAAATCAAACTACCGTAGTGATTGCACATCCAACCATGATTGTGAAGTACTTATCGGTACATCATAATCCAATAGTGGAAGTCATTGCACGCAATGACTCGGTGATTTGATTATGACAAACTTAAGCGATACCTTCAAAAGATGAATTTATGGTTGTACCTTATACCGAAAGCAAACAACAACAATAACAACTAAGCTTTTCCCAATTATTATAAGGAGTCAAATGCATTGATTCTTTATTTTCACAAAGCCCTATCATGTGTCATGCTATAAGTTAACTCAATATAAACTAGATCATTCTTTATTATTTCTTTTCAACATTTTTTTGATTGTTTTCTTTCTCTTTTAACATTTTCACAATCTAGTTTTTCATATCATCTTACTGGAACGTCCTTTGGTCGTCTTTCTATATATTCAAACCATCTTAAACGAATTTCTCTCATTTTATCCTCTATAGGTGCTACTCCCAATTTGTTTGTAATAACTTCATTATGTATACGGTCTTTTCTTTTGTGACTGCTCATCCATCTCAACATCTTCATTACGAACATCTTTTATACATATTGATTATTAACTACCTAACACTCCGAACCATAAAATATAGAAGGTCTAATTATTGTTCTATAATATTTACCTTTCAACCTTAATGATATCTTCTTATCACAAAGAATACTTGATGCTCCTGTCCATTTTAACCAATCAACATTAATTCTATGCATAACATCTCCATCAATTTTTTCATTACATTGAAAAATTGATCCTAGGTATTTAAAACTTTCTTTGTGAGGGATACAATGTTTGTATGTAGTCACACACATATGCATAACATATTTAATTCTATGCATAACATCTCCATCAATGTTCTCTATGTAGGTATACACACGCACATATGCATGTAGTCACACATATATGCACATATACATGAATATCTGTATGTGCATGTGTGTAACCTAAGAAGTGTTTGTCTACATTTGTACATGCATATCTATGTAGGTATACACACATGTACACACACATATGCATGTAGTCACTCACATACGCATATATACATGAATATATGTATGTGCATGTGTGTAACCTAAGAAGTGTCTGTCTACCTTCCTTATTATGATAAATGATGGCTTTTCATCTTTGATCGACAATGAAATTTCAGCTAGTCTTGTTCATGTGGCAAGATTGTAAGCTAAGCTCGATGGGAACAACAAAGGCATTTTCTTTCTTTCTTTCTTTCTTTCTGACACAGGCAGAATCCACATGCATACCTTCAATTTGTGAGTGGAACCCCCGAGCCAGGTGAGCTATTGCTCTACGTGAAAACAGCAAATAAATTTTAATTAATTTTTTTTTAAATACCGGAACTGACGGTTTGGAACTGCTAGTTCCGCTTGTGTTGATGAAACCAGAATTGGACTGGGGTGTCTTGTTTCCGGTTCTGATTTCACCCGTTCTGGTTGGAACCAGCCATGTCTAGTTGAATGTAATCTTTGGACCGTTTACAAGACCAATTGGCTGGATGGCAGCACGGAGCGTCAGCTGGAGCCATAAGCGCAAGCAGAGACCAGGGCGACACGAAACTGATGCATTGATGAGTGGAGAACAATGCGTGGGTTCACGCAAGGTCATTTGCTTGTGGAGTGGTGTGCTTAGTGAGTCACACATGAGTACCTGAACGCCACAACCCGCGGCGAAAGTTAAGACCAGCCATGCATATGGGTTGTCATGGAGTGCCTGTTTATTGAGGCTCCTGGTTCGTTCAAGTAAGAGAGATCATTCTGGTGTTCATGGGATGCAGCACCATGGGCTGTTGGGTGTATCCTAAATAGCAACATGGGGAAGTGACAGATTAAACTTAATCAGTACACATATTTGACTTAATTGATAAACATATTATACTTATTAAAAGAGCATCTCATATTTGAGGGCTGCAACAAGCCTAGACTCAAGTGGGAGATTGTGTATCGAACCCGAAAGGGGTGTGTCACTTCTGGGCTTTTCGTGTCGTTGAATGTAAAACTCAAACTGGTTCTGGATCCGGTCCAAGTATGGTGTCAAGTTTTGCTTGGTTCCATTTCTATTTGAAAAATAAGGTGGAGTTTTAAATTTGGGACTAAAAATTACTTGGAACTGGCGTTTTAGACCGCAGGTTCCAGTCTTTATTCAAGTTCTCCAATAGGTAAAACAGGAGCCAAACTGTGGGGTCTCCAGTTCTGGTTCAGTTCAGTTCCCCTAGTTCCAGTTCTATGGGCATTTGAGTCTAGGTGAACCCATCGGGCCGGGTCAGAATCGGACAAGTCCATGCCAGTGTCTGCTAGATAGTACCTATGCCCTACCTGTAACGAATTATATTGCCAAAGGGCCTCAACTAGCAGAAACCCAGTAAGTGTCTAGATTGGATATCAATGAGTTTGGACCTAAACTAGATTGTTGGGTCATAACAAGCTTGGTTCGAGGGCGGTTCAGTGAGGCCTGATGTTCAACCTTTATTTTTTCCACCCTAAGATAAAATTTATATTTCACATTATTTTAAGCATTAACTTACCTTATATTGGATAAAGTAGTATGTGTATGACACCCACATTACTTTGTGCCTTCTCCCTGGCATAAGCTTTGTAGGAAGAGATTGAGCTGCATTGTACATAATGGAAACAATTGGAGGGTTTTGTTCTCCATACTGAAAATAGAGTTTTTTTTTTTACAGTAAAGGCATCTGAACATTCATTCATTATCAGTTTGTAACAGAGATGTGGAATTGAGGGTATGCCTCAATCCAAACACATGATTTGTGTCGTATAGCATAGCCTGCAATGGCGTCTGCAACTCTGTTAACATATTTGGCTTCAAATCTATTAAAGTAGCTAGCATATGCAAGTATATCCCTCAGTAAAGCATTCTCATAAGATCTATCTTCTTCCACTTCATTGATTGTTGATAATGTTTTGATACCTTTTTTTCCATGCGAATATGAGTCCCTCTTTAATAGCTTGCAACTCCGCTATGTAGGAGTGCACTTAAAACTATGTGGCTTTTCCAACTTTAAAATTTAGTCTATCATCTTCTATTATATATCTTAGGTCAATCTTGTTCATCTCTTGCAATTATATGTGTGGTACCAATAGAGGATAAAAATGAGAGAATATCGTTTAAGGTAGTTTGGACATATAGAAAGAAAATCAAAAGAAGAACCTGTAAGAAGGTATGGAAAACTAGATTTTGAAAGTATTAAAAGAGGTAGAGGACAATAAAAGTGTTGGAAAGAAACAATAAAGAATGATCTAGCTTATTGTGAGTTGACTGCTAATATGGCATATGATCTAGCTTATTATATCACCTACATTTACCTTGATATACCATGTAGGAGGTTTTTTCCAACAATTGTCGTTCCAAAGTATATAAGAGTTTAGAGCCACTTTCTAAAATGCCTCTTGTAAAATTTTACTGATTTTGTCTCCTAATATTATATTATACAATAACTTATACCAATAGAAGCTTAAGAGATTACATTTTTCTTAATTGATATTCTAGGGTGCCACATCCATTCATTTTATGGAAGATTCTTGTTTTATATATTGCAAATCCTTAATTTTGTATCCTAATCTTATTTTATATCATAACCCATACCAATAGAAGCTTAAGAGATTACATTGTTCTTTATTGAGACTCCTGAGTGCCACATCCATCCATTTTATAGAATACTTTTGTTCTATATATTACAATTTACTTGAATATGACATCATTGATATAGAGTAAGGGCACCTCCTTGTAATGTGATCAATTGATTCCTCTCCTAAGTTACATAATACACTTATTATCACTTTATACTCTCTTTTTAGCAAGATTGTCCTTAGTAAGAAGAACATTTCTACTCATCATTTATAGGAAAATCTTTATTTTCTGCGGCAATTTCAGTTTCTGTATCTACTTCCACAACTTTATCATATGTTCCAACTGTTGTATTTTTTCTTAGCTTTAAACTCCTTGTATTCTCCGTTGCATCTTCTAATTCCATATTAATTTGTATCTACTCTTTACAATATAATTCCTTTAGCATTTGGAAACCATTAATAAACATTATGGTTTGTCGTCACTTAACATGAACTTGATAGCCTTAGCCTCGTGTTTTAAGAAAAGGGTATCGATTAATGTTGAATTCGTTTGTCTTCTATCTTAATATTTAGAATTAAATTTACTGTTCCTTGCAATCAAAACCCTTGTAGTGATTGGATCCAATGGTCGTAATATCTCTATGCTTTCACCATTTCACACTCCTTTTAATAATGCCATCTCTAACACCTTCTTTTAGTTGTGAAGCTACACCAGGTAAAGTTGGATTTCTACAAATTTTGGCCGGCATAAAAAGAGATATTCAAAAAGTATTTAGCTTTAAAAATCTTGGATATTAGGAAATTAGGGTTATTAAGAATTCTCCATCCCTATTTGCAAACATAACCAAATTAAATGCTTGAAGATCCCAAAAGCCGAGTCCAAACAATCCTTGAGGCTAGCATAATTTATCCCATGTCATCCAATGGAAATTCCATGCATCCGATTTGTTTTCTCACCAAAACCTTTCAATCATATGCTCAAGTGCATCACACAGAGAGCATGAAAGTCCCAAGCATTAGGATTCCATGATTTCTTATAATTTATATGTTGACCTAAAGCTTGTTCATAGATATCCAATACTTTCTTCACATTCTCTCAACCCTATTGAGTGGCTTTCACATAAAGTAAACTATCATCTTTATGATTGGAGCGTGTCTACTCTCCACTTTTGCTTTATGGATGAGAGAGGAGAACACCTCAATATATAAAATAAATAGGCATCGAGATAATGGATCTCCCTGCCTTAGACCTCTTTTCAGCTTAAATTCGTTTACAATATATCTATATATATATGACACTATCAAAATGCATGCCGTTATAAACTGAATCCACCTTGGGAGAAATTTCGTTTTCAACATCTTTAACTTCAAAAAAGCCCATTTCACCCTATTGTATGCTTTACTTACTCATGTCTAATATAGATAGATAGATAGATAGATATACATACATACATACATATATATATATATATGACACTATCGAAATGCCTGCCGTTATAAACGGAATCCACCTTGGGAGAAATTTCATTTTCAACATCTATAAGTTCAAAAAAGCCCATTTCACCCTATTGTATGCTTTACTTACTCATGTCTAATTTGATTGCATGTTACAACATATATACATATATACATACATATATATATATATATATACATATAGATATATACATATACATATATATACATATACATATATATACACATGTATATATATATATATATGTATATATATATATGTATATATACATATATATATGTATATATATATATGTATATATACATATATATATATATATGTATTTGTATATATATTTATATATATATATATATGTATGTATATATGTATATATGTATATATAGTTTTGGAAAGTCACATTTGAATTGCGGTATATAAATTTCATTTTCACATTTAAGTTCAAAAAAGCCCATTTCACCCTATTGGCTTTATATAAATTTTTCATTTTCAACATCTATAAGTTCAAAAAAGCCCATTTCACCCTATTGTATGCTTTACTTACTCATGTCTAATTTGATTGCATGTTACAACTCATATATATATACATATATATGTATATATGTATATATAGTTTTGGAAAGTCACATTTGAATTGCGGTATATAAATTTCATTTTCAACATCTATAAGTTTAAAAAAGCCCATTTCACCCTATTGTATGCTTTACTTACTCATGTCTAATTTGATTGCATGTTACAACTCATATATATATACATATACATATACATATATACATATACATACATACATATATATATATACATATTACATATACATACATATACATATATATATATATATACATACATATATATATATATATACATATTACATATACATATGTATATGTAATATGTATATATATATATATATATGTATGTATGTATATGTATATATGTATATGTATATGTATATATATATATATGTATATAAAGAGAGAGAGAGGATTAATTATGTGGTGCAACCTGTATCCCTAACGTACGTTTTGTTGTTGCTAGGTTGGAAGTTTCTTTATTGTGTTTTGATTCCTTTATTGGCTACGTAAGGTTTGGAAAGTCACATTTGAATTGCGGGATATATGATGTATTTTGGTAGTATTCCTCAAGGAGTCCATCGTATCGACTTCCTCCACTCAACCCCGGCCTATTAGAAGCAAAAATTAAAACAAAAAGTTTTCTTTCGATTGTTAACGATAACAAAGCCTTTTGGACTTTGAAGTTTGAACCATCCAAAGGAACCAAGCAGGGACGTGAAATTATGTCATGTCGTGTTCGGGTTGGGTCCATTTCATTTCGGGTCAAATGTAGTCTAACGGACTTGTTTTTTCTCAAGTTATTTTGATAACCATAAAATAAAAATAAAGAACCTTAAGAAACAAATAAAATGTAATAGGAAATGGATTTGGATAGAGAGACGGAATCAACTACCTAATACTATATATGTACATACAAGTGTGCGTGTGCATGTGCATGTGCGTGTGTGACTGGTTTTTCTCAAGTCATTTTGAATGACTGTAACCATAAAACAAAAATAAAGAACCCTAAGAAACAAATAAAATGTAATAGGAAATGGATTTGGGTAGAAAGATGGAATTGAGTACCTAATGCTATATATATGCATAAATGTGTGCATGTGCTTGTCTGTGTTTGTGTCCATATGTTTGTGTCGATATCAGGTCGGGTTCAGGGTCACTGTTTGGTTGCTTCTGGTCGACAGAAACCTAGCTGAGATATGGTAAAGAGGGACCTTTTCCGGTTGAGTTAACGTGCTGGATCCAAAATCGAAACCCTACCAACAACTGCATATAGAAAAGCTGGTCACATTATACATTGATTCAAAATTTCCATTGCCTAAAAGCAGTAGATTCTCTCTCTCTCTCTCTCTCTCTCTCTCTCTCTCTCTCTCTCTCTCTCTATATATATATATATATATATATATATATATATATATATTCAAACAATTCAAACAGATGATTCGGTTTCTGACCCAGTTCAGTTCTAGTTCAAACCATGAACCAGCCATGTCTATGTATGCATGTATACAAGCACACGCACACACACATATATTGATCGACCATGATTAACTCCACAATCTTCATACAAATTGGATCATGGTGCAGTAAACTTCAGAATCCAAGTGTAATTGTAGGGGTAAAAGGTTCTTTATTAAAGCTGAAATGAAATTCCACACACGTCACAAAAATTATCGCCATTTGAACATCGAGGTCTTTGTGTGGAGAAATTTGCACGAAGCCACTAATGTTTCTTGAATTCTAGGAGTTGCTTGAAGTTCAACCACCGCTTTAACAATACTGTAGCGTCATACACCCCAAACTGCCCCGAATTGTTCGTGCATTCAAACACCAAATACTGCTTCTCCCCTGAAGAATCAAGACTCACTTTCGCAGATATGAGCTTTGTGAGCGTGAGTTTCTCCGTCGTGCTCTTCTATACAATCACACAAGGCACCGATTAAGATTTCACACACACATTATATATCTATGTGGTATCAGGTGAGTTTCTTAGCGGTTCATACTAAAATAGCGACAGAGAAGATATAGCGGATTTAGAGGTACACTTTTGTTTATGATGCAAAATAATATATATATATATATAGATTCTTTAATATCTAAGAAATATCAAGAAGCAAATAAGCACCACTTTCATAAATATGAATCAAACTAAATAAATAAATTATAAGAAGATAAACAGTAAATTTCATGTGGCATATGCCTATTGAATTGTTATATTTAAATTAAAAACAAAAACATAAATGTAACCGATTCTAAGTAGTAAGAAGAAGAATTAAAATAAATTAATACATTATACTTATCCACTAAGTACGATGACAGACTATAGTCCAATCTAATTTGACCAATACAATGGAATGAATTGTATTTACTTGTAAAAAGAATATAATAATATTATAGTTAAAATATCAAAAACATCTTTAAGATAAATAAGAAAATATAACACTCACCAAAATATCAAAATATAATATCTATAAAAAAACTATAGTTTTAAAATTAAAATATAACATCCAAAAAAAGAGACACAAAAGCATACAGAGAACATTAAGAGATAGGAAAAATGAAATGCAGACATAAAGCATTAAAAGAAAGATGCAAAAGAATAGAGAGAAGGGGGTGAGAGATTGCAAACGCATGGAGAGAAGGGATGCGAGAGAGAGCCAAAGATGGAAGGGAGTCAGAGGGAGCCGCAAACCGCCCGTTGCTTAGTTGCTTGTTGTAAAAGAGAAAGAGATGCAAACAGAGAAGTGAGAGAGACATACAAATAGAAGAGGGGTCAAAGAAAGACGTGGATATCACGCAAGAACTTTGCTTGCTCAAAGAGAGATGTCTGTGGTTCATGGCTATGGGAGAGAGGTGAGAGCAGACAAAACAAGCATCCTGAGAGCGCTTTGCTTGTTGGGAGAGAGAAAGAGAGAGATACTTGTTGGTTGTCACGTACGGAGCATCGTGAGAGCTTTGCTTGCTGAGAGAGATACATGGGTTATCCCATACGAGAGAGAGAGACGCAGGAGAAGAGAGAGATACATGTGAGTCATACAGGAGAGAGGCTAGAGCAGACAACAATTTGCTGAGAGAGAAAGATAGAGAGACCTAGGTTGTCGCGTACGGGAGATGCGAGAGAGTGAGATGAAGACGTAAGGGGAGAAGAGAGAAAGAGAGGGAAGGGCATAGGTTTATTTCTTTCTCAATTGGGTCGATCTAATGGATACTATAGGGCTACCTATAAGATAGGTATGGAGAGAGGGTAGAGGATGCAAATGAGGCATGTACACATCGAATGGAACCAGACCGGGATGGTGATATCTGGATGGATATTGAGCTACTTAGTATTATCATCTCTCTCTCATATATATATATATATATATATATATATATATATATAGAGAGAGAGAGAGAGAGAGAGAGAGATAGATAGATAGATATAGATATAGATATATATATATATATATAGAGAGAGAGAGAGAGAGATTACCTTGTTGTGTTCATCGATTGCAAATTTTGAGAGCCGGGTGAGTTCGTTGACGGTTTGTGTGGAATTGTCTTCGGGGTATTCGGGGAAAGGCGATCCTTCTTCTTGGGCAATGATGGGACGGCAACCCTGCAGCAGAAACATGAAGAAGAAGGCAAATACAACCACCAAACCAAAGCTGCTCAACTGCTTCATCTCCTGCTAAGCTTCTCGGACGCCCTTACAATGAATTAGTACCACACAACTCTCTCTCTCTCTCTCTCTCTCTCTCTCTCTCTCTGTGTGTGTGTGGAGGGGGAGGGGAGATATATGCCGTGAGTAATGTCTTGATTGGCGCTTCGGCACCCTGTAACCCATTCTTAAATGTTGGCCGTTTAAAGATCTTACTAATAACGCTTTGTCAAAATAAAGGAAAAGATCTTTTGTAACGCTTGCAATCTCAATTTCTCACGGATTGTTCCAATTAACTCTTGCAATGAAAGTCGGTGACTTTTTCTGTTTGTCATGTCTTGCTGTCTGTCCGCGCGCGCGTGGGTATATATTTAAAGGAGAGGCAAGAAGTCATCTTCCCGGCCGGTCGAATTGGCACCTGACCGGATTAGGGAGACCTCGTAACTGACGTTTATTCCAAATGCGTGGGTCTTGCCTCGAAGAGAGCTTTGGCCTACTTACTATATAGAGAGAGAAAGGTAAGACTTTCATTAACCTCGATTCCTGTTCACAAGAAAACCGAGTCAATGTCCTGGCCTACTGCAATGCCGAAGACGCATTGAGCCAGATATATATATATATAGAGAGAGAGAGAGAGGGAGAGAGAATGTGTTGTTAGACTCTAGATTTTTTGTGCACAACTTAAACCATTTATCTTTTTAATCAAACGGTTTATATTTAAAAAAGAGTCTAGCATCAATATATAAGTATATATAAGATGATTTTTTTTTAAACGCATGCACTCTTATGGATTCATCCGATTAACTCCTACAATTAAAGTTGGTGATTTTGTCTTGTGTTCTTTTGTGAGTGTGGATGCATACATATATATATATATATAGAGAGAGAGAGAGAGAGGAGGAGAGTGAGTGGTTAATACTTAAAACTCATTTGTGCTCAAATCTACTCAAACATTTTTATCGTTCGATTAACATGATAAATGATAAATATCTAAATTAAAAGTATTGTTGTACTTTGTATTAATATAACATGTGTATTAAATGTTTTTGCTTTATTACTTCAATCGTTCATCTCAAAGATTGAACGGTTAAGATAATAAAGTAGATTTAAGAATCAATGGTTTTTTAGCAATGGAAAAATAGAAAACAGAGAGAAATTTATGTATGTGCACTCATCCATGTTCAAATGCACTTAAATATTTCTATCATTGGATTCATGTGATCAACAATAGAGATTTGAATTTAAAAAAAATATTATTATAAGATAGTTTATAAGTGAAGCTAGTTGGAGCACTAGCTTGATCGTGAATAAGATATGATGTTGGATTGGAACCTGGAGCACTAGCCTGGTTGTGAATCCTAAGAGGACTGGCTTGGCTGTGAATCCTAAAAACTTTTAGTATGGACGGATAGCTTATGGCTATATGGTGTGTTCCATATTATAGCTTACGCACGGTATTGATCTTGTGACCTTTAATTTGTGAATCGAACCCTTAATTAGTTAGGTGAGGTAGGGCAGTATAGGGTGGTGGGTCTCTAAACTCCGTCACTCCGCTGATCGGTCACTCTCTTGGCCGATATCTGTAATAATAACAGTATATATAGCTAATAATCAGTGGTGGATCTATATGGAGGTGGTGGAGGCAGCGCAGCCACTCCCACCTGAAATTTGAAAATTAATCAAAAAGCTAAAGCTTGCATGTTGACCCTCTGGCCGCAATACTTCACCCCACCATAAACAATTTCATGGGCTATTTTCCCACCCGAAGCCAATTTCTAGATTTGCCACTGCAACTAACAACACAAGAATTAGCTCTCATGTTATTTATTCGTGTGTGATTCAAAAGAACCGGCTTGTGAAGAGTCAAACTTAAAAATAAGATTCTGTTGTACTTCATGTATTTCGCATTTAATGCAAATTTTTACCATTGATTGGATATGATATTTGAGAGGATTAAAGTATGAAAAGTTTTAGTATGGACCACTATCTATCTATATATATTATGTATACATATAATTACTTATGTTTTATATAAATTATATAATGTTTTTTAATTACTTTTTATAAGTTGAAGAAAAAAAAGAGAGTTATAGTAGAGTAGGTGCAGAGCTGGTGGGGTTTGATCCGAATACACTGGAGGACAAATTCTTCTAGTCTCTTTTCAGTACAGGTGGGGGTTTGATCCTCAAGACCCGCCCCATTGCCATCCCCATCTGAGTTCCCTTTTTCTGGACATTCTATCCGATACAGTGCAATGATTCGGATGTTTTATCCGATACGGGGCAACGAATGTTTCAAACAAGGAAAAGAATGAAAGAGTCAAAGGGAGCAGACGATAATCTCGGATTTGGGGATTTCCCGTTTCGGAGTTGCCTGATTTGTTGGTTGGTTGGTTAACGTTTACTCCAACAACGCCCGGGCCGTTAGAACCTTTTAACTATTCCTGAATCCCCATGATGCCCCTAGCCATGTTTCTAAACCACAACAATAGCCCACCTTCTTTTTTTATGCATTTGGGTACTTTTTTTTATATAGAAAGAGATACTTGTTTTTTTATAACATCACATTGAAGCCTAATATACACCTGCATGCATTGCTTAGGAATCGAACTTAACACCTAAGGCGTGGGAGTTAGAGCCTCCTACCAGATGAGCTAACGCTCTTCGTGCTGATTGTCTTCCTTTTCCAATGCATTCAACATTTGCCCAAACCTAGGCTTGATTGTGGTTCGGTACTTATACTCCTTAAGTAAGGTCTCGAGTTCGAATCTTGTGAATGGAACAAACCAGCAGCGCTGAGCGAGCTTTACCCTATAGTGGGCTGACCTAGCTTGCATCGGATTAATCAGGATCAATGGCATACTTCACCAAAAAAAAATTGTGATCCAAGCTCAATTTTGTGTGTGTGCGCGCGCGCTTGTGGCTTGTGTTTATCATTAGAGACTCCATTAGAGCTCGCACCACTTATGAATCATTCTGGTTCTACTTGTCACAAGCTTATTCGTGCTCAGCTTGTAATTAAATTAATCAAACATAAACTGAAATATTGAGCTTTATAAGTTGACACGAACAATACATATTGTACTTGGCTCAACTCACATATTAATTAAGCCAAACTTTTATGTCCATATATGTTAGAAAAACATGCTAACTTCATGAATTGAGTGTGTATAATGTAATTTATTGAAGAAATCTTTTAAATTGAGAGAGTTGGTTGTTCAGTCAGCTTTCTGCCAATTTACTTCTACAATCTTTATTTATCTTTTCTTTCTTTCTTTTTTTCTCTCTATTTCTTCGTTTAAGGTGTAAAAGGGCATGAGTTTAGAGACGAAAAGAATTTGTTTTAACATGGGGGGAGGGAGTCAAATCATACTCCTACAATTTCTCCATTCTTTTGATATATTTTTTCTCTCTTCTTCTTTGGTGAGGGTCAGAGAATATAGAGCGATGGATGAAGTGATTTGTATCAATAGAAAGGCTTTTTTTTTTGTACTTATGGAGGATTTTGAATGTGTCGGAAAAAAGAAGGCGAAGTATTACTTTCAGCAGTGATCATACATATGGTACCTTTACAAAGTAGTTAGTTTCGATCAATTTTTTTATCACTCTGTATTTTATGATTTTAGATTTTAAATATTCTCATTTTTTATATTGTTGTTTGATTGTAAGCTTGTTCAAGAACCTCTCCTTACCTTTTTCTTATGAATGAAATTCCTGTATTTTGATTAAAAAAAGATCAAATCGTTCAAATTCACACAAAACCTGTGTTTGTACGAAAAAATATATAATTTAATCTATTGAGCTGCTCGTGTTCTGTTTGTTTAGCTTGGCTCATATTTGGTTCGTGTTAAGCTTGGGCTTCTCCTTTAAAGAAAAGGAAAACAAAAAAAGGAAGATGAATCCGGGCCTTTGAGCTACCATGGCACTTTAGTGAATATAGAGACAACCTGGGCGTTTTCTGATAGAGGAATAAGATTTCTAACTACCTTATCGTCTCCCTCGGGTTTTTACTGTGTCCTCTCCGATATCTTTTTTACCGATTACGGTTTTCTATCCTTGATTATCGACCAGATGGCCGGAGCACCAGCGGAAATCCCATCGGAGCGCCGGAGGCCAGTGGCTCTGAACGTGTCCGGGTTGCGCGTGAATTCTTCTCCGGAGTTGCTTCCTAGCTCTCCGCGGCTCATGCTTCAAGATGACGAAGCCCTAGAAGGTAATGAATTCCATTTCATCCTCACAAAGGACATCGTTGATCTTCTTCTTCTTCTTCTTGCAATTCATTGATAAGACGGGAGTTCGTGTTTCCGATTTGCGGATGTGATTCTGTTCTTCTGAGACTTCATTATATCAGATTCGGGACCGAAATTAGTTTACACCGCGTTACGTTCTTCCTTTCATTTGAGATCCTCTTTTGGCGAAAGGTTTACGTTGAAATTGTTGTTCCGTAGAGTCAGATGCTTCTTTTTCCTAAACATTTGAAGCAGATAGATGTTTTTTTTATTGAATTGTTACTTTTCTTCATATTCATTGTCTGAAACTCAATTTTCCGCGCTCATGTGGTCACGGATCTTATTCTTCTACCCTTCATGGATCTTCAGCGGTAGCGGCAGGCGCGAAGGCGTTGCTCCGCCAGGTGGAGAAGCTTACGGAGTCCACCAACCGGAGCCCGATGGATCGCCCGAGAACCGGCCGACTCGTCCGCATTCTCGTGGTGGTTGACGAGATCAGAGTGCGGCTCGAGTCTCGTATGCCGTCGACGCCGGCGCGTGATGAAAACCAGAGACTCCGGAAGGAGCTCTCGGCCAGCAACGCGGCAAGGAAGAGCCTTGAGAAGATGTTCTCAAGCCTCGGCAAAGAGAAGGAGATTATGGCCGGGGAGTTGGCGCGCAAAGCACACGAGCTCTCCGAGATGGAGGAGATCCTTGCCGATCTGAAAGCCCAGAACGAGAAACTCCTCGCGAAGGTCCAAGTACTAACAACCTACTCCGGCGATCGCCGGCCGTCATCCGTCGGAGACGTCTCGAGTGCCGGACGGACGGCTGCGCTCCAGGAGCGAAACAAGGTGCTCTCCGACCAGCTCCTGAAATCGATCGAGGGGTACCGGTCTGTGAAACGGAAGCTCAAGGAGGCGCAAGAGGCCAACACAGTGCTTGTGGCGAGGGTATCGGGATTCGAACAGATCCGTTCGAGAATCAGCCGGTTCCGGGAGCTGCTCCAGCCGCGTGACGGTTGCTCGGGAGATTCCGACCACATCGACGAGGTACTGAATGCGATCGAACGTATATGCTCCCGGAAGCCGGACAGACAGGAGGGCCGAAAACAGGAGGACGAGGATGGGAAGGTGGGGAAATCATCGCCAACGCTCTTAGAGTGAGAACGATCTGCCTGGGTAGGAATTCCGGCGGGAAAAACAGAAACCTACGACTGCGGTGAAACGAGAACCTCGGGTGGTTCCGGATTTTGTCACCCGTGACAAAATTCACCTGTTTCAACCGTTGGTGGAATTTGTCTAACAGTACTTATTGTTAAGAATGACGTTATTTTAGAGCAGGTTTACTCTAATTTCAGCCTAAGTTTGTGTTAGCGTCGCGTGCTATCGTCCTAATACGACACGAAAAGGTTTCCATATTATTCCTCAACCCAAGATGATCATAACATCATGATTTCAAACGAGACGAACAATATTCTGATCTAAAACAAGATGAACAACATGACACCACCAGATGTCACGTAAATCCCGTGTACTCCCAGCACAACACGGACTTTAAGAGGGTGTTATTAAAGGCACACCCCAATTTACTAAATGTACATTTCTATTCCCATTTTACATTCAGTTACAAGAACTCTATTTCTCTCTCCACCTGTTTTTTTCTCAACCCTCTTCCATCTCCACCGTTCTTCAACTCTCCCTTACGCACTCTCCTGCATCAACATTCCCTTGGGATCTCAAAACTCGCTTGCACTCTCTCATACGATTCATATAACTCAAGCTTACTATCTACCAAAACCACCTCTTCTCTCACCTACAATTAATTTCTCTCCTCTTGGTCCTGTCTTCTTCCTTTCTCTACTCTCTTTCTTCTGTCAAAACAAAAAGGCACACTCCAGGCAAGTCTATACAAAAGAGACACATGACTGGCGTCTCCTCCACAAAGGAGACGTGCATCTATGTGTCCCTCTTGCTAATCATGTGCGTTCTCTTCAGAAGATATGGAGACACATTTTAGAGCGTGCGTCCTCTCAAAAGAGACATGCATGAAAAATGTGTATGCAACATGCATCTTTTCAACGAGATGCAAGTCTCTTTCATAAGAGAGACACAATGTAGCATGTGTCTCTTCTTTGATAGTAAGTGAGCATTTTTTTTCTTATATAGAGACGCGAAATAAGCGTCTCGTTTGAAAGAGAGACACATGAGTGTTCATCTATGTTTGAAGAGAGAAGCATTTCATGCATCTCTTTGGCAGAGGGACACACTCAAATGAAGGGAAAAGCCGTATAGAATGGTGAGAGAAAGAAAGGGTGTCTGGCCAATAAGATGAGAGAGATCACCAGTGAGAGGAAAGAGAGGTGAGAGAACACAGTGAACCACGAACGAGTAAAGAAGCATAAAAAGGAGAAATGAAGTGAGGGCTTAGTAAGAATGCTCTAAAATCGTGGTCTTGGGGGGTTCTCGTGTCGTATAATATTTTGTTAGTTAGAGATGGTAATAGTGTATGGTAGAGTGGACATGACCGGTTCTGGTTTACTTAAAACATAGATCATAAAATTTAATGATTTAAAAAAAATACAAACCGCCAGTTCTAGTTTTATGAAAGGTGAAATCGGATCCAAACTAGGTGATTCTCGATTTAGCCTCCGATTTCAGTCTGTCCTCAGCCCGGTTCGGTTCCACTTTTGTGTTCAACCTAGACATGTCCGGTTTCGATTAGTTTGATAAAAAGTGAAACCTAGGTTGGAGCAAGTGAATTTATATAATATAAATTTGTGTTATAAGGTTATGAATTAGAATAAAATGTTATTATTAAAATTCCATAAATCAAATGTTTTTAAAAATTCTTAAGTTTACATGATTGAAATTATATATAATACATTATCAAGGTAGTAGTTTCGTGTGTTGACAACGGCAGTTTTGATTAATAGAATATGGTTTGAAACATATGGTAGTGATCAATGGAGGTTGAAGTGGTGAGAAGAGAGTACATATTTTTGCACATTGAAGGGATGTGAATATATAAGAAAGAGAAAAAGAGTGACATGCGTTAGCATTTTCAAATAAATTTTAATCATTTATTTGAAAGTTAGATTATTGATATTTGAATTTAAAATAAAAATATATTTTAAAATAAATTACACTTCAAAAAATAGAAGTATACTTTTGCCTTTTAGAATTCAAATATCAATCATCAATTTAAATTGAAGAATAAAAAAAATCACAAGTTAGCTTGCAATGTTACTAAAATATACATATTCTTCTCTTTCTATTTCTCTCTTATCTTCTCCTATATATATATATATATATATATATATATATATATATATATATATATATATATAAAGGAAGCGTGGGTTGTGTGCTTGCCTAGTTCTCAAGCCCCGCCTCGTATCCAGTCAAAGATACTTTGTTTTTCTCAAACCGAAGCCGGAACCAATACAAACGGGGTAATGCCCACCCCCGTACCCTCTGGGTCGATCCAACGTTGCCGCCGTCACTCGTACTTTGATTTAGTCCTTTTTGCCCGATATAACATGGAACTCAAGGCAGCATGCTTTTCCGTCCTCTCATTTTATACAAGACGTTACTTGGCTATGAATGTCAGCTGTGAAATCCATCGTCACCACCATCCATATTTCATGCATTCGTTATATTTTCGCCTTTTCTCGTTCTCCTGTTTCAGGTTTCCTCCATAGCCTTCATGTAACTTCAAATTCAGAAATGCTTGAGAAGGCCTCAATCATCGGGCATGTGAGAGAAATCCACGCAAGGATGATCAGAAACTCTGAGATCGAAGACGTACTAGCAGTTAGTAGACTCATTTTTCACTGTGCTATTTCTGATTTTGGTAATATGGATTATGCTAGATCAGTGTTTGAGCAAATAAAGCACCCAAACATCTTCATCTGGAACACCATGATAAGGGGTTATGCACAGAGTGAATGTCCGCACGAAGGTCTTGTTATGTATGAAGAGTTACTGAAGAGAGGATATGTCCCTAATAACTACACTTTTCCTTTTGTTCTCAAAGCTTCTTCCATGCTTATGGACCTAGGTTTGGGGTCGAAGATTCATGGGTTTGTCTTGAAATTGGGGTACCATGGATGCGATACTTTCATACAGACTTCTCTGGTTAGTTTTTATGTTGCATGTTGTTATCTTGATGCTGCATGCCAAGTGTTTGATGAATGTGCTGAAAGAGATGTTACTTGTTGGAACTCCGTCATCAATGGCTATGTAAAGGCTTGTAGGCATCGCGAAGCGATTCTAGTGTTCAGGAGGATGCAGCGTGAGGGAAGTGTAAGACCTGATGAGATCACAATGCTTGGTGTGCTTGGAGCTTGTGGACATCTAGGTGCACTAGGTTTAGGTAGATGGTTGCACATGTATATAGAGAAAAACCGTATCAGATGCAATATTAACCTCTGGACAGCTCTCATAGATATGTATGCTAAATGTGGTAGAATAGATATTGCTTTGAAATTGTTTAATGAGATGCCCATAAGGGATGTATGCACTTGGAGTGTGATAATTGGTGGGCTTGCCCAGCATGGTCTGGCTAAAGAGTCTCTTGTCATGTTCTCTGAGATGCAAAGGGATGGGATTGGTCCGGACTCGGTAACTTTCACTGGTGTTTTATGTGCTTGCAGTCATGGAGGACTAGTGGAAGAAGGCCTTATGCATCTCATTTCCATGAATACCATGCATGGTATCATACCTACTATTGAGCATTATGGTTGCATGGTTGACCTTTTCAGCCGTGCTGGCCGTCTGGAGGAAGCATTCCGCTTCATCGAAACAATTCCCTTGAAACCTGATGTTGTTCTTTTGGGGTCTCTGTTTGTTGCCTGCAAGGCCCGGGGAAATGACGAGATAGGTGAATTGGTTGCAAGAAAGATTCTTGAGCTAGACCCGTGCCATGGTGGAGCCTATGTTTTCTTGTCGAACTTTTATGCCTCTTCACGCAAGTGGGATGGGGTTCAACAAGTGAGAAATTTGATGAAGGATCAAAAGATCAAGAAACCACCTGGTTGTAGTTTCATAGAATTGGATGGCGTGGTGCATGAATTTTTATCTGGAGACAGAACTCATCCCCAGATAGAAAAGATCCAGATGATGCTAGATGAAATCACCGATCTTTTGAGTCGTGAAGGTTATGTGCAGACTACTAAGGGGGTGTTCTTTGATATAGAGGAAGAGGAAAAGGAGAATGCGATTGCACAGCATAGTGAGAAGCTGGCACTTGCTTTTGGTTTGATTAGCACTATGCCGGGGGCTACCCTTCTTATTGTGAAGAACCTCAGAATCTGTGTAGATTGCCACTCTGCAATAAAGTTGATCTCAAAGATATTTCAGAGACTTATAATAGTTAGGGATCGGAACCGCTTTCATCATTTTAAGGATGGATCTTGTTCCTGTAGTGGCTACTGGTGAGATTCTTTATAAAATTTACACTCCCATCATTGTCACTGTATTATCATCAATTCAATTCACAGTCATATATTTTATGAATCATTAACTTCATTTGTTTAACATTCCTAATAGCAAACAAGAGCTAAAGACTAATTTAACCATCTTGTATTTCTTAAACTAACATAGTAGAATCAATCAAAAAAATTTGTTGACAAGAGAAGAATGAGAATGCAAGAGTGTTACATGAGGATGAGATGAGCAAATGAGATTGAACCCACATCCAAATGCAGGTGGGAGGAACTTCTATCTGATAAGTGAAAAGTCCACATATAGATATGAACTTGATGATATGGACATTTAGCACTCAGAGCGTTAGCTCATCTGTCAAGAGAAGAATGGGAATGCAAGAGTGTTACATGAGGATGCGATGAACAAATGAGGTTGAATCCACATCCAAATGCAGGTGGGATTTAGCACTGAGAGCGTTAGCTCATCTGTCAAGGAACTTTAATCACATTGAAAGTCATGAGTTCGATACCTGGGGCATGCATACCTGGCTTCAGCCCTGTCATGAAAAAAATGACATACACATTCAGGTTGTGAGTTAAGATCAAGGTATAATTGAATCTTATTCGTTTTCATTTTCATGAACAACCAACGGTACCAAGTCCAACTATGGTTGCTTTCATCATGCCAGCAACTATGCCATCAGGAAACACCACAAGGACACATGATCCATCAATTTCTGCGTTTTCTTGTATGAATTAGCTTGCAAAGAGGGCAGGAACAAGGTGGGCAAATTGAGGCTGTGTGGCCTGCCCACAAGTACTTGCTGGTTTCAGCTTGGCATCTATGAGAAAATCATATTTACTATTGTGAAATCATATAGTCCACCGGTTTCCTTTATTACTCTAGTTTATGCAATTGACATTTATTTTCTCTGTTTTTACTATTGAACGTTTATAGTACTGCCTTGTAGTATGACAAATTGCCCTTAGGTGCATAAACCTTTCTGTCATAATGCATGTTAATATTACTAAAGATTCAAGAAGCACAGAATCATCTATTCATATCCATTTACATTGCAAGCTTTTAGAAGTTTTATAGATAGTTACATCTAGTTAATCCAATTTAATCTCAAGAATATTCTGTCAAGTGGATGTAACTGTTAGCATATGAGAAAACAAAGTCACAGGGGTATACATGATCAGAAAGCAAATAAGAATCTGAAGATGGTGTAAATAAAGAGAGATTTCGTCGCCAGTCATCGAGTGTCCAAGTGGTCTATCTTTCAGAGCCTGATATGAAACCATGCAGCTATAGATGTCCCGAATTGCTGATTTAATAAGGATTGGAGCTCAAGAAGGAGATGGTGAAGAATCTGGGAGTTTCACATTTAAACTCTTTCACAAATAGGATGTTCCCAATTCATCTCATATGTAATTTATACTCATCAAAGTGTAGTAGTTAGTTGTAAACGTTAGTCTAATGTCATTATGTATATATACAAAAACCGGATCGTGGTCACTCATGTCTATTCATTGCTTCTGGTAGTATTTTAAAACTTTTAAAGGACTTTGGAAAAGTACAAAGTATATTTTTATTACACTCATCATCAAAAAACAATGGGTCCTACTGGACTATGTTATTGCCCACTCATGCCAACTGCTTTTTGGGTGACATGAATATAAAACAATATCCTTCGTACATTTGAAAATGCCTTTAAAAATTTAAATTACACTCATGTCATCCCTTGTTTCTCGTGACACAAGTGTAATTTCAAAATTTTTAAGGGACTTTGAAAAAGGACGATGGATATTTTTATTATAGCATGTTACTCAAAAACAATGGATGAGCACGAGTGAATAGGATCAAATCACTATATATATATATATATATATATATATTTGTGTATATGTGTTAATTTATTTGAAAGAATACTAGTTATCAATGATGCTATATCTAATACAAGAAGTGATTAATTTCGACCAACAGCCATATGAACTGCAGTTCAAAAGGTAGAAATGTACACAAACGTCCTACCAAACAACGTTGATCCCTAATCCGACACTAGCTATTAAAATTTTATAATAAGGTTTTGAAAAGATAAAGCAAAGATGTGAAACCCTTGAGCTGCATGTACTGAATAAGATAGTCGGAGAAGAAGCCACAGGTTTCCTGGCTTCGATGCTCACTCGAAAGAACCTTCGACTGGAAGATCAAGAGTTCAACACTTCAGGGTAGTTAGATATAGTCGGGGTCTGCCTCCTGAACATCTCTGTAAGAGTTTTTTTTTTCAATGAAAAAAACAAACAAAAATATTTTCTCTCAAGTGCTTTCAAAAGTGTATCTTTGCCATGAAAAATCTTGAGAAATACCACTGTGTATATAAAGATATAGAAAATGATAATCATATCAAGATTCACACAGGTTTTCTCTCTCTCTCTCTCTCTCTCTCTCACACACACGCACATATGCATGTAAGCATGCATATTCAAGGTTGAAATGTTCAAGATGATATACTGGATAGTCCTGTTTAACTTCTTTCGGGGCACACACAGACGCATGCATGCGTGCATGCACACACATAGTCTTAACAACTCAATTACCTGGACCTTCTTTTCCATAATATTTCAAGTCTAGATGGCCAGACTCATAAATTGCAAGTCATGAGTTCGACACCGGGGTGTTTTCTAGTTTCCACGTGAAACAGAAACCAAAAAGTCCAAGAAGACGTTAACATAAACAATAAAGGAAGCCGAACCTTCAGCTTTGATGCAAGTTTCAGATTGTTTTTAGATCATTAACAAGCGATTTTGTTGAGATTCAAATGCCTGGTTCGTCTACCATAGATTAGAAATCGTTGCACATACACACTCTTCGGAAAAGTTTTCGGTTTCAGGCGAGAATTCCGGCGCCTGTTTTTATTTATTGGTTTAATATAATTAGATATTGATTGTATTGTCGAGATTCAGATGCCTGGTTCGTCTACCATCGATTAGAAATCGTTGCACATACACACTCTTGGAAAAAAAATTCGGTTTCAGCTGAGAATTCCGGCGCCTGTTTTTATTTATTGGTTTAATGTAATTAGATATTGATTGTATTGTTGAAACGTGTATAGGGCTTCTTTTTTTTGCATCTGTCTGTCTGTCTATCCAGTGGTGGACGTACGTTGAAGGCTGGGGCCGAATACCATTGCCTTTGGTTAGGTCGCACGAGATCCCAACTCACGGCTTCCGTTCTCGAAGGCGTCAGCCGAATATTAAAGGGAAGGGATCTCTGCGAGGTGAGGAACGCCATTTTCTGGAAGACGGGTTTTGTGGAGTCGTGAGCTCAATTTCGTCTCGTCCTCCTCCTTTTCCCGTGTGTGCTATAGAAGAAAAGACGCAAACAGTTCCCCTTTTACTCTTCCTCCCTGACGTGTGATCTATATACACTGTAAGTACTGTAAGTATTTGTATCATAATGAAATTAGGGTATGTGTTGAGGTGGTTTTGATCGCCGGAGTGATGTTGAAGGATAAATTGTCTCCTTGCACCCCTGTTCCCGGCGTTCATCTTTTCCGGCATTCCGAGCGTATCAACAAAAACCAAAACCAAGCAATTTTCCAGGTTAAGTGGGTTAGCTTCATATTGAGCTCGACCTTCTGTCACGTTAGCATTCAAAGTTCGATGAGACCCAAGAAATAAATATACCACCTAGACAGAAAAAAGATATAGGAAGAAAAAGTAGATGTAGAGTTGTGTGTTTCTTGAAATCTCTATGAAGCTTCACTTGTGTTATTCTCATCTTGCTTCTTTTGGTTTTCCCTCTGCAGATGATTCTTCTCCTTGTGCTCCTTTTCTTTCTGATCATTCTCTAGCAGTTCGCTTACTAACATACGCTCATTATTGGTTAGAAATCCTGTAATCTTTTCTTGGAGTATCTTCTTCATGAAGGATTCTTAAGATGGTGGCTTGTTATTTGTGCAAAACCTTTCAATTCGAAACATGTTAGCTATTTTGATCGTCTTATACATCCAGCTGAATGCATACTAATGTCTATGATCTGATGTATGATCCCTATGCTTTGTGTTTTTCTTGGCCCAGTTTGGTTGTATGAACTCTTTCTTCAGACTTCTTTTTGAAATGCCCGCGTTCTGCTCAGACGTTGTAGATGAGTTATAATATTGACTTTCTACCTTGCAGAGAAAAATAGGACTTCCTTAATTATGTGAGAAGGTATCAATATTTTGTACTGAGTTGCCCGGTTCATTTTGACACATTTTACCGTCATCATCGAGAAAAAACTTGGGCCTTTTCCCGTAATGACTTCATTCATTTAGTTTTGCGGAAAATTTTAGATTCATCGACTTTGGTAATGGTGATGGAGAACGAAGAGCAAAACAGAATGATGAAACATGGAAACAATCACGTAATTCATAAGAGACAAGGTTTGCATAGCTGGAGAGAGCTGTTTGCGGCCTTAAATGTTTTGATAATTCGGTTATTATTTGTATTAAGATATTATTTTTTACTCTTAAGAACTAGATTTCCCATATAAATATTTATATTATAATGAATTCTTAGTGATGTAGTTATTGGTACTTTTTTTAAATATATTATATTTACACATAATAAATCTTGCAATAAAAGCTTATATTTCTGTTCTTCCACTCTAATTTTTTTTAGATTTACTATGTCTATTTATCTATATATCTTTCTCTCTCTCTCTCTCTATATATATATATATATATATCCTAAATCTTTAGTTTTAAAGGTTGGCCGTTTCTCCATGTTCAGTTTTAATTTCTATTTTCGTAAAATATAGGTCGTAAAATATAGGTCTTACATGTTTGCGATAGACATAGTCGGTTTCAGGTAAACCAAAACTTGTGGCTTGGTTTGAAAGGGTCGGTTTCAGTTTGTTTGGAGCCAAGAATTGAAACTGAATTGGGATCAAGTTGGTTCTTTGTTTTGGTTTGAAATCACCGGTTTCGGTTCTAATTCTGGTTTAAACTATAAACTATGTGAAATCGAGAAAATATTAAAAAATAAATTTTGAAAACAAAAATTAAAAGATTATGAAATCAATGGTTCGGCGAAAGCTGAAACCGGAACTGAACTGAGTCTTTCTGGGTTCTAGATCTGAATCTGATTTCAACTGGTTCCTGACTCGGTTTGGTTTCGATTAAAACCGTCGGATCGATTCGTAACTGGATCCATAAACGATCTAGATCATGTCCGAGCGATCAGAAGAAGCTCGTCGAAGGTTTTGGGAGCTTTTCCTAAAGTGCTGTTAACTAGTTTATTCCATTTAACTTTGTAAAATGAAAATTTATGCAAAGAAAAAAAAAGGAGTTAGAAAAAGAGAGGAAAGCGAGAAGAGTGCTTGTTTCTGGGGTGCGCTCTCGCCCCTGACCCTGCGAATCCCCCTCTTCTGTTCTCCTTCCTCCGCCAACCGTTGAAGGAGAAAGGTTTGCTACCTCTTCTCGCCACTCAATTCCTCGGAATCAAACTGTGGAACCAAATGGAGGAAAGGAAAAGCTCCGCCGTTGCTGTCTTCTCCTTTTCATCTCTCTTTGTTTGGGGTTTCTTGCATTGCTTTATACACTATCACCCACTGACGGAATCTCGATTTTTCTTGCCTTCTCTTGATTTTGGTAGCGTTTGTTTTTCGTGGTCTTAGCGTAGCGTGTGAATATTTTGGGATTTCCGGCGTCTTTTGTAGGTGGGTCCGCTTCCGTTGTGTTGATGGAGGAGGAGAAACTAGGGATACAAGAGTAGGAGAGGGAGGAGTCATGTATAGAGAGCGGAGTGCGGGGTCGGAAGCGAGAACGGGGGCATCGAAGTCCGACCTCACTCTGCGGGACCCGCTGGACCGCAAACGGATCAGCGACGTCTTGGACAAACACCTTGAGAAATCCTCGCCCTCGACGTCCAGAGGAGGTTTGAATGGGAAGCAGAAGGATCGGATTTCTTTCCCCTCGACTTCCACGGGGAAGATGAACGCCGGCGATGGGCGCGATCACAAGGACGGCCGGTCAGGCCCACTCTCGAAGACCAAGTGCTCCGATGGTGCGCTTCGTATAATTTCTTTGTTTTATTTTATCATGGGGAAATTTTGTGCTTTACAGTTTCTGTTGTGTGATTATACCGATTTTAGTCCTTCTTGAGTTGCTTGCGTGCCATTTTCAACAATTGGGTGGTTTTCGCTGTTCGGCTGAAGTGTTATTTTGTTTGAAGCAAAGTTAAATTAAAGCATTGAAATCATGTCCTGATAATGAATTCTTTGATCGAGAGTCATATTGTTTGCTTAAGTTCTTCAGTTGTTGCGAACACGGTCTGTTATGCTTCAGAGAATACTTATACGTTTGAAATTCCATTCATGGTATATGTGGGTGCGCTTGTGTGCAGTTACGTTGGATTTATAAGTTGGGACTTAGTTTTATGTATCAGCATAAATGTTCATGTTGGTCGTGCTCTTTTATGTGGTCACGTTATTCATGTTGTCTTATTGAGAACACAGGTTTGTGTTTTATCATTCCAGTTTGTTGTTAAGCATGATTGGCAATGTGGACTTTGGACAAACGTCTGTGGGAACACAAGCTTAAAATATGGTTGGTGCATGTGGCTGTTGGCGTTATGATTTCCTTTTCGTAAAATTTTGTACTTTTTAAATTGTTAGATTGCTGTGTTTTGTTATACTGGAGAACAACATTTTTAATAAGTGACCAAGTTCATGCCCCTACGGTCCTACCAGTTTCAGTGTCTTAGGCACATTTAATTGCACCATAAATGTGAGCCTAAGACAAAGACTTGATTTTTCATGTGAAGCTCAAATCCTCCGTGTGGACAGGATGCTTCAGCTCATAAAAATCAAGTTCACACATGGAGAGAAACCAATTGAAGTACATTTCCTCCTATGTGTGGTTGGGTTGAAAGAACTACTTTCATGAGATTTGAATGAGAAAATGATTCAAATCGGGTGGTGACTGGTGAGCAAAATTTCCTTTGTCATTTTGGTCCACGATATGTATAATATCGTATCGTATCATTTTTTAATACTAAAAATTTTAAAAAATATAAAAAATCAAGAAAATCAGGATAATTGAAAATAATTCATATATTGCATAAGGTGAGCACATATTCATCAATAACCATTCAGTTTTCGATGTATAAAGCATTTAAGCAATACATCCTTAGCAAAATTACAAACTTTTATAATTAAAAAAAGAATTACATTTATATATTATAATCAGGATCAAGTAAATAACCTTCATCTTCTACTTCTTGTTCAAGTTCATCATCGCTTTCAACTTTAAAACCAAAATGATCATCCCCTTGATGTTGTTGCACTCCTTCCAAATTAATCTATTAAATGTTTTCTTTAGTTAGAAGTGTATTTATTTAACTATCTTCCTTAATTCACTCCTCTAAGATATCAAAATTGTTCAGACTTATTGGATCAAATTGGTTCTCCTCTCTATTTAACCTTTTTAATTGCCTGCAAGAAGGATAAGTACATAACCTTAACAATTAAATAAAATGAAACATTGAATTAAATACTTGATTAATAAATAATCCTTTATTACCTTTGTTGGATGAAAACTAGGTCAATGAGCCACTTATGTTCCAACCTGTTCTCATTTTTGTGTGGATATGTTCAAAGATACTCCAATTCTTTATATGTTCGAAGACACTCCAATTCCTTTCATAACCAGTTGCACTACAGGTTTGACTTAGAACTCTTATTGCAAAATCTCTGAGATTTGGGCAATCACTTTCAAACCTATTTAATAAAACATCTAATAGAAAAAGACAAACATAAAGAGTTATTCTACAATAAATATAAGAGTTAAGAAACTTAAATATTAAGATAAAAGTTTACCTGGGTGCATATTATTATGATTGTGGATGGGTACAGACAAGCCCATCAAGTAAAGAGCATTATTATAGATCTCCATCTCTCGATATATAGCATCAGGTCTACTCTTATCAGGGATCAATCTGTCTATGCAATCAATGATACATCGATTAACCTCACCGTCACTTTTAAAGCTTACATAATACCTAAATGTTTGATTTAGGTAGTAAGTTGTTGCATGAATAGGTTGATGCAACTGTTTATTCCATATATTATTAATAATATTCCACACGAGTACATCATCTCTCTTTCTTCCATTAAAATTGTTTCTAATAACTTCTTTAGCCCTATCCATAACTTCATAAAGATAACCCATAGATGGCTTATCCTTGATGTCAACCAATATTAAAACTTTGACTAAAAGACAGGTTTTCCTTAATAGTCTAACACATGAGTTCAAAAATGTACTCTTAAAGATTATGTCTGAAATCTCATTCAATTTTTTATTCCTTTTATTTTGAGATAACTTTGCAAACTGCTGTCACTCATACGAGGAAAACATTATGTTCAAGGCTTGCTTTTATTTAATAACACTTTGTACTGATAAGAAATTAGTTGCAAACCGAGTAACAGTTGTACGAAGGAGTTATGCACCATCTGTATATCCCTTTATCATACATAAAACAAAAGCATAGTTATAAATAAATTTTATGATATCTTGACAACATTTAATTACTGCCTTTACCTCATCTATCTCTCTAATATATGGTGTCCCATATGTATCAGCTAACTCTTTTTCAGTTGCTTTATAGTTAACTTCATTATTTGTAATTAATTGGGCTATATTCTCTAGCTCAACCTCCAATATTACCTTATCAAATTCTTACCTTATAATCTCTAAAGTATGTCGCTCCTCTAACATGTCTAGGGATCTCAAAAACACAAGTCTACACAAGGAAGTTTAACAAAGTCTTTCATTGCCTATCTGTCTATTCACTCTTGGACTTTAAGGACAATCTTATCTAATAGTTTACCATTCAACTTTTGATAAGATGACATCTTATACCTTGGATTAAGATGTTCCTCTAGCCCTTCCTCTTCTACCACTTCTAACCTCTTCAACAACCCTCTTTTCTCTAGTTCGTGATCGAGAACTACTACCAACCTCTGTCCTAACATCATCCCTTTCTTCAAACATCTCTATATCATGTTTTTGTTATCACTTTTCAAGTATACTCTCAATCATCTATAGATATTGTTATTTAATGGCTTCTGACACTTTCCTAACTTTGGCTGTGAAAGGTGCAATCTCTTTCTTAGCATGTGGTAGGTGATGTTTCAAACGAGAAATTTTACAACTAATCACCTTCTCTCAAAAATACATATAATTTTGAATATGTTTTCCTCAACTGTTGTACCTCATTATCATGCCAGATCATCGGATTGAGATTGAGAGTCCCTAACAGGCTAACACCCTTTCATGCTATCTCAATATAACACTTTAATCTTAATACAACAAGTGTTGTTCAATGCTTATCGTATCGTGTATCGTTTTGGTCCACGATATGATCGTATCATTGTGTATCATAATTTAATATTAAAAGTTGGTAAAAATCCAAAAAAAATAAAAATAAGAAAAAAAAATTGATAATTACCAAAAATTCATATAACGCAAAAGTTTAATACATATTCATCATTCACCTTTCAACAATTAAAAACGAATTACGTATTTTAAAGCAAAAAATGAAATACATTTACACAATATAATCAGGATCATCAAATAAATAATTTTCTTCTTCTCGGTGCTGAAGATCCTCACAACCTTCTACTTCAAAGTCAAAAACTTCATCTCCTTGATGATGTTGTTGTGCTCTTCCCAAATTATTTCATGCAATGTCTTCTTTGGTTAGGAGTGCATTTGCTTCATTATCATCCATAATTCACTCCTCTAATATATCAAAATTATCTAAACTTATTGTATAAAATTGGTTTTTCTTTTCTATTTAACTTTTTTAATTGCCTACAAGAAAGAAACTTCGCCCATGTAAGGGATCACCCTTGCATTGCTGGTCCCAAGCCCGGATAAAGGAGGAGGGTTGTGTTAGGCTTCCGACAGCCATCGTAAAACTTCGTCGGATTTCTACAACATGGATTACAAAAATTATGAGCATTGCTTTGGGGCGTCCCCGCCTAGCGACGTGCTGCAGATAGTGTTATCCGTATCGCACCGTATCGTACGATACGGTGCGATACGCGATACTGTATCGTATCATGGGAAGCCACGATACGATACTGTATCGTACGATACGGCCCGTATACGCCCAAAATTTTTTTTTTTTCAAAATTTTTTTTTCAAATTTTTTTTTTTTCAATTTTTTTTTGCATGTTTCTACCCTCTCTTTCCCTCTCTTCACTTCCCTTAAAGGCATCCTCCAATATGCTTATAATTTGGGTTTATAATTTCATTTATTTAATAAAAATAATGTATAAAAAAAAATTTATGAAAAAATCATTTCCCTTTCTGTTATAACTTTTAGGTATATTTTTGCTAACAGTTTCTAATTTCATAAGATCGTAAACAATTAAAAACATTCAATTCTCTCGGTTCATTGAGTAGGGATTTCACAACTTCACTATTTTAAGGTTCACGTTACATGACTTCCATTGAGTTGAACATGATCAATGTGTGTGAGGCTTAACTCAGTCTGTGAAGTGAGAAATGAAGCTCATGCATTAGTTAAAAGGCTAGTCTCCAATAAGAGAAAAAGGGGACATTATCAAGTAATAATATAACATCATTAAGGTGTCATAGACTCAATAATCAAAGAAATGGAGCTCTTTGTTTTGCTCACATATGAAAATTAGCAGATATGACAACTACATGTACAAAGATAGCAGTTTGTTAATTTTGATATATTACATGAGTGAATTATGGAAGATAACGAAGAAAATGCACTCCTAAGTCCTAACTGAAGAAGACATTGCATGAATTAATTTGAAGTACAACAACATCATCAAGGAGAAGATGAAGATTATTTAGTTAATGATCCTGATACAAATTTACAATATGTAAAATATAAATGTATTTCATTTTTTGATTCAAAATATATAATTTTGGATGCAATTGTTCAATATTAAATGTTCAATTTGTGCTAAACTTTGCATTATATGAATTTAAAGCAATTACCAGATTTTTTCAAAATTTTCCAGAATTTTCTTGATTTTTTTCGGATTTTTACTAATTTTATTGATTTTTTAAATAATTTTTATAGTTTTTTAATATTAAAGTACGATACGATACGATACGATACGATACGATATGCCCGTATCGTGGAGCCCAGCGATACGCGATACGATACGCGTCGGACAACACTAGCTGCAGAGCCCGAATGCAGTAAGAAGTAAGCAAGGGCCACTATATTTTCGCCCGAATGTAGTGAATCAATTGCAGAGAGGGTTCCCACATCATGGACGGGTGTGGGTAAAGAAGTTAGTCCCGCTACATTGCCGCCCGAATGTAGTGAAAAATTTTCAGAGAGGGTCTCCGCATTTTGATTATGGACGGATGCAGGGGGTAAGGAAGCTAGTCTTAGATAATAAGATTCGTATTGGTTCTTGGAATATCGGAACATTATCGGGTAAGCTAATGGAGGTGGTAGATACTATGATTCGGAGAAAGATTCATATTCTATGTTTACAAGAGACAAAATGGGTTGGAGAAAAAGCAAAGGAGATAGAGGATACATGTTTTAAATTATGGTACTCAGGTAAAGAAAAGGCCCGAAACGGAGTTGGTATTATCATAAATAAAGATTTAAAGGAGAGTGTAGTAGACATACAACGATATGGTGACCGAATCATGACATTGAAATTAGTGTTAGGAGTAGAGGTTTTGAATATAGTTTGTGCTTACGCACCCCAAGTAGGACTAGAAGATAGTATAAAGACAGTTTTTTGGGAAGAGTTAGATAAGGTGTTTCAAAAGATTCCACAAAGGGAGATGATTTGTTTAGGAGGAGATTTAAATGGACATGTCGGTAAAGAGGCATTAGGATATCAAGGGATTCATGGAAACTTTGGTTATGGGGATATAAACGAGGAAGGTAGGGAGATTTTAAATTTTGCTATGTCATTTGATCTCTTTATAGTCAATACAATCTTCAAAAAACAAGATGAACATTTAATTACTTATAAGAGTGGCTTATCACAAACACAAATTGATTACTTTATTTGTAGAAAAAAAGATAGAGCGTGTTGTAAAGATTGTAAGGTAATTCCAGGAGAAAGCTTAACCACCCAACATCGACTTTTAGTTATGGATTTACAAATAAAAAAATGGACAAAGAAGAAAAGAGTGCATCGAGCTATTCGGACTAAATGGTGGAACCTCAAAAGCGAGAAAGAAGATATATTTAAACAAAAAGTCCTTCAAGGAGATGTTTGGAATTATGTTGGCACACCCTCTGATATGTGGAACAATATGGCTATACATATTAGGAAAGTGGCGAAAGATGTGTTAGGGGTATCTAAGGGAGGTGTACCGGCACAAAAAGAAGCTTGGTGGTGGAGTGAAGTAGTACAAAACAAAATCAAGGCAAAGAGGGCATGTTACAAATTACATTATGCTAAGAAAACTAGTGAAACTTTAGAAGCTTATAAGAAAGCAAAGAAGGAAGCAAAAAAGGCCGTTAGTGAAGCAAAAGCTAAGATTTGGGAGGACTTATATAAAAAACTCAACTCAAAAGAGGGTGAAAGAGATATTTTTAGAATAGCTAGGGCTAGAGATAAGAAAACTAAAGATCTTAATTATGTTAGATGCATAAAAGACGAGGATGAAAAAATTCTAGTGGCAAATGATGATATAAGAAATAGATGGAAAAACTATTTTTATAATCTTTTTAATGAAAATAAAGATGTTAGTATTAGTTTAGGAGATTTAGCTAAGTCAGAAAAGTATATAAACCACAATTTCTACCGACGTATTCAAAAGAATGAAGTCAAAGAGGCTCTTAAACATATGAAGAGTGGTAAATCGGTAGGACCAGATAATATTCCTATAAAAGTTTGGAAAATACTAGGAGAAATAGGAATCACTTGGCTCACAAGACTATTTAATGAAATATGGAAAAACCAAAAGATGCCCGAGGAATGGAGAGCAAGTACACTTATACCCGTATATAAGAACAAGGGAGACATTCAAAATTGTGCGAATTATCGTGGTATCAAGTTAATGAGTCATACTATGAAATTATGGGAAAGAATTATTGAACGTAGGTTAAGACAAGTATCAAGTACAACAGAGAACCAATTTGGATTTATGCCTGGTAGATCTACTATTGAAGCGATTCACCTTTTGAGACGTCTTATGGAACATTTTAGAGCAAAAAAGAAAGACCTTCACATGATATTTATTGATCTAGAAAAAGCTTATGATAGGGTACCGAGGGAGGTTCTTTGGAGAACTTTGGAAAAAAGAGGTATCCCATTGACATATATTAACCTTATAAGAGACATGTATGATGGTGCAAAAACATGTGTGAGGACTCATGAAGGAACGACAGACTTCTTTGAAGTTAATATTGGGTTACATCAAGGATCAACTTTAAGTCCATACTTATTTATAATGGTGATGGATGAGTTAACAAAACATATTCAAGATGAAGTACCTTGGTGTATGTTATTTGCAGATGACATTGTATTAGTGGAGGAGTCTAAGGAAAAAGTTAATAGAAAATTGGAACTATGGAGAGAAACATTAGAAAACAAAGGCCTCCGACTTAGTAGAACAAAGACAGAATATATGGAATGTAAGTTTGATCATTTGGCTACATCAGAGGACATAGAAATTAAAATTGGCACACATTGCATTCCCCAAAAGGAAAGTTTTAAATACCTAGGGTCAATTTTTCAAAGTGATGGAAGAATTGATGGTGATGTTACACATAGAATTAATGCTGGTTGGTTAAAATGGAGAGGAGCATCAGGTATTCTTTGTGATAAGAAGATACCATTAAAATTAAAAGGTAAATATTATAGAGCAACAGTTAGGCCTGTTTTGTTTTATGGTTCTGAGTGTTGGGCAGTTAATCATCAACATGTACAAAAGATGTCTGTGACAGAAATGAAGATGTTGAGATGGATGAGTGGTCATACAAGAAAAGACCGTATACATAATGAGGTTATTAGAAACAAATTAGGAGTGACACCAATAGAGGATAAAATGAGAGAACATCGTTTAAGATGGTTTGGACATATAGAAAGAAGATCAAAAGAAGAACCTGTAAGAAGGTTAGAAAACCTAAATTTGGAAAGTATTAAAAGAGGTAGAGGACGACCACAAAAGTGTTGGAAAGAAACAATAAAGAATGATCTAGCTTATTGGGAGTTAACTGCTAACATGGCACACGATAGAGATCTGTGGAAACAAAGAATCCATGTAGCCGACCCCGTCTAGTATGGGAAAAGGCTTAGTTGTTGTTGTTGTTGTTGAATTGCCTACAAGAAAGAAATATAAGTAATTAGTAAATAACAGTAACAATTGAAGTCAAACAAAATATTGAATGAATCTTTAAGTACTAACTAATTCAAGATTATCTCTATCGGAGTCGCATGTTACAACAAATGAAAACTAAGTCATTGGGCCATTTATGTTGCAACCTGTTGCGCTTTTTTGTGTGGATGTGTTGGAAGACATTCCAATTCCTTCACAACCCGTTGGACTATAGGTTTGACTTAGAAATCTTACTGCAAAATCTTTAAGGTTTGAGCAATCACTTCCAAACTTATTCCACCAAACATATGCAGAAAAGACAAATATGAGGGACTTAATCCACAATAAATATAAGATTTAAAAAATTTAAATACGAAAATAAACAATGTACCTAGGCTCATAGTAGTGCGGTTGCAGATTACTATAGGCAAACTCATCAAGTTAAGAGCATTATCATAGATCTCAATCTCTCGATGTATAACATCTGCTCTACTCTCATTACAGACTAATCTGTCTATACAATCAATGATGCCCCGATTAACTTCAGTGTCCCTTTTAAAGCTTGTTGAGTACATGAATGTTGGGTTTAGGTAATATGTTATTGCATGAATAAGTTGATGTAATTTTTATTCCATCTATTATCTATAATGTTCCACATGAGCACATAATCTCTCTTTCTTCCATTGAATTACTTCTAATCATTTTTTTTGCCCTATTCATGGCTTCATAAAGATAGCCATAGATGGTTTCTCCCCGCTATCAGTTAATCGCAAAACCTTCACTAAATGTCATATAATCCTCAATTGTCTAACACATGCATTCCAAAATATACTCCTAAAGACTATGTATGAAATCTCATTTAACTTTATATTTCTTTTATTTTGAGGCAACTCTGTAAATTGTCCTCACTCATCTGAGGAGAACATTCTCTTCAAGGCTTGCTTCTGTCTTACAATGCTCTGTATAAATAAGAAGTTAGTTGCAAATCGAGTTGCTGTTGTATGAATAAACTCTGCACCATTTGTATATCTCCTCATCATACACAATACAAAGGCATAGTTGTAGACAAATTTGGTGATATCTTGGCAACACTCATTTGCTGCCTTTATCTCATCTATTTCATCAATATCCTAAGGATTAGATCTAAACAATAGGTTGTGGATGATGTCCAATAGAAAGTCCCATAAGTATCTGCTAACTCCTTCCTAACTGCTTTATAGTTAACTACATTATTTGTAATGAATTGGACTACAACTCTTGCCTTTGGATCTTTGCAGGATGCCTCTCCTCTCCTGTGACATGTCTAGAGATCTAAAAAATATAAGTCTTTTAGGACAATAGATAAGAAAGTTTAACAAAGTCCTTCCTCGCCTATGTGTCCATCTGTCTGGCATGATAGTGCATTATGTCTCCTTCTATGACTCTCTCAAAGTCGAACAATATTCTTGCACTTTAAGGACAATCTTATCTAATAGCTTTCCTCTCAACTTCTCATAAGAGGACATCTTGTATCCTAGACCAATATTAGCAATTGCATCTGTCATTGCTTGAAAATGAAATTTGTTTGCCGCATTAAATAGAATATATGCATCATAAAACCATTTACTCACTACAAGGCCTATTTGCTTATGCAGTTGTTCTGAAGCCATAGCAATATGGATTTCAGGTTGAGCATCATGTGTAGTATTAGGAGGGGAAAATGATTGTATACTAGAAGAAACACTTTCTCTACTCCATCCTCTTCTACTACTTCTACTTGTAAAATCTTCAACCCTCTTTCTTCTAGTTGATGGTCGATAACTACTATTATCAACCTCTGTTCTACCATAAGAAGGAATATTATCAGCCAATCCAATAACATCATTATCTTCTTCCTCAAACATATCTAAATCATTCTTTTGTTATCTACTTGCCATCTCAATTGAACATCTCAATCCACTCAAAAACCTGAAAATAAAAGCACTTCATAAATCCTCAATCTTCACAACACTCAAATAGAGTGTATCTCACTTCACAAATACAATAAAATCTTATCCACGCACTTTATAACTTCATATTTTGTGATTAAAAAAAATACAAAACACAAATAACACAAAAAAATAACAAATACAAAGAATTTTTTTTCGAAAAACACAAAAAATATACCATAATCTTATTTGGGAGCCTTGTACGGATGTCTTAGAGCACTCTTTTTCGAGCCTTAAACATCAAGGAGGGGGAGTGCTATCGGAGGAAGCCTTGGAGAACCGTTAACATAATCCAGAAACCTGCAAAAACATAGGTTTATGTTCAGCCAGGGACCCTTCTAAAGAGCACGGCGAGGCAAGCCGTTTATCATCACGATAGGTGTCAAGTGGAAGTGCAGTGATTATGTAGCTAAGGCATCCTAATAGACCGAGAGATTTGAACCTTATTCCTACATGACCCGATCAATTCGATCATGCACTCGCCATCTATTTTCATTGCTCAACTCTTTCGACAACATGAAAACTAAAGCTCTACCCCTCTCTTACTTATCCAAGGGATGGAAGGGCAGAGGTCTTGGTGTCCCTCCGCTCAAGAATTAGAGGCTCACAAATGAATACCAATATGCTTTTCTCTCATGCCTTTCTTCGTTCTTGGTTCGATATTTTGGCGCCCTAGGTGTAGAGGAATCACACCAATCCATCCTGAACTTGGTGGTTAAACTTTACTGTGGTGACGATACTGTAGGGGAGGTCCTGCGGAAAAATAGCTCGGCGCCAGGATGATAAAAAGATTAACACCTCTTTTTCTTATCTTATTAAATGAAAAGGTCGTCTTATTCAAAACTCTAATTATATTATGAAATCCCCTCTCTCCCACTTCACACCTCGGAACAACGCACTGTTCTTATAGAGTAGAGAGAAACGCGCTTCCACATCTTCTTAATCCGAAATCAAATGGCTGAGGAGAGGAAAGGTTCCTTTTGGAGGGTACTCCCGGGAACGAATCCAGTGGAGACGGGGTGGGGCCTGTAGCTCAGAGGATTAGAGCACGTGGCTACGAACCACGGTGTCGGGGGTTCGAATCCCTCCTCGCTTACTAGAAGTTACCATTAGTCATTAACTATTAGGATCATAATCATCAAAGTTACAACTTACAAGTTACAAGTATAACTTACAATCATCAAAGAATCAAAGATAAGAACGTTATAAAGTTTCAAATAAAAGTTAAAACAAATTACAATCATCCACAACGTTGATTATAATCAACAAAAGATTATAATCAACGTAGTCAGGATCACCACCATCATCATCATTATCATCTCCTCCCTCTTCTTCCTCTATAATAGGATCTGCCCATCCAACACCTTCGACTTCATTTTTATCGTCTCGAAAAGTTCTGCTTTGGCTTGGAGTGTCCTCCAATTTTCATTCTCTAAAATGATAAGGAACTCCTCCTCTTCGACCCAATCGTCAAGAATATCAATATTTTTGTAACTCAATGGGTCATATGGCACCTTCCATGTCCTTCTTGCATCTTTTTGTATTTGCGTGTAAATGAAGAATATTCAAATTATAAAGAATATCAAATGTAATATAACCACATCAAGCATTCATTATTAATAAGATTAAGAAAGAAGTCAATAACTAGGCAACAACAAATAATATATATTTTCTAATTATTACCTTTGTCTTAACTTCATATTATAGGCAACGTATACCAAATCACGCAGTCGAGCATGCTCCAGTCTGTTTCACTTTTTTGTGTGAATGCGTTAAAAAAAGCTTCAATTCCTCTCGCACTCACTCGAACTACATGTTTGGCTCAATATACATTGAGCAAACCTTGCCAAATTTGGTGCATCTACACCAAAACGAGCCCACCATTCATTTGAAATAAAACACGATATTGATTAATAAGAAACACATGAAGTCAATCCATTAATAACTTAAATGAATATCAATAAAAACACAATACTTTGTCGCATTAGGGGGGGGAGTTGGATTGCAATTGGCCTTCCAAAATCTCCTACACTCTGTATATACTTTCAACTCTAAATGAATATTATAACAAGTAGATAATCTTCAACAATGTCAATTGCATTTAAGATACCCTTTTTCACTTCTTCATCCTCCATAAAGTGAGGAGAAAATTGAATAAAAGGTTAAGGAAATATGCAATAACATGCAAATCATGATGCATTTGACGGTTTCAACGTGCATCAATTACCTTCCAAAGTTTCTTTAGAAGTGATCGCTTGCGGTCAAGGTTTTCTTGAATTTCCAATTTGGCTTTATCCACGGCATCATATATATAAGGTATAATAGGTCTATCTTTACTGTCCAAGTTCCTCATTATCTTAACTAAAGGTACAGTCATCTTAAAAAATTTGTTGCAACTTTCTTAAAATCAGCATTAAAACATCTATCACAGCAATCCCCACCCTCTTTTTAGACCAACTAATAGAGCCCCATTCATTAGATGCAAACAACTTTTTTAATGCATTTTTATGTATGACAAGACTTTGCACAGTAATGACATTTGTAGCAAATCGTGTGAATGAAGGCCTAATCAATTCCCTTCTAGTGGTATGAATTCACATAAAATGCAATTCAGAAGAATGGTTATAAATAAACTTTGTGCATGCATCTATAGTCTCTCTTATTTCATCCATTGCACTCAAATCTTTAAGCATTAAGTCTACTCAATGTGCAACACATGGAGTTCATACTAAGGATGGATGGTTTGCCTCAAGCATGTTACCAACTACTCTAAAATTTACAGCATTATCAGTAATGAATTGAATAATATTTGAAACACAGACTCCCTCAACAACTTCCTAAAAAATAGGGAGTAAATTATCTATAGTTTTATCAATATGAGACAAGTCATATGATTTAAAAAATAATATATTTTTAGGACAATAGACTAGGAAGTTTATCAAAGACCTATGCTGACAATTTGTCCAACCATCAACCATAACAGAACATCTTGTACCCTTCCACGACTCCCTAAATTAAGAACTCCATGTATTAACAATATCAATCCATTTCTGCAATGGTGTGCTCCTCAAAGCATGATAAGTAGGGAATCTATTGTAAATATTTGGTGATGATCGAAGGTTGATGCTCACAAAGCAAATCCAACAAACCGCCAAGAGTCCAAAGTCATCCAAGTATGGATGCCAAACTTCAAATAAGTCAAACAAGAGAGCGGTAGCACATAAATCACAAATCAAAAGCTGTACCAAAACATCATACTTTTATTCATGGATGAGTGAAATATTTATAAGCATTTCATATGTACACAAGGAGGTAGAAGAAGAGAGAAAATGCCACAAAATAATGGGCTGGTGGCTGGCCCCTTGGGCAGCTAACTAGCCGTTGGGGCTCCCAACGGTTATGGCCAGCCTCATGCCAAGACTGCACGGGCCTTAATGGCCCGTGCTCCTATTACATTAACATCTATACCCCGATCCTACACCGGCAATAGCATCCTCCATACTTTGAAAAGAAAATGAGTTTGTAACATTTAAAGGGAGGCAATTTTTATAAAAAAATTCAGCACACTTTAAATCTACGTTCTCAATTACCTCCTTTAAAGCCATAGCTGATCTAATGCTTGACTGAGCACTAGTTGTCGTACGTGGGAAAAAAAATTAAGGCATCCCATTAGGGTCACTACCTCCTCTAGCTCCTCCTCTAGTACCCCTCGTACGCATCGGGTGAGTAGGAGCTCTTGCAGTGGAACAAGAGCCAACTCCACTGTTACTACCACCAGAACCTATACTTTTTCCCTTTTCTCGCCTTCTCCTCCCCTCTTCAGCCATCTCTTCTTCCATCTCAACTACACCATGGAATTCATCACCACCATACATCCCCTGAGTAGTAGCATCTTCAAATGGTTGAGACATATCCCAACCACCTATGTCTGCTCTCTCTCTCACCCTTATTCTCTTTTCCTTTGAAGCCTCCAATACATGTTCAATCTCATACTTCTAAGACAAGAGTGGACAATCAATAAAAAGGAAAAGGCTTTTTAGAGGTTAAGAATCACGGAATCTGCAAAACCTCTAAATTTTTCAAGTGAAAAATCGGGTAGAATGCCAAAGGAAAGATGTATGATACAGATTTAACAAAAACCCTAGAGATGGGGAGTTGAATTGGGTGAAATACTTGAGAATCTTTTTAATGAACCATGAAATCAACAAGAACAAGGTAAGAAGAGGATCTGGAAGCAAGGAAATGACATGAAAAAGGGTTTGAGAAGAAACAGAAATGAAATTTATAAGTTTCGGATTTTTGAAGTTTATAACAAGAAAATATCGACTCGTACGATACGGGGTGTATCATACGATACTGTGCGATACACCCCCGTATCGTATGATATGCACGATAAATCGCGATAAGCGATATGTTCTCTTATATCGTACCGTATCTTCATAGGGTACGTGATAAAATCGTATCATATCGTATTTTACGATACGATTTTTATAACATTGATCAAGAGCATAGTTGCTCACCAAAGAGAAAAATAGAGAGAAGAGAAAAGGAAGAGTAAGAATATCAGTGTCGGAAAAAGGTAGAGGGCAACGGAGGTGGTGGTGGCCATCGGCGTGCACGTGGTGTGGCGGAGATTGCAGGAGCAAAGGGTGGCGGAGAGATCAGGAGCATAGGCAAGAGAGAGAGGGGCACGCATGGGAGATTAGGTTATATTTAGTTTGAGTTGTGTCGATCCAATGTATAATGGATTAACCCGACCTAGAGTATGCTAACACAACTATAGTGGACTGCTATAGCGTTGTTTGCGCCACTAATAGCGCCCAGGCGGGTCATCCACTAAACCATGTGCGCTATAATGTTCTTGGGTCCGCTAAAATGCTATATCGTGCTCTTAACTACTTAAGAAGGATTTCGGGGATATTGTTCGTTATTTGCGTGATTATAGATTTGCTCAACCACCTTTTATAATTTGAGAGGATTGAGATGTCATTTTGAAAGTATAGATGTGCTGCTTCAGTTTCCCAATGGATGTTCAGCAGGATTATGGCTGGTGATGTTGTATTAGAAACATGTTTTTTTCGCAATTTGGCACAAGTAATAATTGATTTGCGACACATATTATGGAAGTTAGCTTACAAGATGGTGTACAATCACGAAATAAACTTTTTGTGCTTCTTTCATATCATTTCATTAGTTGTTGATGAACTATTATATTTTCACTTATATCTGTGTAAAAACTATCATAGTATGGTCTTCCATGTTTGGATTTGACATGGAATTGGTAATATCAAGGTTGCACTCACCCATCCCCTCTCTCTATCTGTGTGTGTGCATTACTGTGCTGGATTATCTGATATGGTTCTACTGTTATTTTGTTTGTTTCCAGAAGAGTTAGAAACAGATAGTGAAGAGTCCAACGTTAGTGGCTCTGATGGAGATGATACTTCTTGGATTTCATGGTTCTGTAGTCTCCGAGGCAATGAATTCTTTTGTGAAGTTGATGATGAGTATATCCAGGATGACTTCAACCTTTGTGGATTAAGCAGCCAAGTTCCTTATTATGACTATGCCCTTGATCTAATCTTGGACGTTGAGTCCTCTCATGGTAAGCTTTGTCACTGCTGTTACACAGGTTAATTTTGGGGAAATCTCCCTCAAGTGTTTTTGCCATTTTGCTGAAACTTAAAATTTGTATTCTGAACAATGTTGTTCTCTTTTGGTTCTTTTTATATGTGTTTTCTTCTTAGTGTACTCATTTTACTATTTGAGTGTTATATCTGCAACCCCATCTAGTATGGAAAAAGGCTTAGTTGTTGTAGTGTTATATCTGCAACAGTTTGCTTACTGTTGGGAACAGTTGTATTGAATTTATTGATGCATTTCATGCTTTTGAATGGTCCATAATTCCAGCTTTGTGTTAGTTGTCTTTTGTCCAGTGTGGCCTTAGGTTCGTTTTGTGTAGCTAGAGCCTGTTTTGCAGACCAAAAAGAACTATCAGATGATTCAGATCATTCAAATTTGTCAGTTTTCATGTTGTCTTGAAAATAAAAGATAATGCTTTTGTCTATTTTAGCTTTTAGTTTTTCAATGAGATGAAAAAGTCAGATTGCAAGTAACGGATTATGGGTACCATCTTTTTTCTTTTTAGTCACTACATTTGGGGCGTTCCCGCCTAGCGACGTGCTGCAGAGCCCGAATGCAGTAAGAAGTAAGCAAGGGTCACTACATTTTCGCCCGAATGTAGTGAATCAATTGCAGAGAGGGTTCCCACATCATGGACGGGTGTGGGTAAAGAAGTTTGTCCTGCTACATTGCCGCCCGAATGTAGTGAAAAATTTTCAGAGAGGGTCTTCGCATTTTGATTATGGACGGATGCGGGGGGGTAAGGAAGCTAGTCCTAGATAATAAGATTCGTATTGGTTCTTGGAATATCGGAACATTATCGGGTAAGCTAATGGAGGTGGTAGATACTATGATTCGGAGAAAGATTCATATTCTATGTTTACAAGAGACAAAATGGGTTGGAGAAAAAGCAAAGGAGATAGAGGATACAGGTTTTAAATTATGGTACTCAGGTAAAGAAAAGGCCCGAAACGGAGTTGGTATTATCATAAATAAAGATTTAAAGGAGAGTGTAGTAGACATACAACGATATGATGACCGAATCATGACATTGAAATTAGTGTTAGGAGTAGAGGTTTTGAATATAGTTTGTGCTTACGCACCCCAAGTAGGACTAGAAGATAGTATAAAGACAATTTTTTGGGAAGAGTTAGATAAGGTGTTTCAAAAGATTCCACAAAGGGAGATGATTTGTTTAGGAGGAGATTTAAATGGACATGTCGGTAAAGAGGCATTAGGATATCAAGGGATTCATGGAAACTTTGGTTATGGGGATATAAGCGAGGAAGGTAGGGAGATTTTAAATTTTGCTATGTCATTTGATCTCTTTATAGTCAATACAATCTTCAAAAAACGAGATGAACATTTAATTACTTATAAGAGTGGCTTATCACAAACACAAATTGATTACTTTATTTGTAGAAAAAAAGATAGAGCGTGTTGTAAAGATTGTAAGGTAATTCCAGGAGAAAGCTTAACCACCCAACATCGACTTTTAGTTATGGATTTACAAATAAAAAAATGGACAAAGAAGAAAAGAGTGCATCGAGCTATTCGGACTAAATGGTGGAACCTCAAAAGTGAGAAAGAAGATATATTTAAACAAAAAGTCCTTCAAGGAGATGTTTGGAATTATGTTGGCACACCCTCTGATATGTGGAACAATATGGCTATACATATTAGGAAAGTGGCGAAAGATGTGTTAGGGGTATCTAAGGGAGGTGTACCGGCACAAAAAGAAGCTTGGTGGTGGAGTGAAGTAGTACAACACAAAATCAAGGCAAAGAGGGCATATTACAAATTACATTATGCTAAGAAAACTAGTGAAACTTTAGAAGCTTATAAGAAAGCAAAGAAGGAAGCAAAAAAGGCCGTTAGTAAAGCAAAAGCTAAGATTTGGGAGGACTTATATAAAAAACTCAACTCAAAAGAGGGTGAAAGAGACATTTTTAGGATAGCTAGGGCTAGAGATAAGAAAACTAAAGATCTTAATTATGTTAGATGCATAAAAGACGAGGATGAAAAAATTCTAGTGGCAAATGATGATATAAGAAATAGATGGAAAAACTATTTTTATAATCTTTTTAATGAAAATAAAGATGTTAGTATTAGTTTAGGAGATTTAGCCAAGTCAGAAAAGTATATAAACCACAATTTCTACCGACGTATTCAAAAGAATGAAGTCAAAGAGGCTCTTAAACATATGAAGAGTGGTAAATCGGTAGGACCAGATAATATTCTTATAGAAGTTTGGAAAATACTAGGAGAAATAGGAATCACTTGGCTCACAAGACTATTTAATGAAATATGGAAAAACCAAAAGATGCCCGAGGAATGGAGAGCAAGTACACTTATACCCATATATAAAAACAAGGGAGACATTCAAAATTGTGCGAATTATCGAGGTATCAAGTTAATGAGTCATACTATGAAATTATGGGAAAGAATTATTGAACGTAGGTTAAGACAAGTATCAAGTACAACAGAGAACCAATTTGGATTTATGCCTGGTAGATCTACTATTGAAGCGATTCACCTTTTGAGACGTCTTATGGAACATTTTAGAGCAAAAAAGAAAGACCTTCACATGATATTTATTGATCTAGAAAAAGCTTATGATAGGGTACCGAGGGAGGTTCTTTGGAGAACTTTGGAAAAAAGAGGTATCCCATTGACATATATTAACCTTATAAGAGACATGTATGATGGTGCACAAACATGTGTGAGGACTCATGAAGGAACGACAAACTTCTTTGAAGTTAATATTGGGTTACATCAAGGATCAACTTTAAGTCCATACTTATTTATAATGGTGATGGATGAGTTAACAAAACATATTCAAGATGAAGTACCTTGGTGCATGTTATTTGCAGATGACATTGTATTAGTGGAGGAGTCTAAGGAAAAAGTTAATAGAAAATTGGAACTATGGAGAGAAACATTAGAAAACAAAGGCCTCCGACTTAGTAGAACAAAGACAGAATATATGGAATGTAAGTTTGATCATGTGGCTACTTCAGAGGACATAGAAATTAAAATTGGCACACATTGCATTCCCCAAAAGGAAAGTTTTAAATACCTAGGGTCAATTTTTCAAAGTGATGGAAGAATTGATAGAGATGTTACACATAGAATTAATGCTGGTTGGTTAAAATGGAGAGGAGCATCAGGTATTCTTTGTGACAAGAAGATACCATTAAAATTAAAAGGTAAATATTATAGAGCAGCAGTTAGGCCTGCCATGTTTTATGGTTCTGAGTGTTGGGCAGTTAATCATCAACATGTACAAAAGATGTCTGTGACAGAAATGAAGATGTTGAGATGGATGAGTGGTCATACAAGAAAAGACCGTATACATAATGAGGTTATTAGAAACAAATTAGGAGTGGCACCAATAGAGGATAAAATGAGAGAACATCGTTTAAGATGGTTTGGACATATAGAAAGAAGATCAAAAGAAGAACCTGTAAGAAGGTTAGAAAACCTAAATTTGGAAAGTATTAAAAGAGATAGAGGACGACCACAAAAGTGTTGGAAAGAAACAATAAAGAATGATCTAGCTTATTGGGAGGTAAATGCTAACATGGCACATGATATAGATCTGTGGAAACAAAGAATCCATGTAGCCGACCCCGTCTAGTATGGGAAAAGGCTTAGTTGTTGTTGTTGTTGTTGTTGTTTTTGTCTGCTGCATGTTATGGTAACAGATGGAACCTGGCCATAGATCTCCAGGGCTTTGATTGATCTCTAGGGCTTTATTTTCTGTTAGGGTTCACCAAAAAGTGATCTCTGCGTCACAGCATCTTATAAAAGCAGAATTGACAAATCCAGTAGTAACAACGTTTTCTTTTTAGTGTAATTGCTATTACATAACTTGTGAAACTGGATGTTCAACTGCACCATTTCGTGTGGTAATCAAAAGCTTTTTTTGTCTATAATGGGGACCTGCCATTGTACTTATTTAGTAGTATATTTCCCTCTGATTCCTGATTCTTCGTCTGGCTGGACTTCACAAAGCTGTTTCTGTTATCTGTGGGTTTCTAAAGGTTTGTGTGTGGTTATGATCTGAAAAGGTGCATCTTGTTCTGAACCTTCCTCTGACTTGGGATAATATGGATACCAGGGCTGGTCTTTCATTTCATTTAGGTGCATTTCGGGATAAGAAAACCATTTCCTTTTCAGATTTTATTTTCCTTGTTTGTCTAGTGGAGGAATAGGTCTCTTAGAAATGCACATGTGCAAAAGTATGGTAAACCCTGGTTACAGCGTAGTCCTCAAGGCAGGCCCTCCAGGCTGGTCCGTTATACACCAGCCAAAATTGAGCACGAAAGGCCTGGGTGGATATGGTCATTGTAGTTCTTCCTCATGGGCAAACTTATGCTGCGCATCTAAATCTTTGTGTTGCAATTGCTTTAGTTGCTATACTAGAGCAATTTCTTGGTGTGTGTTTCAACAAGTATGAATTACTATTCGCAACTAGGGTGGTGAATGAGCCCAACAAACAGAACTCAGTTTTTGTAGCTCGGCTTGTCCAAGAATAAATCAACTCATGTTTTTTATATAGATGCCAGCTCATATTTGTTTCTTTTCAAACTATATGTGTTGGAACATGTACGAGCAGCTTGTAATAGGGCAATGAGCTGAGGTCAAGCTTGTCTTAAATGTGGGGAATGCTTCACTTCTGGGATTTTTTCCCTCAAACTAGATCCACCTGTCATTTTGCTATACGTACTAAACTAATATGCACCATGTTTACTATTCCAATTCCAAACATGGGTGGAGAAGTTGAAGACCTAATGGATGCTTAAAATGAGTGAAGAATTAAAAGATATGGAAAAATTCTGTTGAAAAGAAAGAAATTGAAGAAGAAAAAAAAGGATGGAGAGAAAAGGAACTCAATAGAAGATAACAGTGAAGTCTGAAAACGGCTCATAGATAGTGCCTGTCGGCTGAACCAGTTTCATTCGTAAGTAAGCAGTGCCATGACATGCTGTTCTGCCCCTTTGAAGGAGCCCCTAAACCCTGGACTTTAGGCTAAAAAGTAAAATAATGACAGGAGGGAAAAGAAGGGCACATGATGCACTTTTATTTAGCCACATGTTACACAGCATGCATCCTATGACACCTACCACTTTCTTCATAATGTAAAAAGATATGCGAGAGATGGACAAGTTAATGTTCATCTCCTAATAATGAGCTGGCTGTATCCTTCACAAACTGATATGATTTATGCTGCTATGAGGCAAATTCATGATGATGTATCTTCAGTGGTTGTGATGCTTCTGATGGTAATATGATTCAATTGGGGAACCATATGAGGTGATTTATGTTCCTTCTTTAGCATTTTGACAAAACCCCTAACAAAGTTCAGCCTTTGGTTTTCCAATACTGGCATAGGTCATTTCTTGGATTATTGTATTTTGTTGTGTTAATAGTACCTTCACAATGTTATTGTCTAGCCTTATACGGGTGGCATGTGAAAATATATTCAGGTTGCCAAAAGTTTTCTTGGATTCTTTCTGCAGTTAATTGCTTTCTTCTGTATTGATTGTTGGTAGTTATTATTGTAATGAAGACGATGCTCCAATATAGCAACGGAAGATCAATGAATAAATATCAAGATCGGTGAATAAATATCATCGCAATGTAACTATCACAAAGCCTTACAAAAGGCTATATAATCTCACCCAAGTACAGCGAAGGCACACTAAAAATAGTGAAAAATGAATATTATTAATCAACCAACAAGTTAGAGATTTATAGGAAGAGAGGAGAGAAGAATGAAGAGGGGTTGCATCTGTTGGGGGCTTGGCGCCCTGGCCCTTTCGATTAGGCCCCTGGCCCTAAGGACTAGTATTACAACTTTACACCCCCTCAAACTAAGGGTACCATGATCAAAAGTTTGCTAACAAAAAATTGAAGCCGAGGGATTGACTGGGATTTGGTGAAGACATGTACAAGTTGATATTATGATCTCACAAAGTGTAATGCCAAATTGTCTTGCAGATGTTTCTCACGAACGTAGTGACATTCCATTTCAATATGTTTGGTGTGCTCATGAAAAGTATGATTATTGGCTATATACATAGCACTCTTGTTGTCGTATTGTAGAAGTGGAGTGACTTCCAATGATACTCCTAGATCTTAAAGTAGTCATCTAAGCCAGATCAGTTCAGTGGTTGTATTGGCCATGGCACGATACTCAGCTTCAGTAGAAGAGAGCGACACCTTTTGTATGACATAAGGGAGTCAAAGGAAAATACAGTAGCTTGTTATGGAGTGTATGTCATTTACATCACCACCCCAATTAGCATCACTATAGACAATTAACTAAAGTAAAGATGAAGACATAGAAATACTCCCTTGGTCGTGGTTTGCCGAACATATCGGACAATTCTCGTAATTGCATTCATGTACAAATATAGGTGCACATTGGAACTGACTTAGAGTGTGTACTACATGGGTAATGTCAGGTCGTGTTATAGTAAGATACGTGAGTGCCCCAACATCATTTTATCATTTGTAAGTCCTGATCTAAGAATAACATTATTAGCAAATTTAGTTTGAGATAAAAGAAACCTCTAACATCTCCTGTTACCTCAATGCTTAAAAAGTAAGATAGTTGTCCAAGATCCTTCATATCAAACATCTTACCAAGTTCTTGCTTGATATATTGTATCCCAAAATTATCACTACCTCTAATGATCATGTCATCTACGAAGAGTAGAAGACTAATAATATATGCAACATATTTTCTTATAAATAAGGTTGTGTCAATATAACATGTAGTAAAACCATGCAACACCATAAATTCAGTCATTTTGTCAAACCAAGCTTTAAATGCTTGTTTGAGACCATACAATGTCCTTTTTAGTCGTAAGACTTTGGGTTGGAATATTAAGACTAGGAGGAGGTTCCATATATACCTCTTCCTTTAGTCAACCACTTAAATGTCAGTTTTTACCTCCAATTAATATATGTGCTATTGCTTAACAACACAAATAGTTATAAGAGTTATGACAGTGACGATCGTGGCTATAGGGGCAAAGGTTTCCTCATAGTCATTCTCATATTCCTGAGAGTAACCCTTTGCAATTAATCTTATACACCCACCTACATCCTATAGTTTTTTTTTGTTTTGAGATCTAAGAACATCTCATGTTTGAGCTCTATATAAGACATTTAATTCCTCATTCATAGCTTGAATCCAGACTTGTGATGATTGTGTTTCTTTAAAGTTTATGGGTTCCTTTGTAGCAGAAATAATAGTCAAGAGAGCTCAAGGTTGTCTAGAGTAATGTTGATAAAAAACAACAATATAGTACCTTAAGTGTGTTCATCCTGATCATTTTATAGATTTATCACATCATTTCCTAAAACATCATTTTAAAAGTAGAATCGTCAATCAAACTAACATCATCCATGCTTTTAAACATATATTCGTGTTCCAAAAATTTGACATCTCTAGATACATAGAGTTTGTCATTTTTCTATAGGAGACATATTTGTAAAACAGAATAAGGCATACGGTTAATCAAATAAATAACGGTCATGATTGCTTCCACCCACAAATTTTTAGAAACCCTACTAGATTAGAGTAATGTTATTGTAGTTTCTATAATATAACAATGTTTACGTTTTGAAATCCCATTTTATTGGGGAGTTTTAGTGTAAGAAGATTGATGAATAATTTCAAATTTGTTAAGATATATTTGAAATTCTTTAGACATAAACTCTCCTCCCGAGTCGGTTCTGAAAATCTTAATTTAAGAGTAAAATTGATTTTTCACAAGGTTATGAAAAATAATAAAATTTTGAAAAACATCTGATTTGACTTTTAAAAGATACACCCATGTATATCTAGTGAATTCGTCAAGGAAAATAACATAGGAGGAAATCCCTCCTTTAGACATAACAGGTGTAGGACTCCAAACATTTGAATGAACAATTTCAAAAGGTCTCATGATAATGTGTTTTGTTCAAGGATGAAAGGTATTGCATTTTACCAAGTACACAATCTTTGCAAGAAAAATGCTTAATAGTCTTTATTCCAAGAGAACATTAATACAACTTTATAATAACTAGATCATTCTTTATAGTTTCTTTCCAACACTTTTGTGGTTGTTCTCTTCCTCTTTTAACATTTTCACAATCTAATTTTTCATATCTTCTTAGGGGAGCGTCCCTTGGTCATCTTTCTACATGTCCAAACCATTTTAAACGATTTCCCCTCATTTTAAACTCTATTGGTACTACTTCCAATTGATTTCTAATAACATCATTGTGTATACGGTCTTTCCTCCATCTCAACATCTTCACTTTTGCTAGGAACATCTTTTGCACACGATAATGAACACTCAAAATCATAAAACATAACAGGTCTAATTGTTGCTGTATATTATTTACCTTTTAACTTTAATGGTATATTTTATCTCACAGAATACCCGATGCCCCTCTCCATTTTAACTAACCGACATTAATTCTATGCATAACATCTCTATCAATTTTTTCGTCACATTGAAAAATTGACATTAGATATTAATTTTTTTTTGTGAGGGATGCATTGTATGCCAATCTTAATTTTTAAGCCCGTTAAGCTACCCAAATGATCAAACTTACATTCCATATATTCTGTCTTTGTTGTTTGTTCTACTAAGTCAGAAGCCTTTACTTTCTAACGTTTCTATCCATAATTCCAATTTTCTATTAACTTTTTCCTTAGACTCATCAACTAACACAATGTCATATGCAAATAACATACACTAAGGTACTTCATCTTTAATATGTTTTATTAGGACTTAAAAAACTCCGCCCATGTAAGGGATCACCCTTGCATTGCCGGTCCCAAGCCCGGATAAAGGAGGAGGGTTGTGTTAGGCTTCCGACAGCCAGCGTAAAACTTCGTCGGATTTCTACAACATGGATTACAAAAATTATGAGCATTGCTTTGGGGCGTCCCCGCCTAGCGACGTGCTGTAGAGCCCGAATGCAGTAAGAAGTAAGCAAGGGCCACTACATTTTCGCCCGAATGTAGTGAATCAATTGCAGAGAGGGTTCCCACATCATGGACGGGTGTGGGTAAAGAAGTTAGTCCCGCTACATTGCCGCCCGAATGTAGTGAAAAATTTTCAGAGAGGGTCTTCGCATTTTGATTATGGACGGATGCGGGGGTAAGGAAGCTAGTCCTAGATAATAAGATTCGTATTGGTTCTTGGAATATCGGAACATTATCGGGTAAGCTAATGGAGGTGGTAGATACTATGATTCGGAGAAAGATTCATATTCTATGTTTACAAGAGACAAAATGGGTTGGAGAAAAAGCAAAGGAGATAGAGGATACAGGTTTTAAATTATGGTACTCAGGTAAAGAAAAGGCCCGAAACGGAGTTGGTATTATCATAAATAAAGATTTAAAGGAGAGTGTAGTAGACATACAACGATATGATGACCGAATCATGACATTGAAATTAGTGTTAGGAGTAGAGGTTTTGAATATAGTTTGTGCTTACGCACCCCAAGTAGGACTAGAAGATAGTATAAAGACAGTTTTTTGGGAAGAGTTAGATAAGGTGTTTCAAAAGATTCCACAAAGGGAGATGATTTGTTTAGGAGGAGATTTAAATGGACATGTCGGTAAAGAGGCATTAGGATATCAAGGGATTCATGGAAACTTTGGTTATGGGGATATAAATGAGGAAGGTAGGGAGATTTTAAATTTTGCTATGTCATTTGATCTCTTTATAGTCAATACAATCTTCAAAAAACGAGATGAACATTTAATTACTTATAAGAGTGGCTTATCACAAACACAAATTGATTACTTTATTTGTAGAAAAAAAGATAGAGCGTGTTGTAAAGATTGTAAGGTAATTCCAGGAGAAAGCTTAACCACCCAACATCGACTTTTAGTTATGGATTTACAAATAAAAAAATGGACAAAGAAGAAAAGAGTGCATCGAGCTATTCAGACTAAATGGTGGAACCTCAAAAGCGAGAAAGAAGATATATTTAAACAAAAAGTCCTTCAAGGAGATGTTTGGAATTATGTTGGCACACCCTCTGATATGTGGAACAATATGGCTATACATATTAGGAAAGTGGCGAAAGATGTGTTAGGGGTATCTAAGGGAGGTGTACCGGCACAAAAAGAAGCTTGGTGGTGGAGTGAAGTAGTACAAAACAAAATCAAGGCAAAGAGGGCATGTTACAAATTACATTATGCTAAGAAAACTAGTGAAACTTTAGAAGCTTATAAGAAAGCAAAGAAGGAAGCAAAAAAGGCCGTTAGTGAAGCAAAAGCTAAGATTTGGGAGGACTTATATAAAAAACTCAACTCAAAAGAGGGTGAAAGAGATATTTTTAGGATAGCTAGGGCTAGAGATAAGAAAACTAAAGATCTTAATTATGTTAGATGCATAAAAGACGAGGATGAAAAAATTCTAGTGGTAAATGATGATATAAGAAATAGATGGAAAAACTATTTTTATAATCTTTTTAATGAAAATAAAGATGTTAGTATTAGTTTAGGAGATTTAGCCAAGTCAGAAAAGTATATAAACCACAATTTCTACCGATGTATTCAAAAGAATGAAGTCAAAGAGGCTCTTAAACATATGAAGAGTGGTAAATCGGTAGGACCAGATAATATTCCTATAGAAGTTTGGAAAATACTAGGAGAAATAGGAATCACTTGGCTCACAAGACTATTTAATGAAATATGGAAAAACCAAAAGATGCCCGAGGAATGGAGAGCAAGTACACTTATACCCGTATATAAGAACAAGGGAGACATTCAAAATTGTGCGAATTATCGAGGTATCAAGTTAATGAGTCATACTATGAAATTATGGGAAAGAATTATCGAACGTAGGTTAAGACAAGTATCAAGTACAACAGAGAACCAATTTGGATTTATGCCTGGTAGATTTACTATTGAAGCGATTCACCTTTTGAGACGTCTTATGGAACATTTTAGAGCAAAAAAGAAAGACCTTCACATGATATTTATTGATCTAGAAAAAGCTTATGATAGGGTACCGAGGGAGGTTCTTTGGAGAACTTTGGAAAAAGAGGTATCCCATTGACATATATTAACCTTATAAGAGACATGTATGATGGTGCAAAAACATGTGTGAGGACTCATGAAGGAACGACAGACTTCTTTGAAGTTAATATTGGGTTACATCAAGGATCAACTTTAAGTCCATACTTGTTTATAATGGTGATGGATGAGTTAACAAAACATATTCAAGATGAGGTACCTTGGTGTATGTTATTTGCAGATGATATTGTATTAGTGGAGGAGTCTAAGGAAAAAGTTAATAGAAAATTGGAACTATGGAGAGAAACATTAGAAAACAAAGGCCTCCGACTTAGTAGAACAAAGACAGAATATATGGAATGTAAGTTTGATCATTTGGCTACTTAGAGGACATAGAAATTAAAATTGGCACACATTGCATTCCCCAAAAGGAAAGTTTTAAATACCTAGGGTCAATTTTTCAAAGTGATGGAAGAATTGATGGAGATGTTACACATAGAATTAATGCTGGTTGGTTAAAATGGAGAGGAGCATCAGGTATTCTTTGTGACAAGAAGATACCATTAAAATTAAAAGGTAAATATTATAGAGCAGCAGTTAGGCCTGCCATGTTTTATGGTTCTGAGTGTTGGGCAGTTAATCATCAACATGTACAAAAGATGTCTGTGACAGAAATGAAGATGTTGAGATGGATGAGTGGTCATACAAGAAAAGACCGTATACATAATGAGGTTATTAGAAACAAATTAGGAGTGGCACCAATAGAGGATAAAATGAGAGAACATCGTTTAAGATGGTTTGGACATATAGAAAGAAGATCAAAAGAAGAACCTGTAAGAAGGTTAGAAAAACTAAATTTGGAAAGTATTAAAAGAGGTAGAGGACGACCACAAAAGTGTTGGAAAGAAACAATAAAGAATGATCTAGCTTATTGTGAGTTAACTGCTAACATGGCACACGATAGAGATCTGTGGAAACAAAGAATCCATGTAGCCGACCCCATCTAGTATGGGAAAAGGCTTAGTTGTTGTTGTTGTTGTATTAGGACTTAAAATTGATCCCTGATGTAACCTAATATTAACTTGAAAGGAGTATGTCGTTCCTTCATATAAGTCCTCACACATGTTTTTGCATCATCGTAGATGTATCTTATAAGATTTATGTATGTCAATGGGATACCTCTCTTTTTCAACGGTCTCCAAAGAACATCTCTTGGCACCTTATTGTAAGCTTTTTCTATATCAATAAATATCATGTGAATGTTCTTTCTTTTGCTCTAAAATGTTCTATAAGAGGTCTCAATGGGTGAATCGCTTCAATAGTAGATCTCTCGGGCATGAATCCGAATTGGTTCTCTGTTAGGCTCGATACTTGCCTTAACCTATGTTCGATAATTCTTTCCCATAATTTCATGGTATGGCTCATTAACTTGATACCTCGATAATTCGAGCAATTATGAATGTCTCCTTTGTTCTTGTAAATGGGTATAAGTGTACCATGTTTCATTAAATAATCTTGTGAGCAAAGTGAGCCCCACCTCTCCTAAGATTTTTTGTACTTTTATAGGAATATTGTATGGTCCTACATATTTATCAACCTTTGTATATTTAAGAGTATCTTTGACTTTATTCATTTGAATACGCCGATAGAAATTATGGTTTATATACTTTTCTGATTTGGCTAACTCTCTTAAGCTAATACTAATATCTATAGTTTCATTAAAAAGCTTATATAAATAATTTTTCATCTATTTTTGATATCATCATTCACCACCAAAATCTCTTAATCCTCACTTTTTATGCATCTAAAAAAAGTAAGATCCTTAGTTTTCTTATCTCTATCCTTAACTATACTAAAAATATTTCTTTCACCTTCTTTTAAGTTAAGCTTTCTATATAAATCCTCTTAAATTTTCGTTTTTGCTTCACTAGTGGCCTTTGTCGCTTCTTTCTTTGCTTTTTTATAAGGTTTCAAGATTTCATTAGTCTTCTTAGCATAATGCAATTTGTAACATCTTCTTTGCCTTGATTTTATCTTGCACTATTTCACTCCACCACCAAGCTTATTTTTGTGCCAGTACACCTCCCTTAGATACGACTAACACATCTTTTTCCACCTCTAATACGTACTGTCATATTGTTCCACAGTATGTCACACAGACACTTCTAAGGGGTGGAGTGTCGACCTCGACACTGGTGCAACACCGACACCGTGTCGGTGCAACATGGCTAAAAAAAAAACTTTTTTTTTTGTAACTCACGGGTAAATGGGTCTAGATAATGAAGATTGATTTGTTTATTATGATGAAATTAGTAGTTGTTTACCATTTATATGTTTTGCTTTAATATAAAGTTGTGTACTTGCTATTGTAGCTGTATACAATATTAGCTTGAATGATTTTGGGTGCGGACAATTGGTTTCTTATTACTCAATCTGATTGGATTCTTGACTCCATAATGAATGGCTTTGCACAGAATAATCTCTGTCACCAAATACATTTAAAGACCAAGAACATTGCCAGATCAATAGTACAGAAGAGTATGACATCATTAGTGGATCCTAAAACAAATACTAGTATATGCTATATGCTACAAAAGATCTCGAAACTCTTTGAATCCATAACTTGGATATTTTGCAACTCGTAAAATCATTCTAAGTTTCAGATCATTATGAGGGAACTTGCTAATTGATACCTACGTGCACCCAAAATTAGCAAATACTAGTTGTATTATGATTGATTTATGTAGCTTGAATATTATATATAATATATAATATTATATACCCTAGTCGTGTTGCCGCACCCAAAATTTTTGAAATTTGCCGTATCCCACACCCGTGTGACATAGGTTCCTCGTATTAGAAGGTGTATCAATATAATTCCAAGCCTCCTTGAAGAACTTTTTGTTTAAGTATATATCTTTTCTCACATTTGAGGTTCCACCATTAGTCAGAATAGCCCTATACAATATAATTTTCTTTGTCTATTTTTTGACATGTAAATGCATTACTAAAAGTTGATGTTGAGTAGTTAAGCTTTCTCCTATAATTACTTTGCAACCTTTACCACACGATCTATCTTTTTTCCTCCAAAAAATAATCAATTTTTGTTTGTAATAAGTTACTCTTATAAGTAATTAAATGTTATCTCATTTTTTGAAGCAGTTAGGCCTGCCATGTTTTATGGTTCTGAGTGTTGGGCAGTTAATCATCAACATGTACAAAAGATGTCTGTGACAGAAATGAAGATGTTGAGATGGATGAGTGGTCATACAAGAAAAGACCGTATACATAATGAGGTTATTAGAAACAAATTAGGAGTGGCACCAATAGAGGATAAAATGAGAGAACATCGTTTAAGATGGTTTGGACATATAGAAAGAAGATCAAAAGAAGAACCTGTAAGAAGGTTAGAAAAACTAAATTTGGAAAGTATTAAAAGAGGTAGAGGACGACCACAAAAGTGTTGGAAAGAAACAATAAAGAATGATCTAGCTTATTGTGAGTTAACTGCTAACATGGCACACGATAGAGATCTGTGGAAACAAAGAATCCATGTAGCCGACCCCATCTAGTATGGGAAAAGGCTTAGTTGTTGTTGTTGTTGTTGTTTTGTATTGGCTATAAAGAGATCAAAAGCTTTAGCAAAATTTAAAATCTTCCTATCATCCTCATTTATATCTCCAAAACCATAGTTTTCATGAATACCTAATTAGATATTGTAATGGATCTTTACCGACATGTTCATTTAAGTCTCCTCCTACACAAATCATCTCTCTTTATAAAATTCTTTGAACTATCTTATATAACTCCTCTAAAAAAGCCTTCTTTGTACTATCTTCTAATCCTACTTTTGGTGCCTAAACACAAATTATATTCAAAGCCTCTACTCCTAACACTAATTCCACCATCATAATTTGGTCACCATATTGTTTTATGTCTATTACAGTATCAACAACAACAAGAACAACTAAGCCTTATCCCATACTAGACGGGGTCGGCTACATGGATTCTTTGTTTCCACATAGCCCTATCATGTGTCATGTCTACTATACTATCCTTTAAATATTTATTTATAATAATACCAACTTCATTATGAGCCTTTTCTTTTTTCGAGTACCATAATTTAAAACCTATATTCTCAATCTCCTTTTCTTTTTTTCAACTAACTTTGTATCTTGTAAACATAAAATGTGAATCTTTTTCCGAATCACAGAATCTACCACCTCCATTAATTTACGGGTCAATGTTCCAATATTCTAAGTACCAATACAAATCTTATTATGTAGGACTAGCTTCCTTACCCCCGCATCCGTTTATTCTGAAAATGTGACTATAACTTATTCAATACATTCGGGTGATAATGTAACGGGACTAACTTCTTTACTCTCACCCGTCTATAACGTGAGAAACCTCTTTGCAATTTATTCACAACATCCAGGCGAATATGTAGAGGCCTTTGCTTACTTTTCACTGCATTCAGGCTCTGCCATACATCGTTAAGACTTAAGAGGGAATCTTCCTCCTTTATCCAGGTTTGGGACTGGCCATGTAAGGGTAATCCCTTACATCATGTGGGACAACACATTTTATCTTTTCCCATTAAACCTTTTGCTCATGTTACATGTGCATGCACACATGCATTTTATGCAGGGATTGCAATGGGGCATGTTGGGATGGGTATAACTGTTCCGTGCCTATGCCTGAACCTCAATTTTGTGCCTAGTACCTGCCCCATTATGTGACAGGACCAGGTATGGGCTTTAGGTCTTTTCTCCCGAAGGGTAACTGGGTAGGTGCCCCATAGCCCAACTTGTATCTGAACTAAAACTCTAAAAAGTAAAAGTATTTTGGATCGAAATCAAATTGTTTGTCAATTTTATCCAAATCAGTTGAAAATCTTAATGGTAGGAGGTTGAAAATTTGAAAATTCAGCATTATATATATGTAATACATATAGACATATTTTAATATGTGTTTGTGTGTGTGCATATATGTATCTGTTTATGTATATGTAAAATGCACACACATTTGTATACTCTTATATATATATATATATATATATATATATATATATATATATATATATATATATATATATATATATATATATATATATATATGCATGTAATTTGGGTTGGGTGCTTGTTATCAAGTACCTGATTCAAGACGTTTGGATTTTCCTTGAACCCCATAAAACTGGGTAATCCCCTGCCTAGATCGGGTTGGATGTGGTCAGGCCAATATTTCCATCCCTAATTGTATTGATGAGTGGGTTTCCCACTTAAAGGTACAAAAACAGGCTGAAACACCTAGTTGTGTTGTTTTTCTCAAAGACAATAGGTCAACACTATCATTGGGTTTGTGACACTCTCATTGAAGGCTAGGTTGGAATTTCATTTCGCTTGGGACTAGCTAGGGCTGTCACAGATTGGGTTTGATCTGAATATCTAGTCAGTTAAAATTCTATTGATGTTTAGGCTGGTAGAGTGGCCATCTGGATGGTGTTTACATCTATATGTGAAAAGCAATGAAATGAAAATGTCCTAAAGTCACTTAAAGAGCCAGGCGTTGGAAACCTTTCTCATACAATCATAGGCTTCTTTGGAGATTCAAGTATGTTTCGTTGTAATGGCCCACCTGTAGAATTGTTACGAATATATGCAAGTTCTTGATAAGGAATGGTCCTTGTTAATGTTTTGACTCATTGTGTATGTAAATTATCGTAAGCAAAAAATGAAAATAAATGACATGTTTGGTGCTTGTAAAGCAGGTGATATATTCACTGAGGAACAGAATGAGTTGGTTGAATCAGCAGCAGAGATGCTCTACGGTCTTATCCATGTCAGATATGTTTTAACTAGCAAAGGCATGTCTGCAATGGTGAGTCCTCTCAATTTTGTATTTAAAGTTCTAGCTGGGTGCCAATTTGGTTAGCTTCTTATGATTTCAAATGGAAATCCTCAACAGCTGGATAAATACAAGACCTGTGATTTTGGAAGATGCCCAAGAGTTTATTGTTGTGGACAACCCTGTCTTCCTGTTGGGCAATCAGACATTCCTCGATCAAGCACGGTAAAGATCTACTGTCCGAAGTGTGAAGATATATACTATCCCAGGTCCAAGTATCAAGGAAGTATCCTTACTAGGTTCATTAACCCATCTTGATGTGTTGGTTTCACTTCATGGAAACATGTTTCAACAACAACAACAACAAAAACTAAGCTTTTTCCGATACTACATGTATTCTTTGTTTTCATATAGCCCTATCATGTGTCATGTTAGCAGTTAACTCAATATAAACTAGATCATTCTTTATTGTTTCTTTTCAACACTTTTGTGGTCATCATTTTCCTTTTTTAACATTTTCACAATCTAGTTTTTCATATCTTCTTACGGGAGCGTCCACGAGTAGTCTTTCTACATGTCCAAACCATCTTAAATGATTTTCACTTATGGAAACATACTTAATTATCATCTTTCCAATGATACTTGTTTCATCGGATTTGACTCACTGTAGACAAAGTTATGGAAAGATTACCCAACCTTTGTTGCAGGAAATACAGATTGGATAGGCTTGACTCTGAATTTGCCCGATCTTCCTTTATTTTATTTATGATATTAAACAGTCCTAAAATTCTTGAAAATTTTATTATGAGTGGTCTTGTGTGTGAAGATTCGGTGTTATAAATTTCATATTATTCGGAGCAACAGTTCGAAAATAAAAAATCCAACAACAGACATATACAGGATGCTGAAAACAGAGTTTCGGTTTTTAAAATATACGTGAGTGCATTTATTCGAAATTAAAAGCAAGTCATAGCTAATTCAAAATAAATGTCTGAAGGGAAATGAATGTAAATACATATTTAGCTTAAGCATAGAGGGGATTAAGAGATATAAGAGTGTATAGAATATAGAGAGGTAGAGGAACATGAAATCAAATAAGTAGAATGCATAAGCATAAATGAAATGAAACGTGCAGCATTTCTACTCTATTACAACATGGGAGGAGACTAAAGCTCCATTAATACAACCTCTTTTGAATTGAATAAGAAGAAGAAGGGATGAAGATTAGCAAAGAGGGAGAGACACACTTACGATTCCTCAAGTAGGCCATGACTCCAAGGAAAGGGATGACTCCCTTCTCTCCCTCTTCTCTCACTCTCTCTTTCTTTCCTCTCTCACTCTCTCTTTCTTTCATCTCTTTCTCTCTCTTTTTACATTACCTACTCTCTCTCTCAGGCCCTAAGCTTCTCCTTCAATGTTGGAAACAACCCCACAAGGCCTCTATTTATAGGCCAAGAGGGAAGCCTCTAGGGCTTTCCACGATGTGAGCTCACATGGCCTTCATGTAGGCCTTGTGCTGGTCCCCTTTTTGGGTCATGGGTCAATCCAAGGTGGGCTTAGTATAGGGAATTTAGATAGGCAAGGCCAAGGTGGTTCAGCCAAGGTAGTGTGGGTCACAGCTAGTCGGTGAAGATTGTTCAAGGTAAATCGGTCAAGGTTAATCAATGTAGTTTGATCGAGGTCTTTTGATTAGGTAAGCCCAAAGGGGTTTTGATCAAGGTTAGGCAATGGATCACGGTTAGCCAAGAGGGCTTGGTCAATCAAAATAGGTTCGTTCAAGGTTAGCCAATGAGTCACAGTTAAGTCAAGCAAAGATCGTGGTGGCTCAATCAAGGTTGGCAAAGGGATTTTGGTTGAGGTTTGTCAAGGTGACTTGATCAAACTCAAGCCAAGGTGGTGTGGTCAAGCATAGTTAAGGTGGGACTTATCTGGTGGTCGGTTGGTGAAGCCTTTGCTAAGTTGGCTCCACGTTTTTTATCTTCATGGCTTTATTCACACGAGTTTGGTCTCGGCTTGATGCAGACTTAACTCAACTGTCGTCTTGATCCTCTCTCCCATCTTGATTTGTTCCTATCCTTGATTTTATTTGGCTTTCATCTGTCCCTTGTTTTAAACTTCTACTAGGTCGGGCCCTGAGTCTTCGGAATTGCTTTCGCTCATTTGCTTTTGATCTGTGTTGAATTTCCTCAGTCTCTCTTTTTCAAAACTTGATTTCAAACTTTAAAATCTTTTGAATTTCCCAACATTTAAAATCCTTTGCTTTTATGAAGATTTGTAAGTATTAAATCCAGAATTTTGAAAACAAGCTTATTGTTTTGAAAAGTCTGAAAACAGGCTGGGCTATATTTCGAAAACATTTTGGGTGTTTACAGTACAGAACCACTTTAACCCTTGGGTATTACGTTTCTGAATGAGACTATTTTCAACCGGGTGAATTTTTGAAGTCTAATTTGAATTTAATGTAAATTTCAGGGGTTTTAGAATTTTGTAAATAAATTTGCAAACATTTTTGAGTTTGATTCCCAATGTCTCATTTTCATTTGTTTATAAAAGAAATTGTTTGAAATCATCCTTTCTTTAAAGGCAATCATTTAAAAGGCAGAATCCAGCTAGTTTGTTCTTCTGGGTAAAATAGTCATTTTATGTAATTTTGTCCAAATTGGATTTTTTTTGAGAGAGATGCAATATTCCCTTAAAAGTCATTTTTTTTGAGGTTGCTAGAAACTTTTGATGCGAAAATGAGTTTGTTTAAGGTGTCTTTATTTGAAAACCCTTAAAAGACTTTAAGCGGCCAAAAAAAAGCAAAATTTCTAAAAGATAAAAAAAATTATTTTTAAAAAACTTTTGGGTGTTTACATCAACAATTGCCTAAAGAGTCAGAAAATGACTTTGCAAGTTTAAGTAAACTTGTTGGCACGCTTGTGCATAATTTTTGCAAACAAAGTTTTAAGTCAATTCAAGACCGAAAAATTTTGTTTATGGAAACAATTTCATATAGACATGTATGAAAGAAAATATATATTGTATAAAATCGATTCAACTTGGGGTCAATATGGTAGGACTTGGCTCACATGGTCAAGTCTAGATTATGTCATTTGATACAGGGCTTAGGTTCATGAACTCAAGTTGATCAATGGGCTAGATGAACTAGGTAGCTCAAGGCATGTTATAGGTTGGCTAAAGTTGTCATAAAGAGTGTGTGTTCAAATGAAAAGGGTACAATAGTAATTACCAAAATTTACCTAGAGTATTTTGGGAACATATGAAAAATGGGGTGTGTGGATAGTAGAAAGGGTGTGTGCATGTCAATCCTGTAGCAGTATTGTAAACATCCAAAATAAAAATGTTTTTAAATTTCCCAAGGAAAAATTTTAGAAATATCTTGCAAAAGTTTTCAAGGTTTTGAATTCACTCAATTCGATCCACATTTGAACCCAAACCATGGCCCGAAACAAAGGTCAAAGTGCAAGTTCAAAAGCAAATCATGACTGGATGGAAATCAACCCGATCAAGTTCAAATCACATTCCATCCAGGGCAAGAAGCAAGTCAAGAAGGGAGCTAAAGATCAATATGCAAAGTGGAACGTAAACCATTCAAGAGGCAAGATCAAGAAGGGCTGAATTGAAAGGAAAAACCTAACTAGGTTCGGCCAAGAGTAGGGAGTCAAGTTATAAGAAATGAGAGCCAAGACGGGCTGCACCAAAAGCCTAAATTGGTCACATCCATGTCACCCTAAACCAGCCCATATGGGGGGCTGGTCCAAGCCACCATGAAGGAAATAGGTTTCACCAAGGGAGCACGATCGAGTTTAACCAAGTCCCCTAGCTGGTTGAAGAAGGACCAAGGAGTGAGCTTGGTAAAGCCCGATAACACTCAAGACCAGCCCACATGGGGCTGGTCCAATTCATCTCCAAGGAGACCACTTAAGGGCTGGACCAAATTGGATCAAAACAAATCAAGGGGCTGGCCAAACCCGCCCCAAAGAAGGGCCTACAAGCCAGTCCCCTTGGCCTATAAAAAGGGTCAAGGGGTGGGGCGGGTTCCTCATCTTGCACAAGTGGAGAAAAGGGTTGCTATCTTGGGGTGAGAGCTAGGCTAGGAGAGAGAATTTCCAGCATTAAGGGTCGTGCACATCAAGGTGGGGTGAAGAAGAGGGAGCTAGGTGAGTTTGAGGAAGTTTGAAGGAAGAGGAAGGAGTGGTGGCCGGATTCACTCTTGAATCCCCAGCCCCCCTTTTGTCAAACTCGTGTAAGTACATCTTAAACTCAATTTGAATTCCATCTTCCTTCTTTCAATTCATTAATATGGAGTTGTATTAATGGAGCTTCGTCTCCCCCCCAAGTTGTAATAATTCTTAGAGTTGCTGCAATTTCCTTCCATGGATGAATCGTCACTCACATACACATGCACTCTAATTGTTCGATTATGCTTCTACCCCAATATATGTTATAAACACTCTATAGTTCCTAACCCCCTCTATGCTTAAGCTAATATGTATATTTTCCTTACTGTGAGTTTAATTCAGGACGTAGAGTTGTTGAAATTTCCATTCGTGTGAGTTTAATTCGGGATGTATAGTGGTTGCAATTTCAATTTCGTGTGAGTTTGCATCACTATATTCTTAAAAACCAAAATCTGAATTTTCAGCATCTCTGCATCTGATGATTGTGGTAATTTTAATTTTCGGATGCTTGGTCCTTTTTTGTTTGAAATTTTGCCCACTTATTCTATACACACTAGCCCACCTTAAATAATTTTTTTAAGAATTTTAGGGTTGTCCAATGACATAAGTAAAATTAGGCAAAACAAACCAAAACTAGTCACTGTCTGCACGGTCGTTTTCCCTATAACAGAGTCTGGGTGTTTATCTCATCACTATGTTTATAGAAGTCCAAATCGATTGATTCTTGATTCATTGGGATAACATTCATAGTTTTCTAAAAACATCAAAATCATTAAATTTGAAACTCAGGTCAATGAGATATAGGTTCATCTTTGAGCTTCTATATTTTTGTGACAGGACAGTTCCGGGCACTTGAGTAGGCTTCCTTTACGGATTTAATTTTGATTCAATACAACTCTAATTTCAGATCTGTAAAAGGCTATAGGTGACCACAGACTTTGATAAATTTTTGGTAATTTTTGGAGTCCTAAACATCTAGATCTATTTTGGAAAAAGTCCTGAAAAACAGACATTTCAGGTTTTGAATCAAAGTGCACATTCGAATTCTTTCAAAAGCACCATTTATTCACGTGAATTGGAGTTCATATTTGTTTTAAACTTGAAGTTCCTAAGCGCTTAAACCGACCCTTGAGCATCGGGTTAAGAAGGTTTAAGTGAAAAGAGTGTTCTTACCTACAATCGCCGAAGGAATCAAAATTTTCAAAATCTTTACTAGTTTGGCAAACTAGCTGGCACGCTCGCGTAAGCAAGTAGATAGGAAAGTTTCGCTTCGAGTTTTATATAAACCGTGAAGTGAAAATTTTCACGTCTACGGATTTGACACGCCCGGTGGGACCTAGGTCTTAATGAACTTTCATTTCAAACAAGTGAACTCCAAACACTTTTCAAAAACATGTTTAACTTTGCTAAACTTGTGCATAGGTTAGGTTTTAAAAGTCTATAAATCATGTCAAGTGCAGACAATTCTTATGAAGTGTCTAGTCGGGTTTCATGCTCGTCAAGTCCTCTTTCCAAAAGATTTTCGAAAATAGGTTTCAAAAACAAGAAAGAGTCGCTTGAAGACTTAAAAAAAAAGTTTGAAGCAAGAATCGTCGTGCTTAGCCAAGAGGTCGAGGCGGTCGAGTCATGCTCGTCTCACGGAAAACAAGCAAGGGCTCGAAAGAAGTCGAGTAAGTCTAAAAAACCCAAGGAAACCTCAATTGTAGAGGGGGATAAAGAATATGAGTCTTTCACTTTGAAAGATCGCAATGCCCTTCAACAATTGCTAAGAGGCCAAGCAAAGGAAAAGTGATCATACTCATTATCCGACTTTCTTCCTTCCAATTATCAAACGGATAGTGACGATGACATATCAAATTTCTACCGGTATGATGGAACGGGAGATCCTAGATCTCATCTCCAACTCTTTTCCTGCAGAGCATATAAGAAAAAGAAAGACTCTGCCAAATGTATCTACAGGTGTAAACATGAAAATTTTCACTCCAAAGTTATAGAAAACTTGAAGTTAAACTTTTTCTATCTACGCTTGCGTGATCGTGCCAACTAGTTTTGCAAAAACTAGCAAAGGTTTTTTTGAAAGTTTTTGACTCCTTTGGCGATTGTAGGCAAGCGGATTCTTTTCACTTAAACCTTCTTGAACCGATGCTCAAGGGCCGGTTGACTCCACTTCATGTGAATAATAGGTGCTTTGAAAGAATTTTGATCGTGCATTTTGATAACACTTGAAATGAAAGTCCTAAAAAACATAGTATTCTATTTTTAGGGCTTGTTTCTAAAATAGATCTGGACGTACTACATGCTTCCAAAAATCACCAAAATTTTATCAGACAAGTCTGTGGTGTGGAGAACCTATGGTCTTTTTACAGATCTGAAATTGAAATCATATTGAATCAGAATTAAATTCGGGAATAGGGCTTACTTACTGACCCGAAACTGTTTTGTCATAGAAATACATAGGCTCAAAGATGAGCCTGTATCTCAGTGACTTGAGTTCCGAATGTGATAATTTTGATGTTGTTGTAAAGCTATGAACGTTAGCTTTCCAATGCATCAAGAATCAAGTGATTTGGACTTCTGTAGACAGAGTTATGAGACAAAAACCCAGACTCTGTCACAGAGAAAACGACTATACAGAAAACAAAAATAGTTTTATCTGATCTTTTCCGATTTTATTAACGGGGTTGCACATATTTCTAAGAGGTTTGTGTGTGCAGATGTTGTTCCTAAAGTTTCAGCTCATTCGGATCATGGAGTAGTGAATTAAAATTACAACAATTAAGGATGCAGATGCAAAAAATGAATTTTCAGTTTCATAGTGAATACGTGCAAATGCATACTCACGTGAAAGTAAATTGCAACAACTCTACTTCGAATTTAAACTCACGCGAAGAAAAATTGTAGCAATTCTACATACCAAATTAAACTCACACGAAGGGAAATACCTATATTAGCTTAAGCATAGAGGGGTTTAAAAAGTATTGAGTTTTATAACATATATCGGGGTAGGAACATAATCAAACAATTAGAGTGTATGTGTGTAAGTGTTGATTCATCCATGAAATGAAATTTGCAGCAACTCTAATTATTACAACTTAGGGGGAGACGAAGCTCCATTAATACAATCTCATTTAATGAATGGAAAGAAAGAAGTTAGGATTAGAATTGAGTAAGAGATGAACTTACACGAGTTTTTTATCAAAAAAGGGGCCGGGGATTCAAGAATGAATCCGGCCACCACACTTTTCTTCCTTCAATCTTCCACAAACACTCACCTAGCTCCCTCTCCTTCACCCCTCCTTGAAGTGCACGACCCTCAATGCTGGAGAATTCCCTCACCTAGCCTAGCACTCACCCCAATGTGTTAGCCTCTCTTCAAGATGTTCAAGAATGAAGAACCCGCCCCACCCCTTGCCCCCTTTTATAGGCCAAGGGGGGCTGGTTCTAGCCTCTTCTATGGGGTGGGTTGGACCAACCTTTAATAGGTTTTTATCCAAGGTCCAGCCCTTAGTGGTTCCCCTTTTGTGTTGAGTTGGACCAGCCCCATGTGGGCTGGTCTCCAAGTGAACTCGGCCTTAGCTTAGGTTCCATCTAGCTCACTTAACCGGCCAATGCTTGATTTTGGGGCTTGGTTTGATCAATTCGGCCCTGCCTTGAACTTGCACTTGATGAAGTCGACCCCATACTTGAAGTAGCTATTGATTCCATCCGGTCATTGACTTGAATTGGATGGATTCTTGATGATGCCTTAATACCATGTCATTTGATAAAATGTAGTTTATCCCGGCCATGTATTGGATTTGAATTGGCTTCATTGGATCATGATCTTGGGCCAGTTCGGGTGCATTTGGATTTGTATCTCCTTGATTCAATAAGCTTGGCTCCATTTGTTCCTTGCATTTGACTAAACTCACCTTGAGATGCAACGGAATTTGAACTTGATCGGGTTGATTTCCATCCAGTCTTGATTTGCTTTTGAATCTGTATTAGGGTCTTTGTACGGGCCATGGTTTGGGTTCAAATGTGGGATTGACTTGATTTGAATTTGAAACTTTTTAGCTTTTGAAAATATTTCTAGACGAATTGAAAACCCTTAAAACCTTTGAAACAAATTGAGTTTAAAACCTTTGAAACTTTTGCCAAATATTTCTAAAGTTTTTCTTTTTGGAACTTTCAGAACGCTGTTATTTTGGGTGTTTACAACTGGTTTCCCCTCTCCCTTAAGGGAACCACTTCAAAGTGGTTGGCATCATATGACTTGAGCCAATTCGCGACTTTTGAAGAGTTAGCGAATTGTTTCATGCAACGATTCTCCCACAATGTGGAAGTAACGTCAACTTTGAACACCCTTATGGACACTAAGCAAGCATCGAACGAGAATGCCCACGCATTCATCGTTCTATGGAGGTCCCTCCTTAGGCAAGTAAGAGAGCCCATTTCTGTATGCACAATGGTCCTGCATATGTCCCATTCTGTAGATCCACAGAAGAACAGTTAGAATTTACTAACGTCAGGTGGCATCCCTGTCTTTGCTCATTCGTTTGAGTGGCACCATGTCCTTAAAGAATGGAAAGGGAAATTGCTTTATGAGCATTGTTTATCCCTCCTACTGTATCTCGCACAGACACTTCAACAGGATGCTGCACCTGCGTTGGGCACTCATTAGTCGGATTTTTTCCTTGTCTGACTCGGCACTGGCTATTTCAAGTGTATTAAACTAGAAATTCTAGGTTAGAGATAGTTTAGTACTATAGCTCTGGGAAAGTTCATGGAACATGGACCAGTTATTACATAATAACCTATTTAAAATGATTTTTTTTCTAGTTGTATGAACTATTATAATATGTAATTTATATAATTTGTTCTTATATATTGCTGTCCCCACATCCATGATTTTGAAATTGCCGTGTTCTGCATCTTTGGGCGCCCACACTTGCACCCTTGTGACATCTCCCACTTCTGTTCCTGGAGCATGCTTAGCCAAGATTTAAAGTGGCAGACAGTGTTGTAGATCTGCTCATTCTCGAAAAGGTTGCTCATCTATCCTAGGCATTTGTTTTCCTTATTACTTGATCATATCTTTCCACTTGCTCAGTTAGCAAAGATGGATCAGCTTTTGCAATTCTATTTATTCTCAATATGCATTTGATCTGTTATTGCTATGTCATTTGATCTCTTTATAGTCAATACAATCTTCAAAAAACGAGATGAACATTTAATTACTTATAAGAGTGGCTTATCACAAACACAAATTGATTACTTTATTTGTAGAAAAAAAGATAGAGCGTGTTGTAAAGATTGTAAGGTAATTCCAGGAGAAAGCTTAACCACCCAACATCGACTTTTAGTTATGGATTTACAAATAAAAAAAATGGACAAAGAAGAAAAGAGTGCATCGAGCTATTCGGACTAAATGGTGGAACCTCAAAAGTGAGAAAGAAGATATATTTAAACAAAAAGTCCTTCAAGGAGATGTTTGGAATTATGTTGGCACACCCTCTGATATGTGGAACAATATGGCTATACATATTAGGAAAGTGGCGAAAGATGTGTTAGGGGTATCTAAGGGAGGTGTACCGGCACAAAAAGAAGCTTGGTGGTGGAGTGAAGTAGTACAAAACAAAATCAAGGCAAAGAGGGCATTTTACAAATTACATTATGCTAAGAAAACTAGTGAAACTTTAGAAGCTTATAAGAAAGCAAAGAAGGAAGCAAAAAAGGCCGTTAGTGAAGCAAAAGCTAAGATTTGGGAGGACTTATATAAAAAACTCAACTCAAAAGAGGGTGAAAGAGACATTTTTAGGATAGCTAGGGCTAGAGATAAGAAAACTAAAGATCTTAATTACGTTAGATGCATAAAAGACGAGGATGAAAAAATTCTAGTGGCAAATGATGATATAAAAAATAGATGGAAAAACTATTTTTATAATCTTTTTAATGAAAATAAAGATGTTAGTATTAGTTTAGGAGATTTAGCCAAGTCAGAAAAGTATATAAACCACAATTTCTACCGACGTATTCAAAAGAATGAAGTCAAAGAGGCTCTTAAACATATGAAGAGTGGTAAATCGGTAGGACCAGATAATATTCCTATAGAAGTTTGGAAAATACTAGGAGAAATAGGAATCACTTGGCTCACAAGACTATTTAATGAAATATGGAAAAACCAAAAGATGCCCGACGAATGGAGAGCAAGTACACTTATACCCATATATAAAAACAAGGGAGACATTCAAAATTGTGCGAATTATCGAGGTATAAGTTAATGAGTCATACTATGAAATTATGGGAAAGAATTATTGAACGTAGGTTAAGACAAGTATCAAGTACAACAGAGAACCAATTTGGATTTATGCCTGGTAGATCTACTATTGAAGCGATTCACCTTTTGAGACGTCTTATGGAACATTTTAGAGCAAAAAAGAAAGACCTCCACATGATATTTATTGATCTAGAAAAAGCTTATGATAGGGTACTGAGGGAGGTTCTTTGGAGAACTTTGGAAAAAAGAGGTATCCCATTGACATATATTAACCTTATAAGAGACATGTATGATGGTGCAAAAACATGTGTGAGGACTCATGAAGGAACGACAGACTTCTTTGAAGTTAATATTGGGTTACATCAAGGATCAACTTTAAGTCCATACTTATTTATAATGGTGATGGATGAGTTAACAAAACATATTCAAGATGAAGTACCTTGGTGTATGTTATTTGCAGATGACATTGTATTAGTGGAGGAGTCTAAGGAAAAAGTTAATAGAAAATTGGAACTATGGAGAGAAACATTAGAAAACAAAGGCCTCCGACTTAGTAGAACAAAGACAGAATATATGGAATGTAAGTTTGATCATTTGGCTACTTTAGAGGACATAGAAATTAAAATTGGCACACATTGCATTCCCCAAAAGGAAAGTTTTAAATACCTAGGGTCAATTTTTCAAAGTGATGGAAGAATTGATGGAGATGTTACACATAGAATTAATGCTGGTTGGTTAAAATGGAGAGGAGCATCAGGTATTCTTTGTGACAAGAAGATACCATTAAAATTAAAAGGTAAATATTATAGAGCAGCAGTTAGGCCTGCCATGTTTTATGGTTCTGAGTGTTGGGCAGTTAATCATCAACATGTACAAAAGATGTCTGTGACAGAAATGAAGATGTTGAGATGGATGAGTGGTCATACAAGAAAAGACCGTATACATAATGAGGTTATTAGAAACAAATTAGGAGTGGCACCAATAGAGGATAAAATGAGAGAACATCGTTTAAGATGGTTTGGACATATAGAAAGAAGATCAAAAGAAGAACCTGTAAGAAGGTTAGAAAACCTAAATTTGGAAAGTATTAAAAGAGGTAGAGGACGACCACAAAAGTGTTGGAAAGAAACAATAAAGAATGATCTAGCTTATTGGGAGTTAACTGCTAACATGGCACACGATAGAGATCTGTGGAAACAAAGAATCCATGTAGCCGACCCCGTCTAGTATGGGAAAAGGCTTAGTTGTTGTTGTTGTTGTATGCATTTGATCTGTTACAGTTCATTGATCATAATAATTTCCTTAACCAAAGACAGATATTGATGGAGCTTATTTCGGAACCACCTTTCCACATATATTCCTGATGACATATGGAAACCTCAAACCGCAGAAGGCATCTCAGAACTATGTTCCCAGAATATTTGGCTTCAAGGTCCACAAGCCGTGAGGTGGTTGCTATGCACGTTCTGCAAAGCTTTGAGGAAATGGTAAAATCTTGTCAGGAGACGATAAGCAGCTTACTTTGGAGCTTGGAAGAAAGAATGCAAAGCCAGACTACACTTTTCCTTTTATATGTAATTCCCATCGAAATGTCTAAAAAGCAATTGACCTTTCAGGCCTGTTTTTTAAAAAATTCTGTATTCACTAAATCTAAGTGAGCTGTAAGTTTTTCAATTAGAGTTTGATAAGATTCCCTACAAGTGTGCTGTTGAAGGCGCCTCCTTTTCGCCCCTTGTAGTTTTCCTTATGGTTTAGCATGTCATGGTTCTATTTGGGTATGCTTTTGTGGGGCTTAGGGTATGATGATTATATCTGTGTACCAGTAATTGTTTTTTTGGCCTTTCCGCATTTATGTGAGTGAGAACAAGATCTGACGGTTTTCTGTTAATCCCTGTTGAGTTTCTTTCTTTCTTTTTTTAATATTAAGTCTCTAAAGCGTGTTTCATCCATATTTGTTGCAATTCTGCTTCGATGGTGTTGGTATTTTGTGGGCTGTACCCTATATGCCTTACATCTTGCCGATATAGTAGTTTGGGCTCTCAAGTATTTTGTGAACTTAAGTGTCACGTACACCTTTTCTTTTGTGCAGATATAACTGTATCAATGATCGATCATGTAAACTTTCATTGTTATTGCTAATTATTCTTCTCATGTTGCTAGATTTAGAAAACAGACAAATACAATGGCAAACTTCACCCTGCAGGATGACTACTTTTATCCCAGGATTCATATTGATGGGTATGTCATAGCATGGATTTTCTCAAATGGCATAGTTGACAAACTAGCTTTCGCTCTTTCAACTAGAGATGTGCCTTCAAATTGTGAATAAGGTGTCCCTTTTGGAAGCCTGTCCAATGTAAACTCTTCCTGATATCGTGAAAACCCATTGGCTTGAAATGGTCGATGCCCATCGTATGCTTGTATGTCCAGAATTCCAGATTCACTTCTTATAACCAAACTAGCTTGATCACTCGAGTGATAGTTAGCAGTAGCGGTCCATTCTCAGCTGACCACGGTGCACAATCCCCAATTCACATGGCTTCGATTATTGCCCATCGTCTTTCACCAACTTTTATTATTTCACTTTTCAACTCTTTTATTGGTGAAATGATTGTTATCACCATTAAAACAAATATTTAGGTTTTTTAAGTAGTTATGGGGTAGCGGTTTTGATCGGTAAAGGATGGTTTAATCGGAGTAATGGTAAAAGGTGGTAGAGGAGAGAGTGATTGAAATGGTGAAAACATGTGAAATAAAGGATTGAGTACCGAACTCAATTAAGAACTTATCATTACTTATATATATAAAGTTTTAAATGGTCATACTTTGTTTATGCAGAAATCTATTCAAACATTTTTATTGTTTGATTGATATGATAATTGTTGAGATTTGAATTAAAGCATTGTTTTTGTATTTTGTATTCAATGCATTATGTGTACTACTCTTCCAAAAGTTCAAACATGAAAGGGTTTGAACCTTTATCAATATATATAGAGAGAATAGTCTATATATATGCTTACTCATGCATAAATCTACTTAAGGATTTCATGATTAATGGTGAAGATGTGAATTTAAATATTATTTAATGCATATATAAAGTATACAATTATAATTGTTTTTTATATATATCATTGATCATGTCAATTGAATAATGAGATTTGTAAGTGGATTTAAGAATAAATGAACATTCATACATCAATTTCTCTCTCTCTCTCTCTCTCTCTATATATATATATATATATATATATGTATATATATATATATGTATACAATATATATATATATATATATATATGTATATTTTATATATATATATATATATATATATATATATATATATATATATATATATATATATATATATATATATATATATATATATATATATATATATATATATATTTATATATATCATTGATCATGTCAATTGAATAATGAGATTTGTAAGTGGATTTAAGAATAAATGAACATTCATACATCAATTTTCTCTCTCTCTCTCTCTCTCTATATATATATATATATGTATATATATATATATATATATATGTATATATATATATATATATGTATATGTATATATATATATATATGTATATGTATATATATATATATCAACAACAACAACAACTAAGCCTTTTTTTCATACTAGATGGGGTTGGCTACATGGATTCTTTGTTTCCACAGATCCCTATCACGTGCCATGTTAACAGTTAACTCCCAATAAGCTAGATCATTCTTTATTGTTTCTTTCCAATACTTTTGTGGTCGTCCTCTACCTCTTTTAATACTTTCTAAATTTAGTTTTTCTAACCTTCTTACAGGTTCTTCTTTTGATCTTCTTTCTATATGTCCAAACCATCTTAAACGATGTTCTCTCATTTTATCCTCAATTGGTGCCACTCCTAATTTGTTTCTAATAACCTCATTATGTATACGGTCTTTTCTTGTATGACCACTCATCCATCTAAACATCTTCATTTCTGTCACAGACATCTTTTGTACATGTTGATGATTAACTGCCCAATACTCAGAACCACAAAACATGGCAAGCCTAATTGTTGCTCTATAATATTTACCTTTTAATTTTAATGGTATCTTCTTATCACAAAGAATACCTGATGCTCCTCTCCATTTTAACCAACTAGCATTTATTCTATGTGTAACATCTCCATCAATTCTTCCATCACTCTGAAAAATTGACCCTAGGTATTTAAAACTTTCTTTTTGGGGAATGCAGTGTGTGCCAATTTTAATTTCTATATCCATTGAAGTAACCAAATGATCAAACTTACATTCCATATATTCTGTCTTTGTTCTACTAAGTCGGAGGCCTTTGCTTTCTAATGTTTCTCTCCATAATTCCAATTTCCTATTAACTTTTTCCTTAGACTCCTCCACTAATACAATGTCATCTGCAAATAACATACACCAAGGTACCTCATCTTGAATATGTTTTGTTAACTCATCCATCACCATTATAAATAAGTATGGATTTAAAGTTGATCCTTATTGTAACCCAATATTAACTTCAAAGAAGTCTGTCGTTCCTTCATGAGTCCTCACACATGTTTTTACACCATCATACATGTCTCTTATAAGGTTAATATATGTCAATGGGATACCTCTTTTTTCCAAAGTTCTCCAAAGAACCTCCCTCGGTACCCTATCATAAGCTTTTTCTAGATCAATAAATATCATGTGAAGGTCTTTCTTTTTTGCTCTAAAATGTTCCATAAGACGTCTCAAAAGGTGAATCGCTTCAATAGTAGATCTGCCTGACATGAATCCAAATTGGTTCTCTGTTGTACTTGATACTTGTCTTAACCTACGTTCGATAATTCTTTCCCATAATTTCATAGTATGACTCATTAACTTAACACCTCGATAATTCGCACAATTTTGAATGTCTCCTTTGTTCTTATATATGGGTATAAGTGTACTTGCTCTCCATTCCTCGGGCATCTTTTTGTTTTTTCATATTTCATTAAATAGTCTTGTGAGCCAAGTGATTCCTAATTTTCCTAGTATTTTCCAAACTTCTAGAGGAATATTATCCGGTCCTACCAATTTAGCACCCTTCATATGTTTAAGAGCCTCTTTGACTTCATTCTTTTGAATACGTCGGTAGAAATTGTGGTTCATATACTTTTCTGACTTGGCTAAATCTCTTAAACTAATACTAAAATCTTTATTTTCATTAAAAAGATTATAAAAATAGTTTTTTCATCTATTTCTTATATCATCATTTGCCACTAGAATTTTTTCATCCTCGTCTTTTATGCATCTAACATAATTAAGATCTTTAGTTTTCTTATCTCTAGCCCTAGCTATCCTAAAAATATCTCTTTCACCCTCTTTTGAGGAGTTTTTTATATAAGTCCTCCCAAATCTTAGCTTTTGCTTCACTAACGGCCTTTTTCGCTTCCTTCTTTGCTTTCTTATAAGTTTCTAAAGTTTCACTAGTTTTCTTTGCATAATGTAATTTGTAACATGCCCTCTTTGCTTTGATTTTATTTTGTACTAATTCACTCCACTACCAAGCTCCTTTTTGTACCGGTACACCTCCCTTAGATACCTCTAACACATTTTTCGCCACTTTCCTAATATGTATTGCCATATTGTTCCACATATCACAGGGTGTGCCAACATAATTCCAAATCGGTGAGAAAAGGGTTTTTTGCTTAAAAGGAGTCCTTACGCGAAGTAAAAAAAAACAACGGTAGGTTATCCTCTCAAAGTCCATTTTTTGTATTAAATTTGCAGTGAAAGGCTTGCTAATGTCAAACAAATATGCTTGTTCGCAGGTGGGGGGCGGGGTTGATGTGCATATGTGTTTTAGGCTTTTGCCTCCTTTGGGCGGTCTGATTTTGGACCCCTATCAACACCAAACATTGATTTTTTTAATATGACATTTGATGACGCAGGATAACATAAAGTTAATTAGCATGTACATGCACACCTTGTTGAACACACCGCAAGCAACATGGGAGCGAGCAGTGCTAGACGAGCCACTGCTATGTGCAGTGGCGGATTTAGAAACTCTTCAGGGTGCGGCTAGTAGCTCCTTAGGTTTAGGGTGATGCAAACTATGTAGTATAGCACATGGATCTCACCATGGTTTATAGGCTTTAAGTTGATTTTCAAATTATGTATACTATTTCAGATTACCCCTTTTAGTATTATTCTTAAAAGTTTGGACCACGAGTGGCTTGCGCATTTCGTAATGGTCTTAGGTCCCCGAAACTTTGAACTCATTATAGTGTCAATTTTGTAGGCCCCAAAATATGTTAGACACCCATAACATATTTCTTTACCCTCTAAAATTTTTAGATTTAGGCCCCAAATTTTCGAGTCACATGTAGGATTGGTTTTCGCTATAACCCTTTAGTTTTGTTGAGCCATCCTGTTTGGAGCTGTAAATGGATCCAATGTACTAGTCCTGGAAAGCTGGAACTATCACACTCTCATAAAAGACCCACCAAAATCGGCAGCTACTGTCAGACCTCTTTTCTCTGAGTTTCAGGCGACTGTGCAAGGGTGGGAGGACACCACCATTGGTGGAGTTCGTTCTTAAAATCGGTATACATGCAGATCTCTCTCTCACACACACAAGGCTTGAGAAGAATTGGAAGACGACGAAATCTCGTCATTGTAAAACTTAACATACTGAAGAGGTAATCTTCTGCCCATTTATTTATCTCAAGGCTGCTTTTATCGGTTCACGAAATGATTTGTAGCAATTATCGGTTTAGTAGATTTAAATGATTTGTAACAATTATCGGTGCATAAGTCGAACTCAATTTAGATGTTTACGATGGCTGCTTTTATATTATGGAGCCTAAAATTTTCCATGGTATTCTTTTGGATCAAACTCAGCTCATGTAAGAGATCACTACCGGTCCCAAGCTTAGAAAGGGGGAGGATTACGATAGAATTGTTTAGGCTTTCAACAGCCAAGGTAAACCTTTATCGGACTTATTTACTATAGATTCTACAAATTATGATAAGGCTCTTTAAAAACAAAGAATTCATGTAGCCGATATGGAAAAAGGCTTAATTATTGTTGTATTCTTTTAGATCAACAAGCAGGTGGAGGAGGAAGATGTGAGATATTTCAAAGCGCAACTTCATCAGAACCATCTTCCTGTGATGTATACTTACAATAGTTTATTGCCATTATCGTATCATATAACACGCAGGGAAGATCATTCATTTGTGAACTGATAACATAAAAAACTCATCTGGAGACGAAGTGGCTAATGTGACTCGAGAAAATCTCGAGGATATTTACTAAAATTGCCAATAATTGTCATCTGTTATTTATCTGTAGAAATTCAGGAAAGCAACGATTGGATGCTGGAAACAATGGCATCGGGGGTTAAGGTAGCATCAAGTACATGTATACCCTCATCTTCATAGATCTCAAGCAAATCAATCTGTGATTGTAACAGTGCAGCGGGCATGAAGTGTCCACCTTCGACTTCCCGTTGCTTCATCCGGGTTTCAATCACTTCTACTGGTGCCATAAGGCAGAAGAACTTTACTCTCTCAGAACCATGACCATTCACTCTTCGAAGAATTTCTCTGTATCTAAACTGCAGGGCAGAGCATCCTAGTGTCACTGTCATCCTGTCACTGATCGCTTCACTGAGTGCACCACAAAGAGTTTCGAGCCATGGGAACCGATCTTCATCTGTTAGCGGTACCCCTTGCTTCATCTTCTCTGTAGAATTCAGAAATCTCAGCTTAAAGATCCCAAAAAATATTTAGATGATTCACCGTAATATGATACTAATTCATGTACGGTCACCAATTGACCCAGTGCCTTTGGTTCCTTACAATCAGTGAAAAGGCAAGTACTGAACTCAAACTACAGGATCAAGCATATGGTGATCACAGAAAGCAACAAATCAGGCTTGTGAGCTCAATCAGCTTGGTAGGAATTCAAGTAAACCAGGGGATCTTTTTGTTTACTGACCAAATTGGTTGAAATGGTCCTGACATACAAGTAGATAAAATCTTAATACCTTTATTTTCTTTCGAATGGAAGTCATCAGCATCGAGAAAATCACATTGAAGTTTGTTTGCAAGCAACCTGCCAATAGTCCTGTTCATCAAGCAGCAGATGAGAAACGGAGGCATTCAGAGAGGAGCAAAAGGGTTCTTAACAACAGAAACACAAACAAAGGTTTGGAAATACATAAATGCAAGTCTCCATCAACTCATCTATATATGTCAAACTAAACTGTGTAATCAGGACACTATGACGAACAAGCTTTCAATCTCAGTAAACACATAAAGGTGGTGGTTGCTTTTGTCTTGGAAATAAGGTCAGACAGAGAATCAAGTGAAAACTAGGAAACGAAAGTGCCCCCCTTTGATTAGGCACCATCTTTTTTCTTTTGGTACAGCAGAGAGACCAAAGCCAGATGCTCCCCCAGGTAACGAACTCATGACAATCAACTTATGGGTCGACCAGTAGCCAGGTGAGCTATTGCTTGTTGTGCATTAGGCATCATTTCTAGAGCAAGATATCAGTTCTGTGCTAGAAAATCACCAAACATAAGAGGGACCACCAAATGAATACGTATGCCGATGGTCCACATGGAACTTCTCATCAGTAGAAACGGCCTTGCATGCACTGTTATTCCTAGAAGGTGTTTGGAAGTTGGAATTCTTTTCTAACTCCAAACACTCGCCAAAAAAGGCAGGAAAAGTTGAAAAATCTCCCTTGTATTCCACTGCACTGGTTCCTAAATGAGTTTCGATTACCTGACAGCTATTCACAATCTTCGTGAAACACTTGATTTCTTATCTCGTATATGCTTTTCTTGGAAGAACAGAAGATCAACCAAATTCATTGGATAAGTGATTGTGTTCAAATCCGAGAGATTTCGAGTTCATCACGGCTTCTGCACCTATTCTTGATTCATCCAACTCATTCCATTACCAATCCACGGATGAGTGCTTTAGAGTTTTTCTCACCAAACAACTTATTTTCTCCTTCCTCTCGACAAACTGAGAATCCCCTATTATCCGAGCAGGAAGCCCCGCATTGACAAGACCAAAAGGGTACAGAGGCAACATGAGAATGCCTACCCAAAGCAAAGAGAAATGTGATACTGATTTTTACCACATAGAGATATACAAAGAGAAAGGTAACAAGGAAACACAAGATCCTTTTTTGGCTGAACTGATGTCTTTGAGATGCATGAAGTCAAATCCACTTAGCATAATCTCTTTGCATGATTTGTGAATGATTCACTCTTTTGGTGCAAGAAAATGCATAAACAACTTTCTCTAAGTGTTGTTTGGCTTAAAGATAACTTGGTTCTCTTGCTAAATTTTACTTCAGTAATTGGCAAAACCCTAGCTGAATCTCTTAGGTATATGAGGAAGACGACTATTATGTAAGTCGCATGAAATCAAGATTAACCCCAAAAGAAACTTACGATTTTCCCGAGCCGCTGACACCCATGATGACAATAGCAAGTCCTGAGATTTCAAAGTATGATAAGAGAGAATGATGAACAAGGTCAGAAACATCAATCGCACATAAACCCATTTGAAATGATTAAACAACTAATACAACACCACTGAGGAAAGGATCTTGCTACCAGTTTTATCACTCTCTGCGATTAGAATCTAGTGGTTCTTGTTTCTATTTTCAGCAAACAAAAGAATACGAAGTTTGGTTTGCAGTTTTGGAAAGATGATGGAAATGTGAAGAGGCGAACTCCTTACCCTTGAGATCATCCGCCATTGTTAGAGCTCTCTCTCTCTCTCACATGAGCGCGCTGACTTGTGGAAAATTTATAAATAATCGCCTGAGGTTTGCTTTTGACTCCGCCATCCAACGGGTATGTCACGCCCTCACCGTCATGCGAAATATGCCCCTTACTCAAATGCTAAGGGCTGGAACGGGAACTCGTACCATAAATACGTGTTAAATGTAAAGTCAAAAAATAAAAAGAAGTGCTTTATTGATATACCAACAGGAGAGTTGCGTTAGGTTTTCAATAGATAGGATAAAACTTTATTGAACATCGATTTTATAAATTAAGCGACGTTCTCTCTTAGCTATGTATTGTACAGTCAATCACTCTAAAGTAAGGACCATTATCAAATTTATCTAAATTATAAGGATTGTGTTTGAATGTTTCCTCTTACCTATGCATTATAAAGCCCCAACGAAGTAAAAAGTAAGGAAGGACCTCTACAATCTTCACCTAAATATAGTGAATTAATTGAAAAGAGGGTTCCTATATAATGAACGGGTGTGTAAAGAAATTAGTGTCACTACATTATCACCTAAATATATTGAACAAGTTACAGTGATGATCTTTGTATTTTCAGCATGTTGGATGCGAGGATAAGAAAGTTATTATTTGATAATAAGATTTTTATTGATACTTTGAATATCAGAACATTGACCATCAAATTAATGAAAGTGATAGATACTATGATTTGGAAAAAGATTCACATTCTATGCTTAAAAGAGACAAAGTTTGTCGGAGAAAAAGCAAAACAGATTTGGAATACAAGTTTTAAATTATGGTGATCAAGAAAAGAAAATACTCAAAATGGAGTTAGTATTATTATAAATAACTATTTAAAAGATGGTATAATAAGTATACAATGATATAGTGACCGAATTATAATGGTGAAATTATTATTAGGAGTAGAGAATTTGAATATAGTTTGTGCTTATGCACTTTAAGTAAGATTAGAAGATATTATAAAAAAGGTTTTTGTGAGGATTATGTAAGGTAATTTAAAGAATTTCATAAAAATAGATGATTTGTTTGGGAGAAGACTTAAATGTAAGTGTTGGTAAAGATACATTAGGATGTCAAGATAAGATATTGAGTTAAACCATGGTTTGGGGATATAAATAAGGAGGGTAGGGAGATTTTAAATTTTGTTATGACTTTTGATCTCTTTAAACCCAATACAATTTTCATAAAACAAAATAAAAATTTAATTACTTATTAGAGTAGTTTATCACAAACACAAATAGATTATTTTGTTTGTAAGAAAAAGATAGATCATATTGTAAAGATTGCAAGGTAATTCAAGGATAAATCTTAATTACTAAAAATTAATTTTAGTAATGGATTTGTATTTTAAAAAGTGGACAAAAAAATAGAATGCATAGAACTATTCAAACTAGATAGTGGAACCTCATATGTGAGAAAGAATATATATTTAAACAAAAAGTTTTTCAAGAAGATTCTTAGAATTATTTAGGTACACCTGATATGTGGAACAATATGACTGTACATATTAGAGAAGTAGCAAAAGATTATTAGGCGTATCTAAGAGAGGCATATTGACATAAAAAGAAGCTTGGTGGTGGAGTGAAGTAGGCAAGATAAAATCAAAACAAATAAACCATGTTACAAATTACATTATGCTAAGAAGACTAGTAAAACTTTAGATGCTTATAAGAAAGCAAAGAAAGAAGCCAAAAAAAGTTGTTAATGAAATAAAACTAAAATTTGCTACGTCTTGATTTTGGTTTGTGTGAACTGAGAAGCTTTTAGTTCTTGCAGTACCATGTAAAGGTGGAAAGTTAAGGCTTTTTGGGGTGTTTCTTGCCTGAATCGGCATTCTCATCTCTTGATAGTTACATCACACCAACTCTTATCGATACTCTTCTCAAGAAAATGTTTTAGTTCTCATCTTCTCTCACTAAAAGTTTATGGTGTGAAGATTGATAGAGACAACCAAGGCCTGATATTTATCAATCTTGCCAGCATTATCAAATGCTATAAGAAATATCGTCTGTAAGTTGAACTGGACCAGAACCGGAACTGTTGGTCTAAAACCAACAATTCCAAAGTCTTTTTTTCTTTCTATTTTTTAAATCTCACTTTTGTTTCATGAAATTTTCAAATGAAACTAAACCCAGAACTTGCCCCCTTCTTCTTTAGCAACAGAAACAAGATGTGGCTCGGAACCCAAGGGGGTTAGTTCGGTTTCAGTTCCAGGTTTTCGTAGAACTGGCCACATCTACTGACGATGTGTGCTCGGCTCTCACAGTTATTATCATGGTTAGTTGATGAAGGACTACTGTGAGTGCAGCTTCAGTTTAATAGGGTTTATGTTAATGATTTTGGCAATGCACACAAGCTTGATGTATTCGACATTAATTTAACCCCTTCATGTTACGGTTTTTGAGTTTGATCACTAAGTATTCATGTAGCCAATCCTACTTAGACATGTCCGGTTCAGAACCGACCCAACACAGATGCGGAACCATAACCGAACCTGGGGTTTACAGTTCCGTTAACAGTTGCTCTTTCATAGAACTGGTTAAGGTTCAAACCGTCGCTTCTGGTCGCTTTTTATAAGTTTCTTTTATACTTTTAATTATGCATATAAATTTTTTATTGGGTATTTGTTCAAACTGAAATTGGAACCAATACAGTTTATTCGGAACCATAATCAGAATTTAGGCAAGGATCCGATTCGGTATCAAATCATGATCTTTGGAATCACTGGTGATCAAACTATGGAGATTCAAATCAACTTGGACTTGTTTTCTCATTCTTTTTTATTAAATAACTCGGGGACGGGAACTCCGCCACCGCCTCCATCCCACCATGTGAAACCACAAGGTACCAATATGGACTCTTTTTGTAACTGGTTTTGACAGGCGCTGTAGGGCCGCCGGAACCATTTTAAGTTAGAATTTTGAAACCAACTTGGTCTACTATTGAATTTCTTTTATTTTCTATGAGCCACTTACGTATCTTAACTTGATCCTCAAGTATTGTTGTATCAATGCCAGAAGATAAGGTCAGCCATGAATTTATTTATCTGAACTTGTGGGCGCACAATTAAATAAAAATAAGATTTTCCCAAATACGCCCCCTTTCTCTTGACAAATTCTCGAATGGTGTTTCCTTATTGCTAATGACATGAAGTGTCTCGCCTTTAAGTTAATTACAAAGAAATTATTCAAAAGAGATTATTAGATAAAAAGTTTGTGTGACATCAATAGAATTCAAAATACACTTAAACTTGTTTGGACATTTGAATTTTGGATCTATGTAGAAAAGGAATAAAGAATTATATAAAAATATTTAAAAGAAGTGGCAAAAGGATATTATAAAACAAGATCTTTTTCTTTTGGATTAAATGATAACATGAAACTAGATAGTACACAGTGAACATAATCCCTTCACTTTGTCCAGGAAGAGGCTCGGTTCCGTTTTGGCTTCAGCAATGGTTCATCTCCTTAACATACCTCACAGATGCATAAAAAGGTTTTTTAATTAATGAATCTACCTTTTTGTTCCTTTTGGTACAATGGGGAGGTCGAAGGCAGATGTATTTTTTGAACTCTGGACCTACAACTTGTGAGACGAAACCCTAGCTAGGTGAGCCCTTATCTATTATGCAAGAACAAATAAATTTAGGTTCTAACAAGTTAATAACTAAAAGTATGTGTTTGTCCAACTCGAGGATTATTAAGCTTTCTTTGACAATACACACAAAAAGAAGCATGTAATTGGAAATATCCTAAAATCGAGGAGCTTTCCAAAATAAATTATGGTCTCCCCGAAAAGGACCTCGTGACGCGGGCAGGGAAGGGCATGGAAACGGACAAAAAGATTAGTCTTGTGAAAGGGCATATGAAAATAACGGGCTGACACGGCACAGGCCTCGGCTGGCACTTTTATGACTGTTGGCCAAATTTTTTTATTTTGAATTAACTTCTCTAAAAAATTAAAAATAAAAGAGACAATGACACATTTATAGTTTATTTAGTCATGACCAAGGTGGCATATATATATATATATATATATATATATATATATATATATATATATATATATATATATATATATATATATATATATATATATAGAGAGAGAGAGAGAGAGAGAGAGAGAGAGAGAGTATCTTGTATTATTTAACACTGTGATGCTATTATAATAAAGTTATTTTTTTGTATTTTCTTAAATATATTTATAACTTTAAATAACATTTTATGTCATTTAAACAATAAAAAAAAATATTGTTAAAGGCTTGAGAGATCCAAATTTTATATATATATTGAATCCTATTCACTATTGATGCTAAAAAATAACCTTATTACACTCACACTACAAAAAAAATAATGATCGAACATAAGTGTGTATAGATACATATACACTCACACACAAAGATATATATATATATATATATATATATATATATATATATATATATATATATATATATATATATATATATATATATAGGAAAATTGAAAATTGTTAAATACCCTCTCATCATTTTCTTACTAGATAATCTTTGACCCCAAGTTCAATGTTGTTCGAGTTCTTGAAAATCAATATAAGCTTTGATGATATTTATTGCACATTAATACCATATTGGATGGGGGAGTACCTTGATTACTACCTTTTGATTGATCACTCAATGATGGTGATGATCAAGCAATGTATAGTATCAATGGTTGTCTAGCAATTTTCTCCCTCCTTTGTCTCTTTATATATATATATATTCTGCATGAAACATGGTTGTCACAATTTTAAGATAAGGAGTTGAAACAAACATTTCTGAGTTATCTTGTAAACTAACAATTGAATAAGAAATAGAAATAAGAAAGACAAGTTGTTAAGTAGCTAAAAAAGATATTGAGACAAACTCTAAACTAAACTCGAAAAAATAAACCAAACAAAAAGTTTGATAATAATAATAAGAAAGACAGTCAAGGTTCTTGATTGAGTTGTTCATGAAAATCAATACAAGGTTTGATGACGTTTAATGCATATTAATATTACACGGGATAGGGTACCTTTATCAGTACCTTTCGATTGATGACACGAATGATAGTGAATATCAAAGGTTGTCTAAAAAACTTTTTCTCTTTTTTTTTCTCTCTCTCTCTCTCTCTATATATATATATATTTATTTATTTGGCCGTCATTTTTTCTTGTGAATTATTTTTGTTTATCAGTACACCGTTTTAAAACCGCAGGGAAGTAGGTACGCAATAAAAAGACCCAGCAATACTAGGAAGAATGAAGAAGACGTCCCAGCCTTACTTTCGTCCAGCGTCACAAGAGTAAATGTACTGTAACAAGAAGCAAACCCCTTTTTAATTTTTTTCCTAAAGAGCTTTAAACATATTTATCAGTAAAGGCTGCACTTTTGTCCCATCACGTGTTATGATATTAACGACATCCCAAAATATCGTCGCTTTCTTTGCTGGAGGAGAAAAAAGTTATTCATTTGGTAGCTACATAGCCAATTATAATATTGTATATCAAACATATAAAATATAGAGAACCACTTAATTAATCAGTCTTCTGTGGCCGGTTTGCCGTAATATGACAGGTCATATCAGAGTCGATCTGCCATTAAAATCAGCCGAAACCAGAACCAAATGATCCGAACTGTAACTGAACCTAACTCGAATCAAAACTCAAATTGAACATCAAATCATAGAGTTAAAACTGGAACCAACAATTCCCAACCAAATTTTGATTATAATTTGGGATGCGGCATTTAATCCATCAGTGTTTCAAATGATACCTCAATTAAACCTGAAGCATTGAAACCGGAACCAGAGAGGGCCGGTTCGGTTCCTAGTTCATAGACGAGTCGAATGAACCGAACATGGCTGTCTATGGCTTGTTGATCGACTAAGATCTTGTTTATGTTTGGCTCATGGAGTCATTTTAGCTAGTGGTGGACTTATGAATTCTTTTGGGGTGAAACACACTTGTATTTCGGGTTTTTGGATTGATGCATACTTATATTTTACATTCACAAAACACTTATATTTTTTTAATTTAAAGTGTCACACCAAAGGAATTTTCAAATTTGGAGTGAGGCATATACCACACCTCGCCTTAAAGTGGGTTCACCACTGATTTTAGCAGAGCCAAATTTTAGCAGAGCCAAGTATGAATCATGGGGGCCTAGCTTCATTCACCATGGCCATATACCATGCATATCATGAGTCAAGAAATGCACTAACAATGGCACCTTTTTTTTTGTTACAACAGGGAGGCCGAAGCCTAACACACCACACATGCACCCTGTGGGAGTTGAATTCCCCACCAGCAGCAACGACACCAGAGCGCCCTGTGGTTGAGCTAACAGTCTCCATGCTAATGGTGTTATGTAGCTGATTAAATGAGCCTTTAGCGCTAAGTTGGTAACAGATCAAAATTAGTATGCCATAGCTTTGATTTTAGGATGTCTTAAAGGGGATTTATCATTGAAAGCTTTCACAGCTGGGCTTCTGAATATGGCTTAATTGACAAAAGAAGAAAAAAACTGAAAAATATGAGACTATACTCTCTCTCCGGGTCTGTCTATCCACACACACACACACACATACATATATAACTGGATGTTGCTTACTTCTAGCTCTTTACTTTTGAGAGCATTAGTAATATTTAGAAAGTTATAAGGATCTTTATAAAAAATAATGTTATAAATATCATACACAACCCTATATCATATAGGCATATTTAAAATTATTTTTATAATACTTCATAAAAAACTTTAAAAATCATGAAAAATTTCTACATGTACCACATGAAGAGACAATGGATTCAATGAAAGAAGACAAATCACATGTCTATATCCCTCTCGAACCTCATTTTAAATTTAGAATAAATATAAAATATATATGGGATTTTTAGAGAGAAAGGAATTGATGTTGAAGAGAGGAAGGGTAGACATGCAAGAGAGCCAAAGAACATGGACTAGAGTTAAACACAATTAAGCTTTGATTTAACAAATATATGGTTTTTGAAACTTGTATCAGTGTATCAAAATAGTATGGTGCCCATATAGAAGCTTATCTTACGATATGCTTTGTTACTATACGGTCAAAGGTGTATTGCAATACAAATATATGAATCGTATTGGTTCAGGTATCGATATGCATGATATACATATTATATCGCATGATACGATACAATTTTTATAATATTAAAAAAAATGTGTATGATAATCTTATTAAATAACATCTAATCACTTATAATCAAAATTCTATTGTACTATATATAGTACACGTACCTCAATCATATCAGTTTATGTATCGATACACTTATTGTATCGCATAATATTATTTTTATAACACTAAAAATATATATAGGACAATCTTATTAGGTAGCATCTAATCACTCGTGATCAAAATTATATTGTATTATGTATATAGAGAGATTAGTTTATGCACACATTCATTTGTGCTTAAATATACTTAAGAATCTTAACCGTTCAAATGGTGATATCGACACCTGAGATCCTTAAGTCAAAAGTATCATATGCAATAAATACTTGAATTAACGATCTCAACTGCCAATCTTGTTAGTTGGATGGTTGAGATCTTAAGTTTTTTTAAGCATTTAACCTTGTGAACATGTACTCATTTCTCTCTCTCTCTCTCTCTCTCTCTCTCTCTCTCTATATATATATATATATATATATATATATATATATATATATATATATATATATATATATATTCTAGAGGCAGAAGCTATGTGTAATGGGTTAGGCACTGAAAGGTTACTCTGTGCAAGGGATGCAAAGGGACGACCCTTTGCTTTCCTTGGCTGGCCATATAAGACACAGAGAGTGCGATCTGCTAGGGAGAGATCTTGGGAGCGACTGCACGAGCCAAAAAAATGTGAAGAGTCGCCGAAATCTGGTAAGAAAATCTTCATTTTTATTTTTGCCAAATTTCTCATTTTTAGTTGCTAAAACAAAGTTAGATCATAGGGCTTTTGTTTTCTTCATGCTAAACCTTCAAAAATAAGCCTTATTATGCGAAAATTGGCTCAAAACAAGCGTAGATTCATGAAAATTTTCTTAAATCCGAGTTACTAATTTTCATGAATTTTCTGGCAAAAATGACACCACCGGCGACCATTGATGAATTGGGTTGGAAGAAGAAGGGCAAGCGATCCGAGTTACTTAGACACTAAACACAATATTTATTTAGACCTTTGACATGATATTAACAAAACACAACGCATTAATAGTTCATGTAATGTCCTTGTGTCGCATGCTAAGAACCAGTTCTATGCCAAAATAGGTTTCGTGTCGGGTTCTTTGTTAAAAACGGGTCAAGTTTGGGTCGTGTCTTGAAATTTGTTTATAGGTTAGAAACAAGACCTATGTCAGTAGTTTCTATGTTGACATAGTGACACAAGCTACCTATTGTGTCACTCATTTTGGATAAGATATGGATCTGAGTATCACGTTGAATCTCGGATAACTTAAACGGATCCAGATAGGGGTTTAGGTGATTTTAAGGTCATTTGGGGTTCGATTCGGATACGGTTTGTTACGTCGGACTCGTAATTCAATAAATTCGAATATTTTAATTATTTATAATTGTTTAGAGATTAAAATTGAAGGATTTGATGGTGATAAGAGTGACCGAGCAGCTTGGGGACTGAATCTTAATGCTCCTTTAGGTAGGGGGTAATGCATTCTTTTACAGAACCATGCTATAAGTGATTTTACTTGTTTTAGATAGATTTAAGCGTGCATGATTGATAAATATTTTATTGATGTTTATGAAATATTATTCACAATTATGAGTTATTTGATATGTTTTTTTTCAAATATAACATGTTTATGACATTGATTGATAAAGTGCATGTTTTGATATGCATGTGTTGTATGAACATGGTATTTAAATGTTATATGGATTTGGTTTTGGACATTCATGGATATGGATATGAATTGTTAATGTGATGAACTGTAATTGGTTTTAGAAATATAATGATGTGTGAATATACGAGTCGTACTTGTGTGAGGTCTCTAGAGACTTACAGATCTCTCGTGCGATCCGGCTTGAGGCAAATATAGGGTGTGTTTCCGAACACTCTATCGTGAGAGTCGGCATAGTTATCATCGTAGATGGGGTTACCGAGTTCACGTTAGAGAGTGTTGGATGACTCTCGTAGCCTTTGGAGTAGACACAATATGGACTATAATTATCGAAACTAATGATGTGTGCATGTGTGTGAGTGTGTGCATATGAATTTGAGATCATGATTTAAAGGTAACTGTGCTTTGCTATGAAATGATTGTGAAACTATACATGCTTTTAGTATGATTTCTATTTATAGATGTTTAACCTCCTTACTGAGATGTGTATAGAAGCTCACCCCATTGTTTTACAACTCATCTTGAAGGTAGCACTTCGAAGGCACACAGAGCAGAGTAGGAGTTGGATAGAGCTGCATTTTTATTCTAGATGGTATGATAAGTGTTAAACGATTTATTACGTCTTGCTATTCAAGGTTATTGTTAGGTGAGCCTCACACGATTTTGGATGTGTTGTTTAGAACTTTGATATGAATATTTATTTTAGTTTAATACTTTATGGAATTTGAATTAAATTAGTATTGTATTTTGGTTACTGCTCACCATCATACCCGCGTGAGAAGTGGCCACGTGGCATCGGCTCGAGCCCGGTCATGGTCGTGACCCGAGCGGGTGTGACACTATGCACGTGTCAAATTCATAGATTTCAACTTGTGGGTCAACTCCTAACAGGGTCAACTATTGCTCATTGTGCGGTTCCTACGTTTAAGTTAGGAAGTTCACGCAATGGGTTAAATTCGGGATGTAAACCGATAGTGTTGTATATATATATAGATAGATTGGTAGATAGGTAGATATAGATATACATACACACGCACATATATATATATATATATATATATATATGCAATCTAATTTTCAATCCAAATAATTTATGTCTAAATGCACATTGATTTGGACTGGCTGTATCGGATCCGTGAACCCAATTACAATGCATCTCTTCACATTTGGTACTGGCGTTTCATGTCTCCACTCAAATCCAACAAAATTGAACCTTGTGACACACTAAGTGGGTTTGCCATGTAGATTCTTACTCATCATCATGCTATACGGTGTCACATTACTACTTCATTTTAGAAAAATAAGATCATATTTTATTGTTTGCTTATTCACCATATAACTTCTTGCAAATAACTCACTAGAGTTTCATCTACGTGCATCTTTTATGTCTAATTCATCTTCAAAGTATCTCGATAATTTATCTTTGGTCATGCCATGCCAATTTTATCGTTGCCAAATTCATAGGCACACGCAGTCAGAACATTAGCTCAATGGTAGGGCGCTCTAGAGCCTTTGCTGTTGTCGGGGAGTTCGACTCCCAGAGGATGCATGTGTGTTAGGATTAGACCTCCTCTTGTAAACAAAAAAATTTATTGAGCATATAGCATTTCCTTACATTGTTATACATCTATTTAGCAGCTTTATTTTTGTCATTATCATCTTAATATGTTTATTTATGATGTTCTTGTTCGGGCACTAAGAGTCTTATTGCACCCATAGCTCCTCAACGGTAGGTCTCTCAATTTCCATGTTGCCGTGGCGAGTATGATTGCTGAGGAGGTGCACGTGTATAGGTGTTTTAGTCTTTGGCCTCCCTTTGTCCCACAACGGAAACAGTCTTATCATTTTATAAAACAATGCATCCTCACTCACACACACACACACACACACACACACACACACATATATATATATATATATATATAAAGAGAAAGAGCTAATAGACAACCTCTCATGCTAAATATTATTTTATTATCATCATCATTCATAAATCTCATGGTGCTCAAGGCACTTATCTTGCATCACATTTAATATACTCACGTACATTAGATGACATGAATTCGTGTGTCGATGTTAATAGATGGCTCAATCTATATTATTTGTGTCATCATACACAATGTAGATTGTCTAATAAAATCTGACATGAGAAACTGTCTTCTATATCTATATAAATGATCTAATTTCGGCATATTACAACACATGCACGTGTTGTGCACTCATATAAAAGTAGGGACGCACCAATTATTTGTATGTTATTTCACATTTTCAATACGTTTATTCAAATTCAAAATCCCAACGTCTTCTAAATAGGTGGACAATAATGCCTATTAAAGTCCGAGTAGATAGGAAATCATCTCTATCTATCTATCTATATAGATATAAGGTAGTAATAAGTGTATGTTGTTCAATGCATAATCTTCATAAATATTTTTATTGTTCAATAGTAGAGATTTTAATTAAAATATTATTATATTTTACATTTAATGCACAAAAACAAAAATGTTTGATTACCCTAGTCATTAATATAAAAAATCAAATGATAAAAATATTTACGTAAGATTATGCATAAAAAAAATATTATATTTTAACCTCATATATATATATATATATACCAAAACCAAATGCGAATTCAATTAGTTGAATACTGGATTACTTGGATATGCTATACACATTGCGAGCGCAATTCAGAATCGTTGTGCAGCTCAGTATAGTTATTTTTCACTACAATCATTTTCTTTTTGAGTGCAGTGGCTAAAGACACATGCACACGCCAGGTATCAAACTCATGACCATCAAGTACTTGTGGGTGTTCCCCCAATCTTTTGCATGTGATGCGTTTGTCGAACTAGTGTTGGTAAGAAGGTGTTTGATTGCAAGGCCAGGACTAAGGAACTATAACCCTAGTTTAAATTTCAGCGGCATGTCCCCCAGGTTGGCCATTGATGAGCCTCATAATCAAGTAAAAAATGAGATTGTACGATCCTGCTTTTTCAACATACGCGGAGGCCTAAGATTGTTTACTATGCGAACTGAAAACGTAGTCATGCTGAGTAATCAAACACTCCCTAAATGTACCGTGCTGGATCCGAAACTGAGACTCACCCATTTTGGTTCTGGTTTCACCTTTTACAAAACCTGAACTGGATTCAAACCGGAATTGCTGGTTCTAGTAATTTTCTCTCTCTCTGCTCACCATCAGCAGATGGCAATCAACGTTCATCACCATTTCTAGCGGGACCTCCGGCAATGATCAACCATTCCTCACTGTCGATAGGAGATTTTGCAGGTTCTCTCTCTGATGCAGTCAAAGACAAGTTAGAAGATAATTAAGAAATCGTGGATTCCTAAAATGCAGAATTAATGATTGAGTACCCAAGTCTGGGAAACATTCCCAGAATAAATATTGCAGGTACCCACATCTTGAGAATATTAACATACACACAACATTAACGTTCACAAGTCCCAAGGGAACAACATTCCAATATTAGTCTCAAGACTGAGTTAATAGGGTAATGTTATCCATGTCTGAGTTAATAGGAAAGCTTTTTCAAAGTCCGGGTAATAATGACTTTAGTCCATAGGATAGTTTATAAAAACTGTTTACTGCAAAGAGTTTTGCAGTCTCTATTTTTTGGTACTTCTTGTTCTATTGTTTTGTTCTATGAAAGAAGTTTTGTTTGCATCCACTTGAACAATATCAAATCAGCCAAAGATGCTTGTGTTGCATCACTCTCTTTGGGACTTTCTCTCTCACTCTCCTCTGCTTCACCACTTGATATGCTAAGTTGTTGTGTTGCTTCATTGTGTTGGAGATCAAGTTGAAGTTTAAAGCCTTAGTCTTTTATGTTCTCGTGTTTGTCTTGTATTTGTTAATACGTTTAGGTGGTTTGGATCCTAATGGATCAGATTCTAATCCATTGAGAATCGGGTCATGATAGTTCCTAATTAGGGGCATTTAAGTTTTTTAAGTTAGATTAATAGTAGTATAAATCATGTGGGTTGTAATTAGGTTAGAAGTTAAGAATAAAAAAAAAGAGATAGGGCGGCAATTAGATGGACGCCGACCTGCTCCTTTGTTTCAAGTTTGATTTTCATCCATTATTCACTATGTATTGAAATCTATTTTTTTTGTATGAAATCATCATGGTATCAGAGCTTTATCATCAAAGTTTTTATCCATGTGTGAATCAAATTGTAGATCTCGAGTGGTATATTGATCGCAATTGAGAAGTAAGTTTGTTTCGTATTTTTTATTGGTTACCTTATTGATTATAGCATCGATAGAATCTGAAGTGAACGACTTGGGTGTAATAGTGAAGAATAAGTTCACGTAGTGAGGCATTTCATGGTAAATCATTTATGTCTTGATATGTTAATACTCGACAATCACAACTTGGGGTTCCATTGAAAGCTAGTTACTAATATCGAAGGATTCTTGTTTGAAATTTGTTGCATATAATCATTCAGTCCAAGAAGATTCGTGTTTGAAATTTTTGCACATAGTCATTCAGTTCAAGAACAAAAGTCCTATTTAATTGAGAAGTTGTGCCAGTAAGCCAATCAATTCAGTTGTCTTCTTGCCATCTCACCTTGGCTTACGTTGATTTTGAAGTTGTTTGTCAGAATTGTGTTAGGTTGTAGAAAACACATTCATACCCAGACTATCAGTTAACAAGTGTCTTCTTGAGATCTCTGTGAGAATTCTTATAAACATGGAGATAATTAAGATGGGAGACACAAGTGAAGAGAGTTTCAGTAGACAAAGGTGAGGGGTTCTAAATAACAAATATGAAGTTAGATGAAAAAAATTATCTTCAGTGGGCCAAATCTATAGAATTGGCGATAATTGCAAGGGGGCGATGGGACTATTTGACTGGTGACATACTACAACCTCCAACTAATGACCCTCTTTACACACGATGACGTAAGAAAAATGCACTAGTTAGTGCTTGGCTTCTTTGATCAGACTGCTCAGGATATTTGGTTAGCAGTTCATGATGCTTATGTCCAAAGAAAAAATATAGTAAAAAAATATGATATCATTTTGAAAATAAAAAAATACAAAAAGGGAGGTAGATCTATTAGTGAGTATTATGCAGAACTTAGAGGCTTATGAAAAGAGCTGCAACTTTATTGTAAGATAAAATGTCAAAGTTGCACACAAGACTACAATGAAGAGTTTGAAGAGAGAAAAATATTTGATCTCCTATGGAATATCTCTTCAGAGTATGAGGCAGTTAAAAACAATATTCTTAGAAGAAAAAAACTATAATCCTTAAGTACACTGTACTCTCTCTTACTCTATGAGGAGGATGGAAACATTTAGAGAAGGAGACCAAAATCAATCTAGAAACCACTACGTTTATGAGAAGAAATACTTCAAATCCTTCTTTTTCTCGTGGTAGAGGAGATTATGAACGTGGGAGAGAAAAATTTGTACTTACTTCTAAAGAAAAAGCAAAATTAACTTTTTCTCATTATGAAAAATCATGACATACAAAATAAACATGTTGGAAATTAGTTTGCAGATCCACTCACTTTTAGAATAGATCTAACAATGCATATTTCAACAATAATCAAAATGACAAAGAAAATATTGAAAACAGTGGAAGCTCATTGCCTGATACAAATAAGGAGATAGAGTTTATCAAAGCTCATTTGACTGATTCAATACTTCATCAATGTCCTCCAATAATGATCATCAGGCAACCATGACATATTCTTTTTCATTCTTGGCTAAGAGTAATTTAAACATTTCTCATTATCACATATGTGTTATTGATTTTGGTGTCACTGATCATATGGTCAGTAGAAGAGAACTTTTTGATAGTTATGAGTTGACTAGTGAACAAATTAATATTCGATTGTCAAATGACTCACATACTCTTATAGTGGAAAAGAAAATATTACTACTTTTTTTAGCATATTAAAAAATATTTTACATGTTCCTAATATATTCATTAATTTATTATCAGTCTTTGCCTTGACTCAGGATCTGAAATGCCATATAATTTTTTATTCTAATAGACGTGTATTTAAAGAATTAAGGATGAAAAGGATCTTTGGTTAGGATAGTATTAAGAGAGCCCTCTACTTTTGCAAAGAAATTAAGGAAGTTGTTCAATTATTACTTGAATTTAGTCATTATAATAATTTGAACATATAATTGTAATAATTTGAATTAAGGAGAGGCCTCTCCTCACACTACGATTGCACAATTGTAATACTTTTACATGTTCCCAATAATTTGAATATACAATTGTAATTATTTCCCCCTAATTAAGAAATTAAGGAGGCAAATTATTACACAACAGCAAGAGGATCTACCCATAAGAGATTAGAACATCTACCTTTATCTAAACTTAGAATATTATTGCCTGAATTTAGTCATTGTAATAATTTGAATTTGAACTGTGAAACTTGTTAGAAGGCAGAACATCATCGTACTTATTTTTCTTTCAGTAAAGAAAAATCCTCTATTCCTTTTGAAATTAAGCATTCTAATATTTGGGATCCTTGCTTTACTACTTCTTTGCATGTATATAAGTACTTTATATCTTTCATAGGTAATTGTACTAGATTTACCATGATATACCTCATGAAAAATAAAGATGAAGTGAAGAATATTCTACCTATTTACAGTCAGTTTGTGCGAACTCAATTTCAGCGTACTATTAAAGTATTTCGCAGTGATAATGGTGGAAAGTTTATGTCTCAATCAGTTCACTCATACTTCCTAGATCATAGAATGTTGCATCAAACTTCATATGCTTATTCTTCTCAATAAAACATAGTTTATGAAAAGAAGAATAGACATATTCTAGAAGTGGCTAGAACTCTTTCAATTGGATGCAATGCTTTGAAATGTTATTAGGGTGAAGTAGTTTTAACTATATTTTTTCTTATAAACCTTATGCCAAGCAGAGTCCTTAATGGCAATACTCTATTTTATTTACTATATTCTCATCAGAAATAATTTCATTTACTTTCTAAAGTCTTTGAATGTACTTGTTTTATTCATATTCACCATGGTTTGAGAGATAAACTAGATGCAAGATCGATCAAATATATTTTCTTGAGATACTTTTCTACTCAAAAAGGTTATAAGTGTTACGATCCTCTCAGAAGGAAATTATATGTTACTTTGGATGTTACCTTCCATGAAGATACACTATTCTATAATATGCAGGAAGTTTCTTCATATGAAATACTGCCTCCAAATGTGATAGCTCTTCCATCCGTTGAAACTCAACCACTACATGAAAGGAAAGAGGAAGAGATGATACCTCCTTAAGAGAAGGAATGAAAGGTATATACCAAAGGTGTAATAAAGACTTTTTTACCTCATCAATCAACCATCCTAAATCAAGACTCTCATTCAGAATCAGATCTGATTCCTTATTAGGTAACTTCTTATACCTCAGATAGTGAGTTGAATGATCTACCTATTGCAATTCAAAAAGGAAAATGGAAGTGATAAAATATTCATTACAAAAATTGATGTCATATTCTAATTATCCTAAATAATATCAATTGTTTGTAATGAATGTAGATACCACCTATATTCCAAGAACATTCAAAGAAGTAGAACAACAACCACAATGGAAGAAGGCAACGAAAGAGGAAATTGTGATACTGATACGAAAAAAAATGGAACTAGTTGATTTACCATCAGAGAGGAAAACATTAGGCTCCAAATGGGTATTTTCTGTGAAGTACAAGGTTGATAAAAAGATAGAAAGATACAAGACCATACTAGTAGCTAAATGGTATGGTTAATTATATAGCATAGATTACAAGAAAATATATGCTCCAGTGGTGAAGATGAATACCATCAAAATTATTTTAAGTTTGACAGTTAATAAAGGATGAGAGTTATGGCAGTTGAATGTTAATAATGTTTTTTTTAGGGAGATCTTATGGAAGATATTTATATGGACTTATCGTTTGGATATCTTTAGAAACAAAAGCAGGGTAAGGTATGTAAATTAAAGAAATCAATTTATGGTTTAAAACAATTCTCACGAGCATAGTTCAAAAAATTCAGTGACGGTGTTATGAAATTGGGTTTCAAACAGTGTCCTAGTGATCATACACTCTTTATCAAGCAAAGTCAGAAAATCATCATGTTTTTTGTTTACGTGGATGATATATTATTACAGGTGACGATACAAAAGGCATAGTTGACCTAAAGAGAAGACTAAGTACATTGTTTGACTTAAAAGGACTTGGGAAGATTATATTATTTCTTGAGAATAGAAGTAATTAATAAAAATGATTGCTTTTTTTTAAGTCAAAGAAAATATATTCTTGACTTACTGAAAGAAACTAAAATGAAAGATTGTAGAATATGTTTTGTTTTCATGGAAACCTCTAGAGAAGAGATTAATGAGTCTGCAGAACCATATGAATGATAAGTACCAAAGATTAGTAAAAAAATTGATATACATAACTATTACTCGATCTGACATCAGTTTTGCAGACGAATATGTTAATAGGTGGATGCATTGTGCATCTAAACATCATATGAGCACTGTATTTCACATTATCAAATACTTAAAACCCTCAATAACCTATGAGTTACTATATGCTCCACATTCATCACTTGATATAGAAATCTATTCAAATGTTGATTGGATAGGCTCCAAAATAAATAAAAAGTCTACATCTAGCTATATGGTATGTTTAAGAGGCAACATAGTCTCATAGAAAAGTAAGAAGCAATTTATAGTGGTAAGGTCAAGTGTAGAGGCAAAGTATTGTGTCATTACTTTGGGAATGTGTGAAGGCCTATGGATTATATCACTTCTAGAGGAGATTGGTCTCAAAGGAAATATTTCAGTTAGCTTCTTTATAGATAGTAAAACTGCTCTTCAAATAGCATTAAATCCGGTACTCCATGAAAGGACCAAACACATAAAAATAGATTGTCACTTTATTCAAAAAAAAAAATCTCAAGGTATTTTAAATCTGGTCCATTACGCTCAGAAGATCAGTTGAAAGATATCCTCATTAAACCAGTGTCAGTCAATGGATTTAAGAAAACTCTTATCAAGATAGGAGTTACAAGTCTTAAAGACTCAACTTGAGGGGGCTTGTTGGAGATAAAGTTGAAGTTTAAAGCCTTAGTCTTTTATGCTCTTGTGTATGTCTTGTATTTGTTAATACGTTTAGATGGTTTGGATCCCAATGGATCAGATTCTGATCTATTGAGAATCGGGTCATGATAATTCCTAATTAAGGGCATTTAGGTTTTTTAAGTTAAAAGTTAGATTAGTAGTAGTATAAATCCTGTGGATTATTCACTATGTATTGAAGTTGTACAAAATAAAATCAAGGCAAAAAGGGCATGTTACAAATTACATTATACTAAAAAAACTAGTGAAACTTTAGAAGCTTATAAGAAAACAAAGAAGGAAGCGAAAAAGGCCGTTAGTAAAGCAAAAGCTAAGATTTAGGATGACTTATATAAAAAGCTCAACTCAAAAGAGGGTAAAAGAGATATTGTTAGGATAGCTAGGGCTAGAGATAAGAAAACTAAAGATCTTAATTATGTTAGATGCATAAAAGGCGAGGATGAAAAAATTCTAGTGGCAAATAATGATATAAGAAATAGATGGAAAAACTATTTTTATAATCTTTTTAATGAAAATGAAGATGTTAGTATTAGTTTAGGAGATTTAGCCAAGTCAAAAAATATATAAACCACAATTTTTACTGACGTATTCAAAAGAATGAAGTCAAAGAGACTCTTAAACATATGAAGAGTGGTAAATTGGTAGGACCAAATAATGTTCCTATAGAAGTTTGGAAAATACTAGAAGAAATAGGAATCACTTGGCTCACAAGACTATTTAATGAAATATGGAAAAACAAAAAGATGCCCGAGGAATGGAGAGCAAGTACACTTATACCCATATATAAGAACAAGGGAGACATTCAAAATTGTGTGAATTATCGAGGTATCAAGTTAATGAGTCATCTATTAAATTATGAGAAAGAATTATTGAACATAGGTTAAGACAAGTATCAAGTACAACAGAGAACCAATTTGGATTTATACCAGGCAAATCTACTATTGAAGCGATTCACCTTTTGAGACGTCTTATAGAACATTTTAGAGCAAAAAAGAAAGACCTTCACATGATATTTATTGATCTAGAAAAAGCTTATGATAGGGTACCGAGGGAGGTTCTTTGGAGAACATTGAAAAAAAGTGGTATCCCATTGACATATATTAACCTTCTAAGAGACTTGTATGATGGTGCAAAAACATGTGTGAGGACTTATGAAGGAACGACAAACTTCTTTGAAGTTAATATTGGGTTACATCAAGGATCAACTTTAAGTTTGTACTTATTTATAATGGTGATGGATGAGTTAACAAAACATATTCAAGATGAAGTACCTTGGTGTATGTTATTTGTAGATGACATTGTATTAGTGGAGGAGTCTAAGGAAAAAGTTAATAAAAAATTGGAACTATGGAGAGAAACATTAGAAAGCAAAGGCCTCCAACTTAGAAGAACAAAGACAGAATATATGGAATGTAAGTTTGATCATTTGGCTACTTTAGAGGACATAGAAATTAAAATTGGCACACATTGCATTCCCCAAAAGGAAAGTTTTAAATACCTAGGGTCAATTTTTCAAAGTAATGAAAGAATTGATGGAGATGTTACACATAGAATTAATGCTGGTTGGTTAAAATGGAGAGGAGCATCAGGTATTCTTTGTGATAAGAAGATACCATTAAAATTAAAAGGTAAATATTATAGAGCAGTAATTAGGCCTGCCATGTTTTATGGTTCTAAGTATTGGGCAGTTAATCATCAACATGTACAAAAGATGTCTGTGACAGAAATGAAGATGTTGAGATGGATGAGTGGTCATACAAGAAAAGACCGTATACATAATGAGGTTATTAGAAACAAATTAGGAGTGACACCAATAGAGGATAAAATGAGAGAACATCATTTAAGATGGTTTGGACATATAGAAAGAAGATCAAAAGAACTTGTAAGAAGGTTAGAAAAACTAAATTTGGAAAGTATTAAAAGAGGTAGAGGACTACCATAAAATTGTTGGAAAGAAACAATAAAGAATGATCTAGCTTATTGAGAGTTAACTGCTAACATGGCACAGGATAGGGATCTGTGCAAACAAAGAGTCCATGTAGCCGACCCCGTCTAGTATGGGAAAAGACTTAGTTGTTGTTGTTGTTGTATTCACTATGTATTGAAATATGTTGTTTTGTATGAAATCATCACATCGCTCTGTGCTTTGTTTTGTATTGAACATCTATGTTAGTGCTTCGTTCCCAATGTTTTGTGCTTTGTTCACTAATAGGAGTAACTCCTTTATCTTATTTAGTGAATATTATCTTAAGAAATTTTACGGCACAACAAACATTATGTTGGTCAATGTGACTTGATGATGATCATGATCTGGGAGGTTGAAGTTGTTTCGGGGAGGAATAACCGGAATATCTTTTTATTCTAAAGAATTATTTGTGCTTTATTTGTCTTTGGGCTTGGTAGTTCACTGCTATTATTCCCAGTTTCACCGTGTGCACTGTGGGATAACCACACACAAACAAGGGTGCAAAGCTTCCTTTCATTAGAGCATGACATAAGATTATGATTATGACTATTCATGATTATGCAGGCATAAGATCAAATGAAAACTTATGATTTTCATACAGACATAAGATTATGCACACATGAGACATATGTGTCACTTCCTTTAACTACTATTTGCGAGCTTAACACCACAACTCCTCTCCTTGTCTTGAAAGTATACTAATAACTCAATACCCACAATTTTCTATCTCCAATAATATTCATGTAAACATTTATAAAGGTGTTTATAAAGCATTATATTATAAAAGCGATTGATTAACTTTCTCTAAATGGTATCCATCAAAGATTATGTATATTATCTTATGTGATCGACAATATATAGAGTGTTCTCCTTTATGTTTAGTTTCTTCTAAAATTGATCAATAGTTACCAATTACAACGATATGTTTTTAGTTATGAACCTATTATCTCCATATGTTTGTACTCTTTTACAATAAAGTGAAGAGTGTGTCGTATACTCTTCTATAAAGGTTAACTACAATATCTTATATCACGTTAATGTAATATAATACATGGTGATATTTTGTGATTTCTTAAATGATTTCTTCAATTTTGTAATATGTAACTTTATCAACAAATGTAATTGTTTTCAAATTTATCAAATCTCCCTATTGAGCTAGCGATAAACCCTTTTAACTTTGCATGTGTATTTTTCATCTTGGCAACCATGAATATACAATCATTATATATTTCAAGAACAATAGACTATATATATGTATTCAAAACCAATTTCACATGCCTACTAGTTGTATGAGTATCATAATCAATCACTGTATATGTATTTGTCCATGTCGAAACAATTATATCTACTTATATGATCCAACCATTATTCTTTAATCTTAGGAGTACAACAATAACAATTAAGCCTTATCCCATGCTAGACAGGGTTGGCTACATGGATTCTTTGTTTCCACATAGCTCTATCATGTATCATGTTAGCAGTTAACTCACAATAAGTTAGATCATTCTTTATTGTTTCTTTCCAACACTTTTGTGGTTGTCCTCTACCTCTTTTAATACTTTCAAAATCTAGTTTTTCATACTTTCTTACACGTTCTTCTTTTTATATATCTAAATCATCCTAAACATATTCTCATTTTATCCTCCATTAGTGTCACTCGTAATTTGTTTCTAATAAATTCATTATGTATATGGTTTTTCTTGTATGACCACTCATCCATCTCAACATCTTCATTTTTGTCACAAATATCTTTTGTACATGTTGATGATTAACTGCCCAACACTCATAACTATAAAACATGACAAGCCTGATTGTTGCTCTATAATATTTACCTTTTAACTTTAATGGTATCTTCTTATCACAAAGAATACATGATGCTCCTCTCCATTTTAACCATCTAACATTAATTCTATGCATAACATCTCTATCAATTCTTCCATCACTTTGAAAAATTGACCCTAGATATTTAAAACTTTCCTTTTCGGGGATGCAATGTATGCAAATTTTCATTTCTATGTCATTTGAAGTAACCAAATGATCAAACTTACATTTCATATATTCTATCTTTGTTCTATTGAGTTGGACGCATTTGCTTTCTAATGTTTCTCTCCATAGTTCCAATTTTCTATTAACTTTTTCCTTAGACTCCTCCAATAATACAATGTCATCTGCAAATAACATATACCAAGGTACTTTATCTTGAATATGTTTTGTTAACTCATCAATCACCATTATAAATAAGTAATAACTTAAAGTTGATCATTGATGTAACCCAGTATTAACTTCAAAGAAGTTTGTCATTCCTTTATCAGTTCTCACACATGTTTTTGCATCATCATTCATATCTCTTATAAGGTTTATATATGTCAATGGGGTACCACTTAGTCTTTCGGTACCCTATCATAAGCCTTTTCTAGATCTGTAAATATCATGTGAAGGTCTTTCTTTTTTGCTCTAAATGTTTCATAAGACATCTCAAAAGGTGAATAGCTTTAAGGGTAGATCTGCCTGACATGAATCCAAATTGGTTCTCTTGTACTCGATACTTCTCTTTATTGGAAATATGGTTGCACAGCGGATAATCAAGATAAGAAAAACATCAACGCAACATAAAGAGAAAAAATGAAAATTAGAGGAGGGGGCAGACCTCCAATAGACCCCCCCCCCCCTCTTTCACTCTCTTCCTTAATCATAGCAACATTTTTCATAATACAACCTACTAGCATTTATATAAGGAGTTGTAAAACTAAAATTAACCAAAATACCCCTAGTACAAATAATTACCAAAATGCCCTAGTATTCTGGGCAAGTACAATAATACCTAAAAAATATCAAAAAGTATAAAACTAACACAAAGAACACTAGATAAACATATTCTTCAACACCCCCCTCAAGTTGGGAGTGAGATACTTTGAACTCCAAACTTGCTAAAAAAATCATATCTGTTTGCAACATTTTTCATCTATTTTCATCACTAATATGATCTTCAATAACTTCTTTGGTTGAAAATATCTTCAACTTAGCCTTCTTCGCTTATCATTACAAGCAACATCTCTACCTACAACATCAACTAAATCTTCTTCATTGTAACAACATAAACTCAACTTTCATGACTGTAACAACAACTCAGTCATTCTGGCTGTAACATCATTACATTAATCATCATAGCTATAACAACATCAAATCAATCATCCTAACCGTAACAACATCAAAACAGTCATCTTGGCTTTAACATCATTAAACCAGTCATCATGATTGTAACATCATCAAATCAACCATCCTGACTATAACAACATCGAAACAACCATATGTTTGTAACAATATCAAAGTAGTCATCCTAGCTATAACATCAAATCAATCATCCTAGTTGTAATAACATCAAATCAACCATCTTGGCTGTAACAACATCAAATCGTCTACTTTGGCTGCACCACATATTTTAGCAGTCCTCATTACTACAAACTTTACAAGAATCGACAGATTGGAGACATTCCATCCAACCTGCCCACAACTCTAATTTGGTGCCCACATATACTACCCATTTTTCTTCCTTAACTCGCTAATATGACAATGCATCCAATCTTACTCTTCTGCAACACATACTAACCTTTTGTACCTTTTTCTTGAATTTTCAGCTCATTTCATCAAACAATTGATATACATCAGTCATTTGCTCACATGCTTTTCACACAGGCCTTATTTCTGACAAAACTTCTTCATCATTAGTCTGCAAATCAAGCATCTTTCACATCATACCATAGTAGTAGTAAGACTCTCAATATCAATGTCATCTCCAAATGCAGCAACATGACCATCCATATAGCAAGCCATCTTCAATATATTGTAAAGTAATTATATCATACTCATCGTCTGCATAACTTGATATGGACATGTATGTGGCTCAACTTGGGCCATCATCATATATTGCCTCTGCAGCAATTCTTCTCAGTTCAACATTCTTATACATTCTACAATTGTCTAGTAAAGATCCCCATGAACTCGCAGTTTCTTTGACAAACATATTTAGTATGGATTTGTATACTTCATCAAGGAAACAAGAACAACTGAGTATGTCAATCATGCAAGCATCAACCACCTTCTTTCATGCTCTAGACATATGAGTAGAAAAGAACCATGGATCTTATAGTCATGATATTATAATGTTGTTCCATTTCCTCTATATACAATATAGGGCACACTTTAAATATTTTGGATCTAATTGGATATCCACACCAGCCCACTGTTGTATGAAAACAAGAGATTTCTGAGATAAAGGAAGTCCCTAAGACACATATTTCTGACATGATTTCCTCTAGCGTCTGAATCCATTATCACATGGTTATGATGCACAAATTCTGGATGCAATATAATTTGACATGTGAGGTGTGGAATGTGTTGATGCAGTTTACTCCAAAGACAGGTCGACAACATGAAGATTAATCAATCATGTTCTGCAAATAAAGCAACAAGAAATAGTTAGAGTATAGTTTATTTACTTCTAGTAATTTTCTGCTTTGTTACTTCACATTTTTAAAGGTAGCTTTAAATATATTTTATTAATGGTATTTTGATAATTTGTAGCAGTGTACCACTATTATTTAAAGGGGAAACTCTATTGGTTTGTACTGGACTAATTTGTTTAGTGAGTAAGAAAGAGCATAGACGGTTGCATAGACCACTGCCGCATACATTCATCATCTCAAATATGTATACTCTATGATATTTTAGTATTTCATGTCTCATATTTTGTACATGATATTAGAGCACATAAACATCATCAGTCGACTATCAAGGCATTGAAAATCATCAACGTGTTAGTTGATGTCCTGTGGAATAAACATAGGAAAAATCTGCAGTGAATCTACGTGTTTTGCATCCCCTGTTACAAGAGAATTTATATTGCCTATCACACACATTGAAGAAGGTAATGATTGCACCATTCATCAGTCATATCTCGATAAGTTATGTATCTGCTGGCCAATCAATACTTCTACCAAATATTTTGGTAGAAATCTGAGAAATTTGTACAAAGAGAAGGCGTCAAATTCAAACAACATCAGGTTTGTGAGAAATCTGAGAACTCTGCACATAATAAGCCCTATAAGTCTTCTAAGGTACGCATAATTTATTTTGTTGTTGCAAGTTTTATCATGTGAATATCAACGGCTGGGATTTGAAATATCCACGACAATATCAAGTGTTTGTGATACACCCTACTGCAACTGATTACATCAAAATACATGTAGAAATATATTGAAGTTAGTTTGAATAATTGACATAATGGAAATAAGAATAAAGGAGGAACAACAATCAGTCGCAAGTAGTAATGAACATAAATTAGAACCTTTTCAAATTACAAATATTCGTCTCGAAGACAGGAATTATAGAGAATGGGCAAGATCAATCGACTTGGTTCTCTAAGCACAGGGAAAGTTATCAATCATTACATCAAATCAACCACAAGTAGATGAAGAAGGTGTCGACCTTGATAGGTGGATTAAAGATGATGCTTTGGTTTGTTCATGGTTGTTCCAATCAATGAATTCATCTATCAATAAAATGTTTATATATATGGATTCAGATGCAGAAATGTGGACAACAGTTAGAGAAGCATATTCAAGGCAAAGCAACATTGCTAAAGAGTATGAGATTATTGAAAAATTCGAAGATGTAGGCAAGGAAATAGATCTGTAAGCGAGTATTATGGAGAGCTACGAGAATTATTGAATGAACAACTATACTTTGTTGAAAACAGATGCAATTATTGTATAAAAGAAAGAACTACTGAAAGTGATATTTGAAAAGTATTTGATTTGCATTGGGGAATTACACCAAAATATGAATCAATCAAATTGAATATTCTTAGCAAAGAAGATTTGTCATCTTTGGGAACAATTTATTCACTCTTATTGCGAGAAACCTTGAGAAAGGAGAACAGAGTTAAACAAAGAAATCAACATTTACATGCAAAGGAAATATGAATTATCAACGAGGTAGAGATTCTGTCAGAGGTCGCGGAAGAGGTAGAGATCAGAATTGTGAAAATAGAAACAAACTTCAATGTTTTCATTGTGGAAAACAAAGACATACACGAGATCATTGTTGGGAGATTATTGGAAGACCTGGTGAATTCAAGAATTATGGAAGTCATATAGCAGCTACATCTGAGAAAGAGAAAGAACAACCAAGTCCTTCAGATGAAATGACAGAATTAAAAAGGCAACTTGTAGAAATAGAGATACGTCTTCGTGATCCACCTTCAACCTGTTCACCAAAAATTGAAATGAGTCAACCTACATCGTACAATATTAGTGGTAACTTCTCCAAAAAAAATTCTATATATTATGATTACTGGATAATTGACTAAGGGGGCCACTGATCATATGGTGGGAGATAAATCACACTTCAAAGGCTATAAAGTTACTTCAATACCTCAATATGTAAAGGTTATTGATGGCTCTCTAATTCTGATGGAAGGAATGGGAGTAGTTGAAGGGAATTTTTTAACTTAATTTAGTTATTTACATTCCAAAGTTTCTAGTAAATTTACTCTCTGTCAGTTCACTAGTTCGAGATATGAATTATTCGATTACATTTTCTCTAACAAGCTGTGTTTTTCAGGATCTAAAGACGAAAAGAATCTTTGGACATGGTGAATTAAAGAATGAGTAATATATACTCCCTGGTCCATAAACTACTAGACAGAGAAGAGCATTAGTTGTTACTCTTGCAGAAGAAGAAATAAGACTTTGGCATAGATACATTTTTTATGAAATTGAATTCTCCATGGAAGGTGTCTAGGGGATGTATTTAAAATGCCCCTAACTTAATGGAGATGAATGATTTACACGGCCACATGGTGAAGGGCCATGGTTTTTCAAAAGGGGAATTTTGGGTGGATGATGGATGTCCATGCATTTTGGTATTTTTGGCATTTCTAACATGATCATGATACTTTTTGGTTTAAGGATAGAAAATATAACCAACCCTAAGTGATCGTCATGGCCATCATATTTGAATTTGACATGATCTCCACATTTTGTATCGTGGAACTCGTGCTTATCCTAACACCATCAAGGTTTTCATATTAACCAGATGCTAAAAAATCTCTTTTTAAAGTCATACATAGGGTTAAATTTGTTTAAAACTTGATCCTTTTGAAGAAGTAATTTCGGGAAATCCTCCCTTTCTATATAAAGATGATTTCTATACCTGTCCCTTGATCGAAATATGTTTCCTATGCTTGATTTTCTTTTGAAATAATTGGTCAAGCATGGTTTTTGGAATTCATTTTGAGATTTCATGCCTTCGTGGGGCATTTGATCAAGAGTGGGGAATGTGTTTTGAAGAGACACTTCAGCCACACGTTCCAGGGCTTGTCCCTTAATGGAGTCTTGAGTTTGAACTCATACTCCATTTGAAAAGGGGCTGCCATGTATTTTGCCTACCTGTTTAGGATAGGTTTTTCAAATAATTGCTTTGAACGAATCAACATCATTCCCTTTTCCATGACATGGGAGATAATGTCTCGAATTTGAAGGCCTCCAGTAAGGCTAAGCACGATTTCTCTTTTGGCTTGGTGATTTCTTTTACATGCCAATAGAGTTTTTGAAATGTATGGCACACCTTCTATGGATACCATCTTCATTTTGACTGAGTCAAAAATCCAATGCATGAATTGTAATGCTTTGGAGGTTTTTATCAAAATATTTTTGAAAGGCTTTTGTAAAATGCTAACCCCTTTTCGAGATTCTCATTTTAGCATCTTGCTTGGCAATTTTGAAATCAACCTTGAAGGTTTTGGATTTGATTTATATGGAGACATGCCTATGATGGCTCGATACTTAGGGGGTCAACTCTCATTGCCCCTTTGGTTTTACATAAACCCTTAACTCGAGTTCTAAGATGATGTCTAGACCCGATATTGTTTATGCACATGTATGATTTCAAAATGTAATGTATGATGCTTATATAAACATGCACACATTTAGGACATTTACATGTGTCAAAACTTAATAAGTTTGTTCCATTCATAATCCCAAGAGATTTTATTATTTAGTGTGATGTATGTCAAAGGGCTAAACATCATAGAGTCTCTTTTTCTATTAGTGAGTCCAAGTCTTCAGTTCCATTTGAGTTAATTCATTCTGATGTATGGGGTCCATGTTCAAGTCCTTCATTGGGAAACTTTAAATACTTTGTTATATTTATTGATTATTACTCAAAACCCACTTTTATTTATCGTATTAAATCAAAATCAGAAATATCATTTATTTTTTCTATGGTTCTCAGTTTAATTAAGACTCAGTTTGGGTATATTGTCAAAACTCTCAGATCTGACAATGATGATGAATTTTGTAATTCTACTCTAGAATCATATCTTCAAAATCATGATATTTTACATCAGACATCCTATGTGTACACTCCATAGAAAAATAGAGTAGCTGAAAGAAAGAATAGGCATATTTTGAAAATTGTTCATACTCTCCTGTTTAAACATAATGTCCCTAAATTTTTTTGCCCAAAAGAAATACTTACAACTGTATACATCATGAACAGACTTCTTTTTGTGGTTCTTAGTGGACAATCTCCATTTAATATGCTTAAGCCCGACATAAATCCATTTCATCTTACCCCCAGGGTATTCGGGTGTGTTTCTTATGTACATGTACATAACCAGTTCTGAGATAAACTTGATCCAAGAGTTGTTAAATACATCTTTATTGGATATTCCTGTGAGAAAAAGGAATATGTTTGTTATGATACCAATTCTCATAGAAAATACATTTCTATGGATGTCATTTTCTTTGAGAACTATTCATACTTTAGAAACTCCACCGATTTGTCAAACATACCCATTGATGAACCTGTCCTTCCGACTATCAGTACTAGTGATGAAGCATATGTGCTTTAATTGCAGGTGATGATCAACACTATGAAGAAAAAGAGATGTAGGTATATAAAAGGGGAGAGCGAAATATATTTATGTCCAATTCTACTGACACCATGAACCAAGCGAGAGTACCTCTCTCAAATTCATATTCAAATATGATAACTAAAAAGTCAAGGGGTAATGACCTAGATGTTCCCATAGCTCTAAGAAAAGAAAAAAGGAAGTGCAGTAGGTATCCACTTTCACAATTTATTTCCTATGATAAGTTATCTCAGAGTTATAAAAAATTTGTATTAAAAGCTGAATTACATCAAGTTCCTAAGAATTTCTATAAAGCATCACAACAGAAACACTGGGTAGAAACTATGGAGTCTAAATTGCAAGCACTCAAGAAGAATCAGACATGGAAAATTAGTGATCTTCCACCAAGAAGAAAGGTTGTAAGCTGTAAATGAGTGCATACTATAAAGTTCAAGGTTGATGAGACCTTAGAGAGATATAAAGCAAGATTGATGGCTCGTGGAATCATACAGAATTGATTATGAAGAAACATTTGCTCCTATAACAAAGCTTACTTGTATAAGAGTTCTTATTAGTGTTGCAACTCAAAAGAACTGGACTATGTGACAACTTGATGTGAAAATTATATTTTTGCAGGGAGAACTTAAGAAAGAAGTTTATATGGAAATATCACCCGATTACATCAATCCAGAAAATAAAATTTACAGATTAAAGAAAGTCATCTATGGACTTAAACAATCTCCTAGAGCATGGTTTGAGAAGTTTAATAAAAGCATTTTAAACCTAGGATATAAGAAGAGTTTGAGTGATCACACATTATTCTTCAAAAGGGGAGAAAAATTGATAGTTCTACTTGTATATGTGATGATATTATTGTAACAGGAGATGATGTTGAAGAAATTTAACAATTAAAATAGAACTTACATCGGTCGAGACGACTTCATTATTTTCTGGGAATTGAAGTAGCTTACTCAGGTACTAATGTTTTCTTAAATAAGAGAAAGTATACATTAGATCTATTGAGAGAAGTCAAATTGGAGAATTGCAAACCTGTGTATACTCCTATGGACGTTAATCAGAAACTCAAACTAGATGATGGTGTTGATAAAGTAGATTCAATCATATATCAACAACTTGTTGAAAAGCTTATATATTTGACTATTATGCATCCTGACATAGCATATGCTGTGAGTATAGTCAATCGATTCATGTAATCTCCTTCAAAAGTTCATATGGATGCAGTTTTTCATATACTGAGGTATATAAAGGCAACTCCTAGATAAGGAATATTATATAAGAATAATAGTCATACACAAATCGAAGTTTATACTGATGTTGATTGGGTAGGCTCTACTGATGACAAGAAATCAACAATAGGTTATATAACTCTCGTTGGAGGCATTATAGTTTCATAAAAAAGTAAGAAACAGTTTGTTGTGACAAGTTCATCGACAAAACAGAATATAGAGCAATAACATCTGGTATATGTGAAGAAAAGTGATTGCGTTCTCTACTATCAGAAATCGGTCTTTACTCAGATGATCATATTCCTATATTTTGTGTCAGTAAACCAGCAATGCAGATAGCATCAAATCTACTTTATCATGAGAGAACAAAACATATTGAAATAGATTGTCACTTTATACGAGACAACATACATACTAAAGAATTCCAGTTGGAACATGTGAAGTCAGAAAATCAGTGTGTTGATATACTTACTAAAGCACTTAACATAAATCTTTTGATGAAGCTATGTAGCAAGTTGGGTATTTTGTCCATCTTTCACCCAACTTAAGGGAGAGCGTTGAAGCAGTTTACTCCAAAGGTAGGTCGACAACATGAAGATTCATCAATCATGTTCTGCAAATAAAGCAACAAGAAATAGTTAGAGTATAGTTTATTTACTTCTAGTCACTTTATGCTTTTTTACTTCACGTTTTTAAAGATAGCTTTAAATATGTTTCATTAATGGCATTTAGGTAATTTATAGCAGTGTACCACTAGTATTTAAAGGGGAAACCCTATCGGTTTGTACTGAATTGATTTGTTTAATGAGAAAAAAAGAGCACAAGCGACTGTACAAACGACTGTTGCATACAACCATCTTCTCAGATACATATAATCTGTGATATTTCAGTATCTTATGTCTCATATTCTATATAGAATGTGGTCGTTATATGAAGAATGCACACCTAAGATCTTTAGTTTTCTTATCTCTAGCCCTAACTATCCTAAAAATATCTCTTTTACCCTCTTTTGAGTTGAGTTTTTTATATAAGTCCTCCCAAATCTTAGTTTTGCTTTACTAAGGCCCTTTTTCGCTTCCTTCTTTACTTTCTTATAAGCTTCTAAAGTTTCACTAGTTTTCTTAGCATAATGTAATTTGTAACATGCCCTTTTTGCCTTAATTTTATTTTGTACTACTTCACTCCACCACCAATCTTCTTTATGTACCGGTACACCTCTCTTAGATATCCCTAACACATCTTTTGTCACTTTCTTAATATGTATACCCATATTGTTCCACATATCATAGGGTATGCCAACATAATCCCAAACATCTCCTTAAAGGACTTTCTTTTTAAATATATCGTCTTTCTCGCTTTTTAGGTTTCACAATTTAGTCCGAATAGCTCGATACACTTTTTTCTTTTTTATCTATTTTTTAATTTATAAATCCATAACTAAAAGTCGATGTTGGGTGGTTAAGCTTTCTCCTAGAATTACCTTACAATCTTTACAACATGTTCTATCCTTTTTTTTACAAATAAAGTAATCAATTTGTGTTTGTGATAAGCCACTCTTATAAGTAATTAAATGTTCATCTCGTTTTTTGAAGATTGTATTTCCTATAAAGAGATCAAATGCCATAGAAAAATTTAAAATCTCCCTACCTTCCTCGTTTATATCCTCAAAACCAAAGTTTTCATGAATCCCTTGATATCCTAATGCCTCTTTACCGATATGTCCATTTAAATCTCCTCCTAAACAAATCATCTTCCTTTGTGAAATCTTTTGAAACACCTTATCTAACTCTTTCCAAAAAACGTCTATACTATCTTCTAGTCTTACTTGAGGTGCGTAAGCACAAACTATATTCAAAATCTCTACTCCTAAAACTAATTTCAACGTCATGATATAGTAGCCATATTATTGTATGTCTACTACACTGTCCTTTAAATCTTTATTTATGATAATACGAACTTCATTTTGAGTCTTTTCTTTACCTGAGTGCCATAATTTAAAACCTATATCCTCTATCTCCTTTGCTTTTTTTCCAACCCATTTTATCTCTTGTAAACATAGAATATGAATCTTTCTCAGAATTATAATATCTACCACCTCTATTAGCTTACCCGATAATGTTCCAATATTCCAAGAACCAATATGAATCTTATTATCTAGGACTAGCTTCCTTATCCCCCGCATCCGTCCATAATCAAAATGCGAAGACCCTTTCTAACAAATTTTCACTACATTCGGGCGACAATGTAGCGGGACTAACTTCTTTATCCACACCCGTCTATGATGTGAGAACCCAAGCCAAAGAGGACATGTTATAAATTATATTATACTAAGATAACTAGTAAAACTTTAGAGGCTTATAAGAAAGCAAAGAAAGAAGTGAAAAAGGACGTTAGTGAAACAAAAACTAAAATTTGGGAGGATTTATATAAAAAAGCTCAAGAAGAGATATTTTTAAGATATCTAGGGCTAGAGATAAGAAAACTAAAGATCTTAATTATGTTAGATGCATCAAAGACGATGATAAAAAAATTCTAGTGACAAATAATGATATAAAAAATAGATGAAAAAACTATTTTTATTAGTTTTTTAATGAAAATAAAGATGTTATTATTAACTTAGGAGAGTTAATCAAATCAGAAAAGTATATAAACCACAATTTCTACCAACGTATTCAAAAGAATGAAGTCAAAGAGGCTCTTAAACATATAAAAGGTGGTAAATCGGTAGGATCCGACAATATTCCTATAGAAGTTTGGAAAATACTAGGAGAAATAAGAATCACTTGGCTCATAAGACTATTTAATAAAATATGGAGAAACCAAAAGTTGTTCGAGGAATGGAGAGCGAGTACACTTATACCTATATATAAGAAAAGGGAGACATTCAAAATTGTGTGAATTATCGAGATATCAAGTTAATGAGCCATACTACGAAATTGTGGGAAAGAATTATTGAAGATAGGTTAAGACAAGTATCAAGTACAACAGAAAAACAATTTGGATTCATGTCAGGTAGATCTATGGTTGAAGCGATTCACCTTTTGAGACGTCTTATAGAACATTTTAGAGCAAAAAAGAAAGGTCTTCACATTATATTTATTTATTGATCTAAAAAAACTTATGATAGAGTACCGAAGGAGGTTATTTGGAGAACTTTGGAAAATAGAGGTATCCACATACATTAATCTTATAAAAGACATGTACGATGGTACAAAAACATGTGTGAGGACTCATGAAGGAATGACAAACTTCTTTGAAATTAATATTGGGTTACATCATGGATCAACATTAAGTCCATACTTATTTATAATGGTAATTGATGAGTTAACAAAACATATTCAAGATGAAGTAAATTGGTGTATGTTATTTGTAGATGACATTGTGTTAGTGGAGGAGTCTAAGAAAAAAGTTAGTATAAAATTGAAACTATGGAGAGAAACATTAGAAAGCAAAGGCCTTCGACTTAGTAGAACCAAGACAGAATATATGAAATGTAAGTTTGATCATTTGGTTACTTCAGAGGACATAAAAGTTAAAATTAGCACACATTGCATCCTCAAAAGGAAAGTTTTAAATACCTAGAGTCAATTTTTTAGAGTGATTAAAGAATTGATGGAGATGTTATGCATAAAATTAATGTTGGTTGGTTAAAATGAAGAGGAGCATCAGGTATTCTTTGTGATAAGAAGATACCAATAAACTTAAAAGGTAAATATTATAGAGCAGCAATTAGGCCTATCATGTTTTATGGTTATGACTGTTGAACAATTAATCATCAACATGTACAAAAGATGTCTATGACAGAAATAAAGATGTTGAGATGGATGAGTGGTCATACGATATGAATATGTGGAAACAAAGAATCCATATAGTCGACGCCGTCTAGTATGGAAAAAGCTTAGTTGTTATTGTTGTTATAGTAGTATTAGGCATTTAATCATCAACATCTATAAAAGATGTCCATGGCGGAAATAAAGATGTTGAGATAGATGTATGGTCATATGAGGAACGGCCATATGAATAATGAGGTTATTAAAAACAAATTGAGAGTGACACCAATAAATGGTAAAATGAGAGAATCATTTAAGATAGATTGATTATACATAAATATGCCAAAAGAAAAGTAAGGAAGTATAAGTCCATGAGAAACTAGATGATAGAAATGTTATAAGAGGAAGACGAAGACCATAATGTTGGAAGAAAACAATAAAGAATGATTTACCTTATGTTGAGTTAACTGTTTGGTACATGATCGAGCTCTATGGAAACAAAAAATCCATGTAGTTGACCTTACGTAGTATAGGAAAAGGCTTAGTTGTTGTTGCTGCTGCTGCATGCACTGTAAGGATTTATATACGGATCGTGAACAGAGCCATGATTTAGATAATAAGATTTGCATAACTAACCACCCCAAAGAATTAATTTACAGAAATTAAACACTAATTGAGTTACATATAGTATGAAAAAGGCTTAGTAGTTGTAGTTGTTGTAAAGACTAAATTGAACTACGTCAGAAGTCGCGCAGAGGTGGAGCCAGTCGTATCATATCGTGCGTATACAACATAGGCTTATATCTTTCAAAATGCCATCACATCTACTCTTCTCAGGGCATATCCAAATCCAACAGCACAACAAGCACATACCAATTTTAGATTCAATAATCAGGAGAAGAAAAAGCATAAGAACCTATATCTGATCAGATACACAATGAAACTATAACGTGAAATTGCACAGAACAGGTCACAGTTTAAAATTTCAACTCCTTGATAGATTTACAGCAGGCAACCAGAATTTTATGGTTGGTGCCATTGTATAATTTCGGGAATGTATAGAAGTCCGTTTTTTCCTACAATCTACAATTGTACATGGAAGGTTTTTATCTACAAGAATCATTGCTCTCATTGCAGTAACATCTAGCACAAAACATCTAACATACGAGAGATTCCAATTCGCCTACAAGATTTTGCAAACAGTAACTTTTCCCTTTTGACGTTCATAAAGGATGCAACAAACAACATAGCAGTAGTACTACATGTGAAATTAATGATATTATTAAGGAGACATTTTTTATCTATATGTGCTTATAGACTTGGGAGCCTCGGGCTCCACAAACAGCATTAATGGCATATGTTTTACTTAAATCAGTACCAACTAAAATCATATAGATTAAGCACAAAACAAAAGAGATACATCCATTCGATGATCAAACGTTCAGTCACAAGATGAAAAACATCCAGAGTTGCTCATATATGATGTTCTGGGAATGCCCTCGGCAGAACAATTGCATATCCAGCTTCTTGCAGTATTCTTATTTGTGACTCCTATCAAAAGGAAGACTATAAGTCAGTTTGATAGTCTAGTCCACCAAAGAACTTAATAAGCCACACAAACGGAAGAGATGGACTTCGCACAGGCACAATAGCCATATTCATGAACATAAAACCATGCAAGGGGAAAAGTCAGACTTGGTCCAAATTTACAAGGGTTAAAACCACAGTTGAACCGAACTGCAACTGAAACAAATACAGCTGATTTATGACGTGAGACTCACAGCTTTAATCAAGATTCAAGGACCTCGGACATGCATATGCAGATAAAAAGTTATCTACCTAGCGTGCAATTGCAGAAAGATGAACAATTAGCCCCAAGTGGATAACCCTCTGTTCCAGAAGTTCCTGAAGCACATGAAACAATTATCATCTTCTTTCTCATTCTTTTTTCTTTTTTTCTCTCTTTTCGATTGAAATTGCCATGAAACAATGTATGGTTCAATATCGTATATTCAATCAAGCTTCAAGTCGTAAGTCACTAAAAAAATAGTGTGGAACAATTGACAACATGATGAGAACCCACATATAGAGTTCAAACAACCAAAGGGTGTCATGATAAATTTTAAATTTTAACATGAGTAAAATCGGAATCACTCTAAAAGAGTGTATGTATCAATTCTATAATTAACATATAATGTCATACACAACACGCATGCACATGCATGTGTGCACACGTGTATATATATATATATATATATGATTTTCAACATGGATCTTCTCTTTTATTTTTAACTCTTTGAATTAGATACACAATTGATTATGTTTTAATGTAAAATGCTTTTAATTTTAGGGATGTCATCAAGGTTAAAATTTGAGCATGGAGTGCCGAACAGACCGACCCCTACCCATCCTGATGGATTACAAGCTGGCAGATATAGGGCAAAAATTAGGTGCAGGTACTAGTCAGGCTAGGTTGTTGCGAGGCTCCAAGTACAGCTATGCACGCAATAAACGAAATGAGCCACTCTCGTGCATCCCAAGAGCTTTATTTTTACAAAAGGACTTAACCTTAGGACCAAGAGATTGAGGTTGGCATAAAAAGTTCATTTTGTTTATATAACCGAACCAATCATTTCTGTATGGCCCGCCAACTTGGAGTTAATATAATATAAGGTCAGGTCAGTTGCCACGCTCAATTGGGCTAGAAACGTGAGTGACATTACGTTCTAGGAATGGATCATCTTTAGCATATTTTAAATATGAAGCAGGGGATGAGTTGTTCATAAGACTTCTTATAGAAAATGTGAGCTGGGACTCCTCTCTCGAATACTGAGTCCTTAACTGTTCTTGTCACCCGTTTTAACTCACACTAGATAATAAGACAAACACTTAAAGTAAAGACAACAAGAGGCACATGAAATCCAAAGCCAGAGAGGAAGTTTTTTTTCTTTGAGAAAAGAGTGGTGGTAGAGTGAAGTAGTACAAAATAAAATCAAGGCAAAGAGAACATGTTACAAATTATATTATGCTAAGAAAACTAGTGAAACTTTAGAAGCTTATAAGAAAGCAAAGAAGGAAGCAAAAAAGGCCGTTAGTGAAGCAAAAGCTAAGATTTGAGAGGACTTATATAAAAAACTCAACTCAAAAGAGGGTGAAAGAGATATTTTTAGGATAGCTAGGGCTAGAGATACGAAAACTAAAGATCTTAATTATGTTAGATGCATAAAAGACGAGGATGAAAAAATTCTAGTGGCAAATGATGATATAAGAAATAGATGAAAAAACTATTTTTATAATCTTTTTAATGAAAATAAAGATGTTAGTATTAGTTTAGGAGATTTAGCCAAGTCAGAAAAGTATATAAACCACACTTTCTACCGACGTATTCAAAAGAATGAAGTCAAAGAGGCTCTTAAACATATGAAGAGTGGTAAATCGGTAGGACCAGATAATATTCCTATAGAAGTTTGGAAAATACTAGGAGAAATAGGAATCACTTGGCTCACAAGACTATTTAATGAAATATGGAAAAATCAAAAGATGCCCGAGGAATGGAGAGCAAGTACACTTATACCCGTATGTAAGAACAAGGGAGACATTCAAAATTGTACGAATTATCGAGGTATCAAGTTAATGAGTCATACTATGAAATTATGGGAAAGAATTATCGAACGTAGGTTAAGACAAGTATCAAGTACAACAGAGAACCAATTTGGATTTATGCCAGGTAGATCTAGTATTGAAGCGATTCACCTTTTGAGACGTCTTATGAAACATTTTAGAGCAAAAAAGAAGGACCTTCACATGATATTTATTGATTTAGAAAAAGCTTATGATAGGGTACCGAGGGAGGTTCTTTGGAGAACTTTGGAAAAAAGAGGTATCCCATTGACATATATTAACCTTGTAAGAAACATGTATGATGGTGCAAAAACATGTGTGAGGACTCATGAAGGAACAACAGACTTCTTTGAAGTTAATATTGGGTTACATCAAGGATCAACTTTAAGTCCATACTTATTTATAATGGTGATGGATGAGTTAACAAAACATATTCAAGATGAAGTACCTTGGTGTATGTTATTTGTAGATGACATTGTATTAGTGGAGGAGTCTAAGAAAAAAGTTAATAGAAAATTAGAACTATGGAGAGAAACATTAGAAAACAAAGGCCTCCGACTTAGTAGAACAAAGACATAATATATGGAATGTAAGTTTGATCATTTGGATACTTTAGAGGACATAGAAATTAAAATTGGCACACATTGCATTACCCAAAAGGAAAGTTTTAAATACCTAGGGTCAATTTTTCAAAGTGATGGAAGAATTGATGGAGATGTTACACATAGAATTAATGCTGGTTGGTTAAAATGGAGAGGAGCATTAGGTATTTTTTGTGATAAGAAGATATCATTAACATTAAAAGGTAAATATTATAGAGCAGCAATTAGGCCTGCCATGTTTTATGGTTCTGAGTGTTGGGCAGTTAATCATCAACATGTACAAAAGATGTCTGTGACAGAAATGAAGATGTTGAGATGGATGAGTGGTCATACAAGAAAAGACCGTATACATAATGAGGTTATTAGAAACAAATTAGGAGTGGCACCAATAGAGGATAAAATGAGAGAACATCGTTTAAGATGGTTTTGACATATAGAAATAAGATCAAAAGAAGAACCTGTAAGAAGGTTAGAAAAACTAAATTTGGAAAGTATTAAAAGAGGTAGAGGACGACCACAAAAGTGTTGGAAAGAAACGATAAAGAATGATCTAGCTTATTGGGAGTTAACTGCTAATATGGCACACGATATGGATATGTGGAAACAAAGAATCCATGTAGCTGACCCCGTCTAGTATGGGAAAAGGCTTAGTTGTTGTTGTTGTTGTAAAAGAGTGTCCGACCTAGCGTGTTACATGGGTAATGTTGGATATTTTTCCCAAGGAGAGTTTTTAACCTCAAGGCTCAAAATATAGTTCACCGTCAAGGGGTTACATTCTCACTCAAAATCATTGTCGTCCTCGACAATATCACAGTCTTCGCTCCCATTCGGGCCTCTCTCAAATGCTAAGTCTGCTTTCTTCAACAATTGTTGCCAAATGTAATCCTCTAGAAGGTTGAAGGGTCTGATGTATCTTCAAAGTACTTAACACTGCATTCAGCCATTACTTTGGCTCATTGAGTCAATCTATATCCTCATTGTCCCATCTCCATGGGCCTATAGACGACCCTTCCAACTCATAAGATGCTACATTTCATACTAGAACAACATTGGCTATTGCATGTCGACACCTTACATGCAAACTGAATGTTTTCATTATCGCACAACTAAATCATATATTGATACGATTGGAATCTACATGATGGCATTTCGTTTACTTGAGGGTATTAGGACTTTGACGACGACATGAGAGTTTTTTGCTTATCATGAGGAAGCCAACATCGATATTACGCATTGAAACCATGTGTGTAGTTCTTGTTGACGATTGGCACAAAGGGTCTTGATAAGCACTGAAATGCATAATCTTTGCTTGCGACTAACATGTGCAATACTTGTTGGCTATTGGCACGAAGAGTCCAGTGTTTATCTGCTAGTAACTCTCAAAATGGGTTTCAATAAGCATTGGCATGCGCAATCCTTGCTGGTGACTAGCATGTGCAATACTTGTTGGCAATATGTGCTACCATTCATGTGAGTAACACCAATTTCATGCCATTCTTGGTCATTGAGGTGCAATTGGAGCTCTCTATCTATGTGTTATCAATCACATCTTACACTTGATGGCAATGTTCAAAGGTATGGTGGGGTTTGGTGCGCCTTGTCGCATGACCATATCCACCCATTTAACCACTCTTCCCTTTTAGAAATCAGCCAAAGTTATGAAGGTTACCTAGAGGAACAACATTTTTTATATTGATCATCCACTCCCCTCTAATCTCCATGATCATATTTCACCCATCAACAAACAATACGAAGTTGAATGTCCTTTTAGTGTTATGTAGAAATAATACTTGTCTTTCAGATATTGTCGATAATTCATCAAGGGGTCATCGTGCATACCTCACAGCTTCCAACCTTTTATTTAACTATAGTGTTTCTTATAATTGGCACAAAAATGATGACAAACTTAATTCTCTTAGTGTTTTGCAACGTTGGTATATGATCAACACGCTATTCTTTTGTGAATTATTCAACTAATGGACATTGAACAAGATCAAACATGCTCTGATACTAATTTTGCCATACTCTAATCGTTAAGCGAGTCAACGAGACTAGAAATGTGATCATCATATGATCCTTGAGATGACTTAGCCTTAATGGATTTTCAATATAATGCAGCGAATAAGTTGTCCATATGACATGATTAGAGAATGTGAGTTGGAAGCCCTCTCTAGATTTGATAGGAAATGTGACTTGGAACCCCTCTCCGGATTGCTAAGTCCTAAATGAAATTCAAAGGTGCAAGGTAAATTCTTTTATTGATAGCATAAATGAGTGCACGGTTCTTGTGTGCTACAAGAGTTCCGTGGGACACCTTCCTGAGAGAAGATTTTGAGCCTAGAGGCATGCATGCTCAAAATACACTTGTTAATGAGTTACAGATAAGGTATGTAATGAGAAGAACCCAAACACCTACACTATAAGCAGCTTCAATTATCATGATTTTAGTCAAATATAAATCCCTATTTGAATCAAATATCCAACTATATCAAGGTTGCAACAATCCACTTTTTAAAGCTTATTTTGTTAATCTCTTTGATATTTCCTATCCCATTATCCTCAAAGTTATCTAGATTTTCCTTTAAATCATGGAAACCGCCAAAGAGCAAGGTGAGAATAAAAGAACGCGACAAGACAACCCAATATCATACTGTAAATTAATACCCATGAAATCACAAGCCAGATTTTCTTTCCCCTTCGAGACCAACTCTCAATCCCCATATTTACATCCAAACACCACTACTTCCCCTTGTATTCATTTTCAATCATCACATAGAGATTACCTAAGATGTTGCTCGTCAATATCATATAAATAAATAGTGGAAACCGTTTCTGCTTTTCATTGATAATTTTACCGGGGTTGCAATATTCCCGCAAATGATCGAGAGGGCCTGATTGGCACCTATGGTGGATGGTTCTGTTGGCCGCCACTTGAAGTGTTGCACATTGCCTACGAACGCGTTAGCATGTCCACCATCGAGGGAGTCTGATACCCATGAACCATGCTTGGGCTGTTGGTCGAGTCACCCCGTGTTGTTGCCCTTTGACATGAATGCGAGCTCAAACCCGGGAGAACATATTCCGGCCAGATGCCTCGTACACTTGCGAGCTCTCCATCCTCTCCTGCATCTCCTTAAGCTCTGCATCAAGGGCCATACATAGCCCATCTCCGCCTGAGCAGCTGCAGACTCTCATAATGCCTTCCTCTGATTGCCAAGCACATCAGCCACACCAACAAGATTCCCCTGCTCTGCTAATGCCCTGGCCTCTGCCATTGCTTCAGCTGCTTTTAATCGGTTCTTCTGTCTATCAACCTCCATGTATAAAATTCTCTGGTGCAGGCTGACAGTTACTGAACGTTAGATTACAACCTTGTTGGCATCCACATTAACCAGTTCTTCCAAAATTAGGTCCTTATAAGCACACCCAACCTTTAGAATCACAAATTCATAGTCCATGGGAACAAACATTCTGCATGCGGGTATCCGAACATTGACAAGAAAGTCCCTCTCTTCTTCAGCATAAAAATCACCTACATCCACAAGCCCCCTCTGTCCATGATCTCAAATACTTCTGGCATAACTACCTGCATGAATGGAATTGATAACTACACCAGGGTTCACACACTCAAACCACACCTGCACTTGCTGAACCACCACACTTAGGAGACCATCAATGCATTGAGCGAAGGCATCATGAATAACACACTCATCCTCAATGAAAGAGAAAGTTCCGCCAGAGGCCTCCGATATGGAATGCATCGAGGCAACATCATGGTCTGCACCAAACCCAAATACATGAACAGGTACCTCAGCCTGCCCTTGTGAACTTCATCTAATTGAAGGCAGCAACAAAGCCCGATAGTCAAGAGCTTGCGCCTGACGGTTTTGGCTCCCTAGAGCAGAAACATTGTAAGTGTCCTACCCATCACACAAAAGAATAATTCTATAAACAGGATTCTTTTGCCACCGCTCTTCTAAAATCTTAGCACCCTTTCTTAATCCCTCTACGATGTTGGTACCTCCACTTGCGATGAGAGAATTTACTGCTTGCAGGGCTTGTTGACAGCCAGAGTCGATCATCCGGCGGAGATGAAAGAGTCGGCAAGCAATGGAGGAAAAGGCCACAATTGACAGGCGATCAGAGGGCCCAAGATTTTGAATCACAAAGCCCATTGCATGCTTGAACAAGGAAAGCTTTGTTCTAGCCATGCTACTGCTCACATCAAGCACGGTGACAATGTCAACAAGTGCTCGGTCATGGCAATTTTGGGAGACCACTCTACGATTTCTCTGAATTTGTATTGAGGTTAGGGAAGGTGCTTTCAGATGGATCAACATAGAGAAACTATTGTAACTATCTGAAGCTGCAATTGCTAGAAACTCCACATATGTCTCCATTTCCACTGTCTTCCCAAGGTCTTCAATGTTTTATGAATAATTTGTGCCGAACAATTTAGAAAGCAAGGAATCTAAAGGTTCGTCTATTGAAGAGGATGAGCAGTACCTTCTTCCTGTTCATCGGATTCTAGTGATGGCCTCTTAGACAATGAGCAACCCTATTAAGATGCAGTGGAAGACGGACAAGAGGTTCCCACACAGGGTTCTCACACAGACGAAGATACACACCCTTTCCTTACTCGTTTATGTAATTTCACCGTTCTCTTTGTGTTTGTAATGCCTACCTTTTATAGGCAGATGCTCCCCCTTCGTCCTGCTTATCTACCTGTGGCTTCCTTCATCTGGGAGCTATAACGGATGATCATTACCGAAAATCCCGATAACAATCGTCTGTTACCGATCTAGCTCAATCCTCAGGTAACAGACTAGATGGTTATCGACATACTGGTTTTTCTCCCACATTTCAGGGGTTTTTCATAGTTATGTCGATTCCTAATTACTATTGCAATCAGAACCTATTGTGTGGTTATTTTTCTACACAACAAATCATCTATTGTATGGTTATTTACCTATACAATAATATGTCTGTTGTATGGTTATTTACTTATACAACAATCAAACATATCTCAAACCCATGTTTATAACATGTTTTGAGAAGAGATCCTCTGTTATGACTTTTGTTAAGGGGTCTGCCAACATGTCTTCCATTGGAAATCCGAGGTTGATTTGTTATCATCTTTGCTCCCAGCAAAGTCAACATCTAAGTATTCTACCACTTTCAGTTCATACGCTTGAAAACACAGTTTTAAGTCCTTTGTTCCTTTCAGATATCTTAGGATCATTTTCACAGCTACCTAGTGTTGTCAACCAGTATTACTTTGATATCTACTTACAAGACCAACAACAAATCTGATATGAGGTCTTGTACACAACATAACATACATCAAGCTGCCAACAACTTTTGCATAAGGAACATTAGGCTTATCGTCTCCTTTACCGGGACAATCAGTCTTACTTAATTTAACCCCTTTTGCAATATGTGTATATGTAGATTTGTATTCACCCATTTTAAACTTCTTTAACATATAGTCAACATATCTCTCCCGACTCAGGCATAAGAGTCTAGATCCTCTATCTCGAGAGATTTTTATACCCAGGATATAGAATGTTTTTCCCATATCCTTCATTTCGAACTTTGAGCTCAACCATGACTTGGTTTTGACAATCATCTAATTGTCGTTTTCAGTAAACAATATGTTATCAACATACAATGATAAGATGACAAAGTGGCTCCCATTGTTCTAAACATATACACGGTGATCAAGTTTATTAGCCATAAACCTAAGTTCTATAATGACATTTTGAAAAGTCAAATGTCATTGGCAAAGTAACTGTTTTAGGTCATATAGGAATTTTTTAAACCTATATACTTTATCTTTTTGGCCTTCAACCACAAATCCTTTGGGCTGCTGCATATATATGATTTCTTCTAAATCTCCACTTAAAAAGGTTGTCTTTACATCTAACTGATGTAAATCAAAATCATAGTATGCAGATATTGTGAAGATTATTCGTATGGATGCAAATTTTTTAACGGAGGAATATGTCTCAATATAATCTATCCCTCTTTTTATGAAAAACCCTTTGCAACCAACCTCGCTTAAAACTTATCGATTGTACCATCAACTTTGTATTTCTTTTTCAGAATACATTTGCAGCCTATAGTTTTTCTTTTTTTTGGCAAATCAGTCAATTCCCAGACTTGGTTTTTTTCAATGAATTCAATTCTTTCATTCATGGCTTTCTTTCAGTCTGTTGCTTCTAATGAGTTTATTGTTTGCCGATAAGTCAAGTTATTAGTCAACTCATCCAAATCTACTAAATTATACACTTCCTCTACAAGATAAGTGTGATTATCTTTTAAGTAGAACATAGTGACTCTTGACTTATTATGTCCACTTAAGGTATCGGTAGTTTTAGGAAGATCTTATATGTGCTCAAAAGATGATTGGTCTAAATCTACCAAATCATCAACACTTTCCTCATCGTTCCCAAGGATGTCATTCTTATTATCCTCTAAGAATTCAACATCTCTATTTTCAAAGAGTCAGTGGTGCTTATGATAAAACTGATATCCTTTTGATAAAACCGATATCCTTTCGAACCTTTTCGATATCCAATAAATACACATCTCAAGGACCTGTTGTCTAGCTTATCTTTAAACTGATCAAGGATCTTTACGTGTGCAATAGATCCCCACCTACTGAGATGACTTAGGTTGGATTTTCTTCCAAACCACATCTCATATGGTGTAGTGAATGCAGCTTTATACGGTATTCTGTTGAGTAATTGTACTTACTTCTTCTCCCCAAAATACCCTTCGAAGAAAGACATCAATCAACATTGACCTTATCAAATTTAGCAAGGTTTTATTGTATCTTTCAGCTACACCATTTTGCTAAGGTGTCTTAGGCATTGTATTTTATTTAGCAATACCAAAGTCTTTGCAAAATTTCAAGAATTCTGCTGAGGTATATTCACCTTCTCTGTCTAATCTTAAGACTTTGATCAAATGCCCTAATTGATTTTCCACTTCTTGCTTATATTCTTTGAAAGCATCAAGTACCTCCAATTTATGTGTCAAAAGATATATGTACATATATCTAGAGTAATCATCGATAAAGGTTATAAAATAACCATTTCCTCGATGTGTTTTTACTCTAAAAGGTTCAAATAAATCTGTGTGAATAATTTTCAACAGGATTGTTGCCCTTGTTGTTTTCTTGAAAAAAACTTTTCTTGTCATTTTTTCTCATATACATGCTTCACACTTGTGGAAAGTCTTTTCCTCAAATCAAGGCAATAAGTCAAAGTTGAATAATTTCTCCAACTTTTTCAAACTTATATGTCCTAGGCATTTATTCCACATATTCACATCAATAGTAAGGGCACTCTCAATATAAGCAGAAGATGTATGACTTTCATTATCAGACAATTTGAACAATCCTTGTTCTACATCAAATTCCCCTAAGAACAAGATTCTTTCATGTTTGCTTACTGTCACCTTGTTAGGAATAAACATAACTTCAAAACCCTTCTTAACTAAGGCAGGGACCAAGACCAGATTGTGCCTTATAAATAACACAATTAACATGTCGATCAGTACAATTGGTTTGTCTTATACAAATATCCTGAAGGATCCAATACCCAAAACATTTGAGAAAGTATTGTTTGTCATATACACACGATGTTCTCTAGGTTGATATTCCTTCAAGTCCATTGCTCCTTCCTTAGTCTTCGAGATGTGTCTTATAGCTCTTGAGTCTATCCACCAACCTGTCACTAGGCGGTCCAAATATAAGCATTCTGAAATCATGCATATTATATCCTACTTCTCCGACTGTCCGCACTGTAGGTTGTTTCTTCCACCTTTCTTGTTGCAGCAGTCTCTTTTGTATTGTCCCATCTTTCCACAGTTGAAACACTTGACCCGAGAAGCGGTTTCCTACAATTTCTTAAAACTTTGACCGCCTTTCTTATTATTCTTGCCAAACTTTTTATTTAGCTTCTTTTTTAGTTCGACTTAGAGCTAGACGCTAACTCATCTTGAATCACTAGTAATTTCTCCTTTTTGTTTTTTAGCATATGTTCTTCCTCTATTGCTAGTTTAAGAGACAATTTAGAAAGGTTGATTTCTGGCCCTAGTCTTAGGGCAGTGATGACCATGTTCCATGACGGAGGTAGATTATTCAATATAGTTGATATCTCCATCAGTTTAGGGATGACTGGTTTTAATACGACTAAATCTTTAGCCATAACCAGCATGTGATTTACATTTTCTACTACATTTTCTCCTTCTTTCATCTTGAAGGAATTGTTTTTCTATAGTAGCAACTGCACATGTAATTTTGCATTGGTATCATATTTAGTTATTAATGAGTCAAACAACTCTTTTGCAGTTTCAAATTCTTTAAAGACCCTAATCAAGTCAACCTCCATATAAGTTAACATGATTGTCCTTGCTATGGTATCATCCTTTAGAAATGTTTTATACATTTCTATCTGTTTCTCACTTGTGTCTAGGGATGGAGGATGCACGGTTTCCTTTAAAACATACTCTATACCTTCTAGTGTTAGAGTCAAAGAAATTCTTCTCTTCCTAGTTTGGAAGTTCAAATCGTTCAACTTTTTTGTTTTTGTCAATTCTGACATACATATCGTAGAACTCATTTTTATGTGTTTGGCAAAAATAACAATTAAGCGGTTTAAAAATGAAACCAACACAAAAACACAAGCACACATAGCAAGAAACATGTTAAAGTGATGCATGATATGTAGCAAATAATCTTTTTGAAATATTTTCTAAGGAGTTTCTGTCTCTATACCCCTAAAAGGATATCAAAGGATAAGACTCTAATTTTATCTATTTATCATCTTTTTGCAATTTTATAAAAACCCTGAGGATAAACTTATAAAATTACTATTTGGTATTCTTGTAAAATTCACAACTAATCGGGGTTAAAATCCTAATTTTAACCTTCAGGGTGAATCTTTAATTTTTCAAAAGAACAAGGATAAATCTATCTTTTGATTGAATGACATAAATGAAATTATCCAAACCGAGAAGGTTAAAAACGTAAAATGACAGCTTCAGTATTTGGTAATTTCCACAAATAGCCAAAGGGTAAATCTAACTTTTCGCTCAATCTTTTTACCCAAAAATATCTAGACAAAAGTGTAATTTTTCCAAATGGTAACTGCATAATATCCAAAACTGAACAGGGGCAGTTTTGTCTTTTTGCCACATTCCCTGAAGCGATTTTCAAAAACTGGTAGCGGTTTTCTGGAAACTATAGGCGATTTTGGAAAAGCACTGATTTTCCCGCCCGCGATTTTCCGAAACTTCGGATTTCAAAATTTTTTGTTCAATACACATAAAACGTTGTTATAGCGTTACAAAGAGAGAGTTTGAATAGAGAGAGAGGGAGAAGAGAGAGCCGAAGGGGGTGGCTGGAGGGGCTTTTCCCGATGGGTTTCTCCAGTTGTTCCTCGACCGTTGGCATCCTTGGCATCTTCTTTCTAGCCTTTCAACCCGTTCGACCTATCGTTATGTTTTTGTCGACCTGTCGTCCTGGGCGTTGCTTCTGTGGCTTTGCCGACCTGATGCCTTGGCATTGTCTCTATGGCCTTGTCAGCCTACCGCCTAGGCATTGCCTCTGTGGCCTTGGTAGCCTGTCGACTAGGCGTTGCTCTAGCTTTTTCGACCTACCGCCTAGGCGTTGCTTATGTGGCCTTCTCGGCCTATCGTCCTGGGTTTTACCTTGCGGCCTTGCTGTCCTACCGCCTTGGATTTTACCTCTGCTGTCTTGCCAGCCTGTCGACTAGGCATTGCCTCTGGCTTTGTCGGCTTGTTTCACCTATCTGTTGCGTCTCTGCCGACTGCCGTTGTTTCTCCCTTGAATTTTCTTCTCTTCTTGTTTTTTTTTTTCTTAACGTTCCTCTCTTATTTTGCAAGGATTTAGGCTCTGATACTAATGTTGAAAAGGATGAACAATACCTTCTCCCTATTTGTCGGATTTCGGTGATGGGCTCTTAGACGGTAAGCAACCCTGTTAAGATACAACAGAAGATGAACACGAGGTTCTCGCACAGACGAAGACACACACCCTTTCCTTACTCATTTCCGTATTTTCACCGTTCTCTGTGTGTCTGTAATGCATGCCTTTTATAAGCAGGTGCTCTCCCTTCATCGTGTTTATCCACCTGTGGCTTCCCTCGTTTGCGAGCTGTAAAAAATTACCATTACCGAAAATCCCAATAACAATCGTCTGTTACCGATTTGGCTCTATCCTCAGGTAACAGACTAGATAGTCAGTCCAGCCGTTACGTGAGCCGAGAATGGCCACTTTCTTTAACATCATCATCCTTGAAAGAGTTTGGCTCAAATGCATGAAAGAGAGGATTGTATTGGTGTCCACCATAATGAAAAGGTGGGCGAACAGGTGGCAATCTGCGGACAATGGTCATCCAACCATCCAGCTGAGGCCAATCCAGAGGGCTGATTCTTGATATGCCATGAACATCTGCAGGAGGAAACTGGAGAGGGATCTCTTTCCACTTTGAACGGCAAATAGGGCATTCATGATTGCCATGTTTCACGTTTGAAGCAATGCAGTGGAAATGAAAGATGTGAGAACATTCTGCTGTGAACAGCGCACGACCATGACCAGGTTTCATAGTCCCAAGGCAAATAGCGCAGAACTTCTGCATTTTCCAACAAATATATGATCAGTGAAATTCACAACTTCAAACAAGCAAGCAGTTATTGTAAAGAGGAGCCGTCTCAAAGCTTTTACAGACTCAAGCACATTGTATTTTTGTGCAGAACAACACAGGTTGATGTGTCCAGATGGAAACGTCAAAGAGAATTTAGGCATAGTTGGACCTTGCATATCGCACCATACTTCACGAAGTACGTGCATTTATCCATTAATGCACAACTTAATTTGTAATTAAGGAACTACGAAAGCCCACATCAACACATCTATTTTTACAGGAGGAAACATGCTAACAGAGGCAACTTCTGATCACAGTGGCCAAACCAACAACAGAGACGAACAAGAAAACAAAAGGTTAACCAAGTCTCGTGTCAGCCTCTAAGCTTTTAGTCAACGTCATGATGAAACAGCTATAGGAGTCGGGCTGCAGCTCCTTATCAACTATGTCAAGGAGAAATGCTGTAAAAGGCATAATGGACCTCGTATCGCATGGGAGAGACTTACAGACGGTATTGATATCATCAACGTTTTCTTAAATTTCATTTAATTCAAAACAAAGATTTGGAAAATCAGAAAGAAATACAAAAAGTTAAGAAAAAATAAGATAATGGTACTAGACAACATCCAAAACACAAGATAAATTTTAAAAGATGAAACTAATAGTCATTTTTCAGCTAATAAACCATGAAATTGTCAGTACAAGAAGCGAGAAAAATCAAAGATAGAAGCAGTGAAGAACAGTCACATAACTGTAGTATCATACGAAAAAAAGTCATAATAAGATGACCAAATACTCCTTCAGGGAGTGTCACGGAACCATAAGAACCGGATTTTCACTAAACCCCTAAACATACTTGATGCTTTTGTAAGAAAAATAGTTACCGAGGAGAAAAGGGTCAGTTTAAAAAAACTCAAGTTTTCTATTGATTTGAAGGTGAAACAACAGAAACTGGATTTAGAAAAAACACGGATTTCAATAAAATCCTTTTCTCCTCGCAGATTTGCTGCAAAATGCAACAGTCGAGGGCAACCAAAGAAGTTTAGACAGAAGGAGATAGCAAGATGGCTTAAAAAATTAGCACTCTTTCACCTTTGTCGCCAATTTCTAGTGATGGAAACTTTAAAAAGAAAAACGCCACCCTCTCGCATCACACCCTGTATTGCTCGAGCCGCAGCTGTACCAAACGATACTGTAGACAGTGCAACACAAACCGGTATTTCCCCAAAAGCAATATTTATACATGAATCTTATTGATTCATATACCAATATATGATATTTTCATATCTTACTATATGATACAGTACAATATATAACTAAATATAAGACAAAAAGAGTGACATAATTCTGTACCTTCCCTGCCCCATGAAGCACATGCTTATAACATGCATAAGGTGCAAGTTACTTGAAACCACTTGATATGTCATTGACGATTTTATTGAGAGGGGGTCTGGGGTGAGCCCTTTAATCAAATAAATAACATAATCTGCCTTCATGTAAATAAATCCTTTAAAACTCCCATTATTTGCCCAAGGCCCCAAAGTAGCATACTAGAGGGTTGCCTCTGCAGTCTTAGGTGAGAGTTGGGAAACATGATGTGCATCTTGTGAGGTTCTGCATGAACAACGTTTACCAATCCAAGAAAAGGTAATGGTACACAAAGTCGAGAAACGCAATGCAACGACCAATCTAAGCTGCACTCATAATAATCAAAAGAGATTGGAAATGAAATAGTTTGCTCTACTATTTGAATGGATGAACATTAAAATGACAGCATGACAACTAGTTTGTCCTCTGCCTGCAATATGAACATCGTGACAATAGGCATAAGCAACAACAGATGAATCAATTTGCACACGGAGAACCCAGACATCAAACACCACAAAAATATCATGAAATCCTGTGGCATTTCTTTTGCAGATTGAAGAAATCTGTGGCTCAGGTATGTAAAACCTTTACAAACTCAGAGGGTTAGCTTATCAAATTCACATCCTCCACCAAACAATGCTAATAACGACAACTATTTCACTGCATAAAACCCACAGGTTTTCAAGGTTCAAATACAAGTATCAAAGATCACTGATATGCTCCAGATTAGAAGGGCAGTTTCAGCAGCATAACTTGCAGGCCACTCCAGGAGAGTTTCAATTTTCAAGAGTTTTTTTCACTAATTTCTTGAAACATTCATGCAAAAATATAGACTTTGAGAAGGAACCTGCATCCACGATCCAAGTCATCAAACATAAAGAAGGAAGATGACTAAAGGGCAGCAAAAGCCATGTTCCAAAACGTACAAAGCTCTTCAAGAATTCTCAATCTCAGATGCTCACAAGAAAGGAGGAACCAAATTACGACCTGCGTAACAATACAGATCAACTACGTTTCCTACCTATCCTGAAACTTAAGCATGTGATAGAGCTTTTCTGTATCTCCAAATCAAACCCAGGGTGAGGCAAAGGAGCGTAAGGCTCTCCATTCCTAACTATCCTCGTTTTGACCGCAGTTTCCTGTTCGACAATAACACAAAATAGTATTCTCCTTTACGGGAGAAGTGCAGTAGAGCACAGTAAACAAAACCAGGTACAGACGGTAACGGCAATTGAACATAATTAACTTCTCAGAAAAGGCTAAGCATAAGAAACAATGTTTGTTAGATTTGTCTGAATGATGCAACTACAAGAAGAAATAGCGCCAGAAAAAGGTCGAAGAGTTCTTTGATATTCTCTTTAAAACATACCCCACAGTGGCCCCTCTTCTTCTCCTTTGTTTCATTTTTATTAGATCCGTTTCGCTGAAACCGTGAACAATTCGTAGCTGACCTCATTTTGACTCATTAATAGAAACAAAAGGGCTCAAATAAATTAAAAACTTTAATTTATATATTGGTACATCTCAAGAAACATGCCACACCATTTAACAAAGAAGACAAAAGAAAGCCTCTAAATAGAGAATCACATAACGTTCAGAAGACAGGACAAAAAGGAAAAAGAAAATATGAATTATGAGCAAACAAAATGCTTTTCAAATTAAAAGTCTCTGTATTCCCGTCAACGAATGCCTTCAACATTTTCCTTTCTCCGCCATATGCCCAGAGTGCTCTTTACTTTAATATAATGTGACATCAAAATATAAGCATTTAAATCTTAGAGAAAGAATGTAGCAGAAAAAACTTCCTTCCAGTATAAGTGTTTAATGGAACTCGTGTTGGTATTTTTTATCCGTCTGCCCTAATCAAACCAATGAAACGTTTTATTCTTCCTCATGTTCTCTGCCTGTTCTAATCTTCTCCTCATCTCCTTCATTAATGCATCTCATCAAGGCCTTTTCTAACATGGCATCATAGTCTTGACAAGGGCTCAAACAACTCATGAACTTGTGGAGGAATAATTGTTGTCCAGTAAACTTGACGAAAGACACGAGAGAGTTTTTTCTGCTGCAACGGTGTTAGGGCTCCCAAGTTAAACAACAAGTGGAGCTGCAGACTCTGATAGTAGTTTGAATAAGTGCTTCCTATATTTGGCCTTGAGAAGTTGGAGTAGATGCACACAAGAATCCCTAGGTAGAGGAGCATCAATAACAAGAAAATACGTTACATTACACCCTTGTTATGCCAAGTATTATGAATAACAACCATCGACAGACAAAAAGGTTTTTTATCACCTGCCCACCAAATGCCAAAATGTCAAAGAAAGGAGTTATGCAGTTGTACTTCCTGGAACATTTCAGAGACAAACCAATGAACTTGTTCGATACATAATATGAGGTTGGGTCTGTTGGAATTCGCAGGAAAGTGCAGCGTATGAGCATACATAAAGAAATGAGGAAAACATGAAGGAAAAACGACGAAGATTGGAGGGGGGAGACCCTCTAATGAAGGTTGCCCCCCCTTCTTTCTCTCTCTCTATTAATCTTATTTCTTAAACCTAATACAAATTGTTCAATCCTTATATAGTGGATTGTTAAATATAAAATTACTAATATGCTCTTAGTAATAAGCATTATTAAAATAATACCTAAAAACATCAAAAATACTAAAACAGTACTAAACAACAAATTCTTCAACACCCCTCTCAAGTTTTGAGTGAGATACTTCGAACTTCAAACTTTCCAAAAAAAACTAGATATTTCTTCACCACACTTGAAGCAATGATCTCTCTAAGGCTTCTTTAAATCAACTTAAACGATTAAGAATGCACTTGGATAGCGTACGACCCTTCGGTGTCGGTTGCTCCCTCTCTTCCTTCTTCTCTATAAAGTGACTGGGCAATAACACATTAGAAGTCATGTATTCCTACTCTTGAGAAAGTTGATTTTTATGATAGAAGATACTATCTCCACCATACACACTTCAATCGGCTCTTCCTATGCCCCTTCACATGGTGGTTGCAGCCGATTTTTCCAGCTCTCCTGATTGTTCACTTCAACAACTCAAGGTCTTAAACTTCATACTTCTTGGTAACACTGTCATATTCCATAAGAATCAATGTATCTACCTCTTCTATGATTTGATTTTCATCATGCAGGGTTGTCTATTTACATGATGAAATTAGTTACAGTTCCCAGTGTGTGCTTTCATGGCTTTGCCTTCCTGTTATAACAAAAAGAAAGATGAACTCATGAGCAATATTGATCCTAGTTTGATCGCAAGAAATAAAATTGTACCTCGTTCCTTTTCTTGGATTCCTAATATCTTCCGTCATGTCATCATCTCGCTTCTGTTTGACAGTCTCTTGCTCGACTTGCTTCCATTGAGTTTCTACTGCTCTCACTCTTGTATATCATGCTCTTCCAGTTTGTGTCAGTCTAATTTCTTTTACTGGTGGATAGTGAATACACTCTGATTTGTTGGCCCATTATAGTTCTACGCCATGCATCAAATATAGCCTCTACTTGTACGTGTCAATATCTGGAATGTGCCCGGTGCATAGCCTTTCATTGGCTGCAAGCCCTAGCAAATTATATTTAATGATGAAGAGAGATCACAAATGGTATATTTAGCTGACCCCGTCTAGTATGGGAAAAGGCTTAGTTGTTGTTGTTGTATGAAGAGAGATCACAAATGGTATTCTAACAAAAAAAGACAGGAACGAATGCACTTATCATTTACTTCATAAAACTATAATCTTATATCATGTGTTTTGCTGTGATGAGTAGTAGAGGAAGGAACATAGGGTTGGTAAGAAAATATGATGGAAGATGAAGAGAGGCACAAAATCAAGTGAATATAATAAACCCTTCAAATCAAACCCTAAGTTTCGATTTGGATGTTAAGACATATCTCACACAAAACAGATTCATACATGATCTCTGGCTCAGCTTTGGGAGTAGGCCGTCCTCTCAGGAAAGGGAAGACTTTCTCGTTGAAATGAAACTTTAAATGTTTCAAAAGGAAATGGGATGTGCTGAAAATTTAGGAAACCTCATGGCCGCCGGCTCTGATGAGTGGCGTGGTTTTTGGATGAAAGCTTTGACATGCTATGCATTTTCTTACTTTTAGAAAATAATAAAAATAGGTACAAGAATAATGATTAGTTTTATAGTGAAATTAAAAGAAATTGACTTGTAAGGTAAGCACTGGAAAATTCAAAAAAAAGTTCGTTCGCTGCTTTGTTGGTTCAAGGGGATCAGCACAGCACTTGAGTCTCGTTGTGTACTCACGTCATTTGTGCATCCGGATGTGGATGGTGATACCCTAAAAAATGAAATGGAGGTTTCATCCGCACCAATTTGAACAAGAGAAGACAAATGCACGACGAGGCAGAGAAGTTGACCAGTAGTAACCCTCGTTTTCCTGCAAATTTCTGGGCCTTGAATAGGACAACCAAATGAAATCCCCACCTATGGCTCGAGTTCGGCTCCTCGTTCAGCTTCAGTTTGGGATTAATTGGCAACTCAATCTGATCATGAGAACTGCACGTTCAGAGGCTTGACTTAAGCTACTTTACTCTGATAACAATTCTAATTAACACAACTTTTCTTGTTTTAGAAAATAAATATATAAGGCTATCCAATGAACTAATTGGCAAATTCTCATAACAATTAGATTTTTAGTGATTTTTTCAATATTATCAAAATTCAACCAATAACCTCTTTAGATGCTTTTTGAGGGAGTCCATTTGTCCTTATTATAACTCTCATGTAACAAACTCCTATTCGAGCGACATTCCTAATTCCATGAAAGGAGCATATAGTCATTTCCAGAGAACAAAAAAAGGCCAATTTTGTAAGAAATGCTAAGTTATAACAATTTTTTAGGAAGGTATACTAGATCAACTAAAACCTCGAGTATTTCTAACAAGGTTCAATCTATCGATCTGGAATTTGAATGATTCTCGACTTGTTAGAAAGTATAAGAGATGAGCTTTTCATGCATTCATGGATTAGGGTATCCACCCACAATTGGATTTTGACGAATTGAACATGGGGCAAATTTTGATAAACTCACAGTAGTGAGTTTAATTATGTAACAGAGAAAAACGAAAGTCAAAAACGAAACAAAAATTCAATTATCAAGAAGAGAAGGAGCTATAACTATGAACAAACAAAAGAGAATTAAAATAACTTAGGTTTGATAATGTGTAACTTCCGGACTAGTTGCACATGATTCTTAGGCAGTAATGATAAATACTATACCTATATTTTAGGAGATGGTTTATCTATATCTATTAATATATAATTACCTTGTAAATGGCTTGTTGAATCTCTTTCCAATTTTTGGTAATAATACTTTCAATACATAATATTACATTGAATTGTTTCATCTTTGATATCAATGATTGAGTTATAAAATATTTTACATTTAATACATAATGATACCTTAAATATAAAGTAAAAAATGTACTTTTAATTTTGTTCTTAAAAATAAAATGATAAAAATATTAATGCAAGATTTTACTCTGAAAGAAAGGACGTTACTATCTACACACTCCTTTTACTATACACCCTAATTTTACAAAAATCATTCTCTCCATATAAATACTCTTTCTTCTCTCATTTCATCCTAACATTTTTCTCTCCTCTCTCACCCAATCCCTCATTTTTCATCCAATTCCAGCAAAGACCCATCTAGTCGAATCTTTTTGCTCTGAGCTTTTATTTAGGGTTGTTGTCTTTTTTATAACTCAATGCATATTCTTACGAATCTCATATAAAAACAAGATAGAACAAAGAAAAAATGAAAAAAAGAAAATGAAAGTAAAAACAAAATCAATAATAATAAGTAGCACATTTCAATAATACTAAAACAATAATAATAATAATAAAATTAAGAAGAAAAAAATCAAGAAATATACAAAAAAATGAAAAATCAAGAATTATGACATATCGATGGAAGATACACAGCTCAAAAGAGTCACTCTCATTGGGGAAGCGTACCCCAGCTGTGTCTCTTTCATGGAGAGGTTCTAGTTTTGTATTTTGTTAAAAATAAATCAAAACAACTAAAAAACAAAACCAAATCAACAACGGAAATCGATAAGGAGACAAATTCCTCTATCAATTGTTTTTATCATTTTTTAATTTTAATTTTTTTCTTATTTTTAGACAGATTTCAATTTATTCTTTTGTTGAAAATGATTGTAGATCAAGTAATAGGTGGTTGAAATGAGTCACAAAATATGTGGAATGGGTCAAAGAACACGAGAAAGAGGTTCATCAAGGAGGAGCTAACGTCTCATTTTTTGGTCGAGGAATATTTTTATAATTACTAAAACTGATAGAGTTAGTTTGAGAAAAAAGAAGAAAAAAAAAAGTGTGTACAGTAAAAGAGACGTACATATATGAATCGTAAAAGAAATTATGCGAAAACAAGCAATCTCGATGAAATAGCCTGGTTAAGATAAACCAGTGCAGGGGAGGGGGCATTGCAGTCGAGTATAAAAGTAAATAGCAACGGTGGGTGAACGGTCAAATCACGGTGATTTGAAAGGTTATCGGTTTGTGTAAAGTAATATAGACTCAGCTTGTCGAAAAACTTGAATGACATGTTTTTCTAACAAATCCACATATTTTGAATAAACACACAGACGAGAGAGAGAGAGAGAGAGAGAGAGAGAGAGAGAGAGAGAGAATTCATGGGGCCAAATTATGTTGTATGATCACTGCAACCTGGTGGCCCAGATCCAAAAGGAAAGCAGTGTTGGACGAAAAGCACCCAAGCAAAGCAGTGCCTTTCTATCAAGGAAATTGGCTCCCTTCGCTGTCCTCCGCCCATCCATGTACTAGTTACATGTTTTACATTAGATCGGCCAATTCTTGATTAGGTGTGTTAATTTTTCAGTTTTCATCCAATTGAACTGAAGGGAATTTCGGCACTTACCTTTCGGTCTTCTGGGTCGCCGGAGATTCAGTGAGCGCAGCAGATGTTGATGTCGCGAAGTTTCCACAGGAGGGTTTTCTCAGACGACTGTGTTTTTCTATATCACTGTAAATCTGTGAATCTATTGTAAATGACTGCCTTTTTATAGGCACCCGCTCCCCCGTCGTTTGGCTTTCTCCTCTCGTGGCTTCCCTCGTCTAAGAGTGGTAACGGATGGCCGTTACCGGATTTTTCGGTAACGGCTATTCGTTACATATCCGACCTCTCCTCAGCAATCCAACCGTTACCCGAGCCGAGAATAGTCATTTCATTGTAACATCTCCCACTTGGTCATTCGAACCAAGTGTATCGACATACTGGTTTTCCTCCCACTTTCCCAGGGTTTTCACTAGTTATGTCGATTCCTGATTACTATTGCAATCAGAACCTGTTGTGTGGTTATTTCCCTATACAAAAAATCACCCGTTGTATGGTTATTTACCTATACAACAACATATCTCAAACCCATGTTTCTAACATGTTTTGAGAAGAGTTCTTTCGTTATGCCTTTGGTTAAGGGGTCTGCCAACATGTCTTTTGTTGGCATGTATGAGATGGATATTTCCTTTCTCATAACCATATCACGAACATAGTGGTATTTTACCATTATATGCTTGCTTTTTGAGCAATCTGCTCCACTCTTAATAAGAGTAATTGCTGCATTGTTATTGCAATAGATAACCACCGACTCATCTATTATTTCCAGCTTCAAATCACGTATGAAGCGGCTTATCCAAACATCACTTGTTGCAGTCATACAACAAGCAATATACTCAGCTTCCTGTGTATGCAATGCTACACAGCCCTGTTTCTTACATGCCCAAGAAACAGCACCACCTCCAAATAAGAATATTTTTCCTGAGGTTGATTTGCTGTCATCTTTGCTCCCAGCAAAGTCAGCGTCTGAGTATCCTACCACTTCTAGTTCATTTGTTTGAAAACATAGTTTCAAGTCCTTTGTTCCTTTCAGATATCTTAGAATTCTTTTTACAGCTATCCAATGCTGCCAACCTAGAATACCTTGATATCTACTAACAAGACCAACAGCAAAGCTGATATCAGGTCTTGTACACAACATAGCATACATTAAGTTGCCAACAGCTTAAGCATAAGGAACATTAAGCTTATCGTCTCCTTCACCGGGACAATCAACCTTACATAGTTTCACCCCTTTTGCAACAGGTGTATTTGCAGACTTGCATTCACCCATTTTAAACTTCTTGAGGATATAGTCTATATATCTTTCTTGACTCAAGCATAAGAGTCTAGATCCTCTATCTCGAGAGATCTTTATACCCAGGATATAGGATGTTTCTCCCATATCTTTCATTTCGAACTTGGAGTTCAACCATGACTTGGTTTCGACAATCATTTCATTGTCATTTCCAGTCAACAATATGTCATCGACATACAAAGATAAGATAACAAAGTGGCTCCCACAGTTCCAAACATAAACACAGTGATCAAGTTTGTTAGCCACAAAGCCAAGTTCTATAATGGCATTTTAAAAAGTCAAATACCATTGGCGAGGTGACTGTTTTAGGCCATATAGGAATTTTTTCAACCTATACACTTTATCTTCTTGGCCTTCAATCACAAATCCTTCGGGCTACTGCATGTATATGATTTCTTCTAAATCACCATTTAGAAAGGTGGTCTTTACATCTAACTGATGTAAATTCAAATCATAATATGCAGATATCGCCAGGATTAAACGTATGGATGCAAATTTCGTAACTGAGGAATATGTCTCAACATAGTTTATCCCTTCCTTTTGCGAAAAACCCTTTACAACCAACCTCGCTTTAAACTTGTCAATTATACCATCGACCTTATATTTCTTTTTCAGAACCCATTTATAGCCTATAGCTTTTCTTCATTTTGGCAAATCAGCCAATTCCTAGACTTGGTTTTTCTCAATAGATTCAATTTCCTCATCCATGGCTTTCTTCAGTCTGTTGCTTCTGATGAATTCATTGCTTGCTGATAAGTCAAGTTATCAGTCAATTTATCTAAATCTACCGAATTACACACTTTTTCTGAAAGATTAGTATGATAATCCTTTAAATAGGATGGAGTAGCTCTTGGCCTCTTATGTCAAATTAAGGTATCAGTAGTTTCAAGAAGTTCTTCTATGGGCTCAAAAGATGATTGGTCAAAATCTACCAAATCATCAACATACTCTTCATTGTTTTCTAGGATGTCATTCTTAGAATCTTCTAAGAATTCAACATCTCTGCTTTCAATGAGTCCTTGGTCCTTATGATAGAATCGATATCCTTTTGAACCTTTTGGATATCCAATAAATATACACTTCAAGGACCTACTGTCTAGTTTATCTCTAAACTGTTCAAGGATCTTGACATGTGCAATTAATCCCCATCTCCTGAGATGACTTAGGTTGGATTTTCTCCCAAACTACATCTCATATGGTGTAGTGAACACAACTTTACATGGTACTCTATTGAGCACGTAAATAGTTGTACTTATCACTTCTTCCCAAAAGACCCTTGGTAGAGAGGCATCAATAATCATAGACCTTGTCATATTCAACAAGATTCTATTGTATCTTTCAGCTACACCATTTTGTTGAGGTATTCTAAGCATTGTATTTTGTTTAGCAATACCAAAGTCTTTACAGAATTCTAAAAATTCTGTTGAGGTATACTCACCTCCTTTGTCTGATCTCAAGATTTTGATAGTATGCCCCAATTGATTTTCCACTTCTTGTTTATATTCTTTAAATGCTTCAAGTGCCTCTGATTTATGTGCTAAAAAATATATATATATATATACATATATCTAGAGTAATCATCGATAAAGATTATAAAGTAACCCTTTCCTCGATGTGTTTTTACTCTAAAAGATCCACATAAATCTGTGTGAATAATCTTTAACAGGGTTGTTGCCCTTTTTGTTTCCTTGAGAAAGACTTTTCTTGTCATTTTTCCTCGTATGCAAGCTTCATATTTGTTGAAAGTTTTTTCCTCAAATCTGGGTAATAAGTCAAAGTTGGATAATTTCCTCAACTTTTTCAGACTTATAAGCCCTAGGCATTTATGCCACATATTCACATCAACAGAAAAGATACCTTTAATATAAACAGAAGACTGATGACTTTCATTATCGGATAACTTGAACAGTCCATGTTTTACATCAAATTCTCCTGAGAACAAGATTCTCCCATGTTTTCCCACATTCACCTTGTTAGGTACAAACCTAACTTCAAAACCTTTCTTTACTAAGGCAAGGAGCGAGACCAGATTGCGCCTTATAGATGGTACAATTAACACATCGGTTAGTATAATTGGTTTGCCTTGTACAAATATCCTAAAGGATCCAATACGCAAAACATCAGAAAAAGTATTGTTTCCCATGTACACACGATGTTCTTTGGGTTGATATTCCTTTAGATCAATTGTCCCTTCATTGGTTTTTGAGATATGTCTTGTAGCTTTGGAGTCTATCCATCAACCTGTAACTGGGTGATCCAAGTATAGGCATTTTGAAATTACACAGATTATGTCCTGCTTCTCCAATTGTCCGCGTTGTGGGTTGTTTCCTCCACCTTTCTTACCTTTCTTGTTGCGACAGTCCCTCCTTTAGTGCCCCATCTTTTCACAGTTGAAGCACTTGATTCGGGAAGCGGTTTCTTGTGATTTCTTAAAAGCTTGATCGCCTTTCTTGTTATTCTTGTCAAACTTTTTATTTGGTTTCTTTTTTTGGTTGGATTTGGAGCTAGATGCCAACTCATCCTGAACTACTAGCAGTTTTTCCCTTTTGTTTTTGAGCATGTATTTTTGCTCAATTGCTAGCTTTAAGGGCAATTCTGAAAGGTTGATTTCAGGCCCTAGGTAGTGGTGACTATATTCCATGATGGAGGTAGACTGTTCAGTATAGTTGATATCTGCATTGGTTAGGGGATGACTGATTTTGCTACGACTAAATCCCTAGCCATTACCAGCATATGATTCACATGCTCTACTACATTTTCTCCTTCTTTCATTCTAAAGTAGTTGTATTTTTGTAGTAGCAACTGCACATGCAACTTTGCAGTTGTATCATACTTAGTTGTTAACGAGTCAAACAACTCTTTTGCAGTCTCAAATTCTTCAAAGACTCTAATCAGGTCATCCTCCATATAAGTTAATATTACAGTTCTTGCTATGGTATCGTCTTTTAGAAATGTTTTATACATTTCTAACTGTTATTGATTTGCGTCTAGTAGTGGAGGACGCATTGTTTCCTTTAACACATACTTTACACCTTCTAGTGTTAGAGCTAACGGGATTCTTCTCTTCCATGTCTAGAAGTTCATACCGTTTAGTTTTTCTATTTTTGCCAGTTCGGATACACATATCCTATAACTTATTTTTGTTTGGCAAAAATACTAAGCAAGCGGTCTTTTTCTTTCTAAAGGAAACAAAGGAAAAAAACACAGAGCAAGAAACACGTTAACTTGATGTAGAATTAAAAAAACTAATAATTTTCCTAAGGGTTTTTCTGCTTCTAAACCCTTAAATGAATACCAAAGGATAAATCTATAATTTTACTTATTTGTTCCTTTTTGTATTTTTGTAAAATCACAAGGACAAACTCGTAAAATCACTATTTGGTATTCTTGTAAAATTCACAACTGATCGAGGTTAAAATCGTAATTTTAACTCTCAGGGCGAATCTGTAATTTTCCAAAAGGAACAGGAGTAAACCTGTCTTTTGATTGAATGGCGGAAATGATATTTTCCAAACCAGGTTGGATAATACCATAAATTAACAACCCCCAGTATTTTTGTAATTTTCAAAAACGGCCAAGGGGTAAACCTGTCCTTTTACCATGGTAATTTCGTAATAATCAGAAAATGACGGGGGGCATTTCTGTCTTTCTCTCTCAAAACCCGAGGTAGTTTTTTTATTTATATCGCTATAAAAGCAAAAAAATAAAAAACTTTACAAATCTAGATTTTTCCAAAGAGAGAGAGAGGGAGAGAGAGAGATTCGACCGATGGCCGACTGTCGGCGTCGGTTGTCGGCTGTCGGGTTCTTCTTCTTCCAGGCACTCCAGTCGGCTGCTGTTCGTCGCTTGCTGTTTTTGTCTCGCCTTTAGGCTTTTTTCGACTTGTCGTTGTTTTGCCTTTTGGGGTTTTCCTCCGGCTTGCCTCTAGTTTTGCTTTTTTTTGGCTTTCCGCCGGCCTGCCTCTGGTTTTGCCTTTTGGGGCTTTCCGTCGGCCTACTGTCTTTGGAGTTTTCCGCCGGCTTGCCTCTACTTTGCCTTTGGGGCTTTCCGTCGGCTTGTCTCTGGTTTTGCCTTTTCGAGCTTTCTTTCGGCTGGCCTCTGACTTCCCTGTCCGACCATCGACTTCTCTCTCTTTTTAAAATATTTTTCTAACCCTCTTCTCTCTGTTTTTTTTTTTTTTTTGCAGGGAACCAGGCCCTGATACCACTGAAAGGAATTTCGGCGCTTACCTTTCGGTCTTCCGGGTCGCCGGAGATTCAGTGAGCACAGCGGATGTTGATGTCGCGAGGTTTCCACACGAGGGTTTTCTTAAACGATTGTGTTTTTCTATATCACTGTAAATCTGTGAATCTATTGTAAATGACTGCTTTTTTATAGGCACCCGCTCCCCCGTCGTGTGGCTTTCTCCTCTTGTGACTTTTCTCGTCTGGGAGTAGTAACGGATGACCATTACCGAAAATCCGGTAACGGCTGCCCGTTACATATCCGACGTTTCATTCTAACATGAACTCCCACAAACTTTGAGCTTGTCTTGGTTGGTTTTTCTTTTCCGCGCGTGAGTTTGTTCTCAAATCACGACAAAAGAACTCTCTCTCTCTCTCTCTCTCTCTCTCTCTCTCTCTCTCTCTCTCTCTCTCTCTACACGAATTCTTTGTTCCACATGGTCACCTACGCACCTTCTTTTCTTAAATGATGGAGAAAGAAAAAATTGCAGTTCGATGCATTAGCTGCTAAGAACAAACTCATAAGCGTAAAAGTAACGACTACTTGGTGGAGAACCCCAAAATATGTCGCATATCACAAAATCCTTCTTTCCCCATTATTGGCCACGCAGTAGAGAGATTAATGGCCTCAAAAACAGCTGGAGCTCATGGCATGCCTGCCCTTAAAAGTCTACTTTTTCTCGTAGGCCTCATGGAAGCCAGACAGATGAAGTTGGGATTGAGACACAGGCTGGGTTCGCAGTACCATGGGTTTCCCATCTTAATGGTTCTCCACGCAGCATGATGAAGGTCTCTTCGACGATCATGGGTTAACCTGGAAGACAAGTTGGGCGCATATGTGCTTCTTAAAAAGGACCACTGCAACGAAAGGGAGCGTCTTCGAATGCCTTTAGTCCTTTGTACATGTTCGCTTGTGGGGAAGAATATACTAAAGATTTTAGATTCAAATGCTGACACTCTTCTTTTAAAAGAGTCCTTTATGGAGCAAAAGGAAATGGATGGGAACAGGAGCTCCACTCGAACGTTAGAATCATGTGAACTCCCTGTGAAAAAACTTGACCGTTCTGAAACCGAAAGAGTGGCTTGAAGGACTTCTTGCTACAGTCAAAACTGAAAGAGCAACGAATATAGTATAAAGAAGGAAACGGGCAGAAAGATGGTTCGAAGGAACCGTAATTGGACAAGAGTATTAAGCCACGATATTTTCGAGTAATTAATGCTATAATTTCTGTATACTGGTTGGGGCGGTTGGAGCTGGCACCTAATTGAGAAGGTCACGTAACAGAGAAATATGCAGTAAACCATCATCCACAACTCTGTTCTTCGGATTGGTGTTTAATGTCGATGAAGTTAAACCCTAGGTTTGTTAGGGAGTATAGTTTGCTGACTTATGAAGGACTCGTACGTAATTGCCCGGCGCAGGCCAACCTAGAGTCCTTTTTTTTGCAGCATATTTCATCACAAACTGGCGTGTATTTGAGAAAATATTTCTTCGCCCATTGCTTTTGAAAACTTTCATTTCTTGGGTCTTTTGAAATATTCCTTTATTGTTTTTCCTATGAAATTAAATATGGTACGTACCTTGGTCATGCATATTGGTGGTTACATACGTATTGTCTAGCTACTGTTATTCTATATACTTGCCTTCTTTCGTAGATAGAGTTTCACCTTGACCTGGTGGACGTCATCAATTCGAGGCTGATTTTCCAATGCCATGGAGATCGACCAGATCTGGTCTTCGAAACTTTTTTGTGGACCAAACTAACTAGTTGCTAACCATTCAATAATATGGGTGCCCATTTGCATGGTGTTCTTAATGTGAACTCATACGCAAGACGGAATCTTTCGTTTGGGTTCTTAATGAAAGCAGTTGAGCGTGGTAGCCAATACTGTCACGACCTCCTTGGTTCTGGTAGTTTCTCAAGACAATCGTTAATTATCCTTCATTTTCCAAACTTGTGTTTTTTTAATGCCTTAAGTAGCAAAAAGACGTCAGAAATGAGACCCAGCACTCTGCCTGATCTTTAGAAATGGCCATGGAGGATCTGCGTTACTTGTCTGCCTCTTCACAAATGATGTACAACATCTGCCATGGAGTAACGCCACTTTGCCAAGATTAGCTGGATTCAAGGTCTTCAATTCACTATATATTTGACATATTGTGGCTGGCTCAGTGGGAACACATATCATGGATCATATCTTACCTTTTAGTTGGCGAAACTGATTCCAAAAACTGCATTTAAAGGAATCGCTTTTTCATCTATAAGTTTTTCTTTTTCATTTACATATTACGGAACAAAAGTATTCATGTTTTATCTAATTATTCGTGCTAGTTGGCGAGAAGACTTGCAGCTCTTCACTTGTATTAAAGGCGATTTATTAATTCAGTGCAGTCAAAATAGGTTCGTCGAACGAATAATGCAGGTAAGGTCTCCAATTAGATCAGATGGTGACCTGAATCTATTCTCGTCTTGGACAATTTGCCCATGGCCTTACATGGTTTCAACAATTTGATACAACAACGTCATAAATTTCTAAAGCAAATCAGCTCAAGGTCCACACTATGCTGGAGGGCCTAACCGAAGGATCTGTGCGCACATAATCGTCAAATTAAAGATAGATAACATGTAGAGATAAGATTCTTATTCTTTCTCCATATCCAACAAAAGAGATTCTTATTTTTCTTTTATGAGTGCATGCAATAGTGTGGAATGCATGAATTTGTTTCATAGTTTTATTGGTTGATGCTTGCAACTTGGGGCCAAAACCTACCATTTTTTTTTTGTTAGAACGGGAGCCCGAAGCCTTAAACACATCCACGCCCCTAGAACCAAACTCACTGTTGTTAGTCCTGACAGTTGAGTTAATGATCTGCGTGTCAATAAAATTAGTACTATACATGCTATATATATATATATATATATATATATATATATATATATATATATATATATATATATATATATATATATATATATATATATATATATATATATGCATGCATGTACGTATGTATGTATCGAGCAAAGTTTCGACCGATGGCACGCCATGTTTAGAAATGCCAAGCAACACGAAATACTCTTCTAAATCACCAAAACCTGACTTGCAGCAACGATTTTATAGAGGTTGAATGTCAAAGCCTCAGAAGATCACCAACACATCAGTTGGTGATTCAAAAGAATGTCTCATCTCTCTTCAACCTTTTGAACACATCGTAGATATTTTATACAAGTTAGTATTTTGTTCTTGATCTTTTGAAAAATTACAAAACCAAACAAACAAACAAACAAAATTACTGTTTTACCCCTAGTGTTTTGGAAATTATAAGAGACAATTTTGGGGGAGAAATCAGGTTATTAAAACTCAAAATGATGCTTAAAACTTGTATAAAACTAGTTTTAAGTACCATGAGTTATTTACAGTGTAGTATTTGGATATTAGACATTTTGTTAGTTAAAATTATGCTATACGTTGTTTGTTGCTTGTTAAATATTTTTTTTATAGATCGTCTATTTGTTAATTTTATCAAACATATAAAAATGAATTCTAGAATATGTGTATCTGAATTAGCAAAGACAAAAAATTTAAACTGTCTAAACTTTCAAACATGAAAAAGATGAATTATGTTGGCTCTTATACTTCAAGGTGTAAAGTATATATTGAAAGAAACATTGTGTCCACCACAACCTGATGCCTTAGAGCAATAAATAAAGATGTACAAAATATTTTTAAAAGATGACACAATAGAAAAAACGGTAATGTTAACATATATGGAGGATGATCTAATAAGGGTCTTCGAAGAATTTGAGACCATAAAAGAGTTGTTTGATTCTATAACAATTAAATATGACACTACATCTAAACTACATGTTCAATTACTGCAACAAAAATATAACTCTTATAAAATGAAAGAAGAAGATAATATAGTGGAATATGTAAATCATATATTGGTAACGACAAAAGATTTAATTATAGTCAAATCAGTCATCTAAGAACTGATGCAAATATCTACCATACCGAACAATCTTCTCCCATCATAGAACATGGTCACTACTTCCATTAAAATAGGGCCTGAAATAAACTTTTCAGAATTGTCCCTAAAACTAGAATTTGATTAAGAACCTATGAATAAAAATAAAAAGAAGAAATTGTTAGTAGTGCAATATGAGATAGAGTCAAACTCCAAAACCAATCAAAGAAGAAATAAACTAAACAAGAAGTTTGCAAAAATAACAAAAAGGACGATTAATTTTTTAAGAAAATACAAGAAACCGTTTCTTGGGTCAAGTGTTTCAGTTGTGCAAAAATAAGATACTACAAGAGGGACTGCCTCAATAAAAAAAATTATGAAAGCAATCAACAACAGAGACAATCAAAGAATCATGACATAATTTGTATGATATCAGAATGTTTATACATGGATCGCTTAGTGACTGGTTAGTGGATTGAATTAGGAGCGATGAGACATATCTCAAAGAGTAAGGAGGGGCAATGGATCTAAAGAAATATAAACCAAGAGAGCATCAGGTATACATAAAAAATAATACTTTCTCAAATGTTCTTGGAATTAGGTCCTTTACAATTTATGTATAAGGCACATCAATTGTACTAACTGATATATTGATTATGTCACGTATAAGGTGCAATCTTGTTTCAGTTCTTGTTATAGTAAAGAAGGATTTTGATGTAAGGTTTGTTCCTAGCAAAGTGACCATGGGAAAGCATGGGAGTGTGTTTTTTTTCAAAGAATTTGATGTAGAACATGATTGTTCAAGTTGAAAATCAATGAAATGTCTTTATTGATTGTGCCTTTAATGCTAATGTGAATGTATGGCATAAACGCCTAGAGCATATTAGTTTAGAAAAGTTTAGGAAATTATCCAACTTTGACTTCCAAAGTTTAAGAAAAACACTTTCAACAAGTATAAAGCTTATATATAAGAAAAATGACAAGAAAAGTTTTCTAAAGAGACAACAAGGATAACAATTCTATTTAAAGTTATTCACACTGATTTATGTAGACCCTTTAGAATAAGGTCACATCGAGAAAATGTTTATTTCATAACTTTTATCGATGATTACTTGAGATATGCATATATATACCTAAGTCAAGAGAGTTATATTAATTATATCTTTAAGAAGTTTAAAATGGGAGAATGCAAGTCAGCTTCTACACCCATTGCGAAAGGGGTCAAATTGAATAAGATTGATTGTCCCGATGAAGGAGATGATAAGCCTAGCATTCCTTATGCACAAGGTATGGGTAGCTTGATGTATGCTACGCTATGTACAAGACCATATATCATCTTTATTGTTAGTCTTGTGAGAAAATATCAAAGTAATCCTGGATGACAACATCAGATAGTTGTGAAAAGGGTTCTAAAATTGTGTTTTCAAGTAGATGAAATAAAAGTGGTAGGATACTTAGATGTTGATTTTGTTGGGAGTAAAGATGACAACAAATCAACATTGGGTCAAATATTCTTATTTGAAAGTAGAGTTGTTTCTTGGTCATGTAAGAATCATGATTGTATAGTGTTGCATATGTAGGAAATTGAGTATGTGGCTTGTTGTATGACTGCAACAAGTACTGTTTGGATAAGTTGTTTTATACAAGATCTGAAATTCAATATAGCTGACGAACCAATTGTCATTTATTGTAACAACAATGCATCAATTACTTTAATCAAGAGTAGAGCTGACAACTCTAAAAGCAAGCATATAATGGTAAAATACCACTATGTTTATGATATTGTTATGAGAAAGAAAATATCTATTTCATACATGCCAACTCAAGATATATCGACAGACCCCTTGACTAAAGGCATAATAAAGGATATTTTCTCAAAATATGTTACAAATGTGTGTTTGAGATATTTTTGATTGTTGTGTAGGTAAAAAGTACACAACAGGTAATGATTGCAATAACAATCATGAAATGACATTAATAGGAAAACCCCACAAAAGTGGAAGAACCGTTATCTCAAATCATTTGGCTTGAATGGCCAAGTAGGAGATGTAAAGCTGAGGTAGTCATTCTCGGCAACCTTATCACAAAAATGACTGAATAGGCCATCCATCCGTTATCTATGTGGCGATTACAAAAATGATTTGTAATAGTTGATCGATTACGAATTAGTTTCATAATCGATCGGATAAGGGCTCCAAAAAAGGAAAGTCCAGACAAGGAATCCAAGGGGGTTGGAGCAAGTGTTGCTTTATAAATACATAGCAATGCACGGTGATGAAATATATACACAAAGAAATACAAAAACTCTGAAACCCTCTCAAGCAAAACCGGTTGCAAGAAAACCTCAAAAGTACATACATATTCCTTATCCTTTTTCTTTTCAGATCGATGAAGGTATACTATTGGAACATTGCAGGTACAGGGAACATCAAAAAAGCCCATCAGAGATCAACAATGAGTTGTTCTGAAATTAGCGATGCAAAGAGCCTATCATAATGTTGATCAACGCGACCTCAGTATCTATATTGGGGGGCAATAGGGATGATGGGCTATTGTGAAACTAGCAATGCAAAGAGACCTTCATAATGTCAATGAACTTCAGCTCAAGCCCAACCTCAGTCAACACATATATGACGGATGCACTTGCATTTGAGCTTTTCATAAACCTTGTCGAGATCAAATACTCCCTGTTTTTCGTAGGCAATGTGTTAATAACCTTCAACATATGCATGCACACTGAGAAGGGCATCCAAGAAGAAAAAATCAGACATTACCCACAGACACGTTCCTTTGATCTATCACAACTACAAAGTAAGATGCTCTTTTGCCGACCAGACCATCATATGTACGCACACAACTATTGCCAAATGAGTGAAATGATAGAGGATGGTAGCAAGGATCGAGAAAGTTGATTCCCTAGGTGTGAAGGACCTCAATCCATTCAACACCCCATATGCTTTGTAAAATCCAACATTTTCCCAATAAATTAAAGTACTCAAAAACTTTTAAAGACAATCAAAGTACTCAAGAATTTTTAGAGGGGTTGTCAACCAACATGGTAATGCAAGTGAGACAAAACGCAACTTACCAAATATTACTTGGAGCACCTACTATACAAAGTGCACCTATCACAACACCTTCACTAATTGTAAACACTACTTTCAACTTGCGTCTCGCATCTTTTGTAACTTTTTCTTTTCTGGAAAGGTACACGAGGCCATGAGAGTGCATACATGGTCTTCTACAGACCGTTCTTCAATATAAGTGGTGAGTGCATAGTGATAACAGTTCCCATTTCTCTTATCTTCCGTAATTTACATTTGTTCTGATTGGACAAAAGAGCACCACCGGTTGGGTGTCCTGAATAAGCAAGTGAAAGGTAGGTGGCTTCAACGTCAATTCACGTCAAGTAATTAATGAACTGAATGCAAACTAGTGTGATGATTCTCTTTAGAGCAAAGCATAGACTACTAATCGTAGGTTTTGTAAGTTTAAAACAGAGGCAAGCAGACTTTTTTTATTTCAAAATACACTTGTCATGCTTCTAATCGGTTCTGTTCCTGATAAATCCTTCATGACAAGAGGTCATGTTTATATTTGCATTGGTTTAAGGTTATTGTCAGATTTACGTTCAAGGAACTTTAACTTTTAATTCATGAAAAGAAATAAAAATCCACATTTTTTTCAACACGATTGAGAAATAAATACACAGTGACTCAACGAAACCGCAGTAATATTTCTCATGGAATAATAACGCATAAGTGCTCCAAATCAGTTGCTCTGGATTAGCATTTATATACGTTCCAGTAGAAAAAGAATGCAAATCTCGATTGAGTTTAAATTTTTTATGGCATTTTTTTTATATCGACTGCCTATTATGTTGCTTAAATATGGGTACGGTACCAGTATCTGGTATGGGTATGCAAATTTTTTTTAAACTAAGGTATGGGTACATCATTATTAAGAAATATAATAAAAAGATAAATTTATATAAATATAATTATATAGCATTACATTTTAGAGTGGGTGCTTGGAAGATAAATACCAAATTCAATCAACAATTTACAAGAGAATGCCTAAGATCTCTATTTTGGTGAATAGATATGTATGTGATCTAGATCTTAAATTTATCAGTAACAACATAAGGACAATTTCTCGTAACATCAAATACATAGAGAGCCAAATAAATACAACATATGAAAACAAGAAAGTTTCATTCAATAACATTAATGAATTGTATACATATGACTTTCATATCAAAATTTATTTTCTAAAAACAATATCTTTGAATCTAAATACATTAACTTCAAACTCTAATAGTCTTGATCTCTATATTTTTTTCGCTATCATTTGTAAAAAGAATTGCTTTCGTATTTGGTTGATCAAGAGATAATGATGCAACTTCAATAATTCTTGCTCCCTCAAACGTATCCCAATATCTCCATCAATATCCCACATTTTTGTCTCACCTTGCACGTAATACTTACTCTTTTCTAAAAGAAGACGAAGGTTTGTAAGAATAAAAACTAATTTTTCACTTCTTTGAGGCTTCAACTTATTTCTTATATAAGAATGGATGAAGGAATATGTGTTCAAATTTCTTTCACAACATGAAGACGAGCATGACTACAAAACAAGTTTTAAAGTGATTGTTTGAAGATTGAGAATTGATGATCCATAAATAACCCCTTACTCCTTAGGGATAAACTCTATCTATTTTCTAAAAAATCGAATTGTCCAAGTTTTTCTTTATTGCTTGAGAATTTGACAAATTCTTTTACCACTTTTAGCCTTTTATGTGGATCTTAAAAGTCCTTCAAAGACATTTATTTATTCCTTCAATTAGAATATCAAGTAACAATATAAGAAGGTATAACAATACAAATCTACTAAGAAAAGTTATTTATGCAGGAAATTCTATTAAGACCTTTATGCAGGAAATTCTATTAAGAAATTCTTTAAGTCATTGCCTTGTATAATACCTAGAAATTAGAATACAAGAATATCAAGTAACAATATAATAATCAAACAATAAAAAAGTTATTTAAATGTTAAAACTTAAAAGAGTTTACCTCAGATTTAAAAAATGTGTCAAGCAATAAAGTGGTGTATAACTTTTGATCCATCTATCAATGAGAATATCATACAATACTCTATAGAAGGTATAATATTGATTCAACTCATTTCCTTCATGTTGATAAATAGTTGACTTTAATTATACAATCATAGAGCCCCATTTCTTATAAACCAGAATAGACTTATCAGTATCGCATAGTCAAATCATATCATAAATAGTTTTTGTAAAGTCTAAAATATAATCAATCTTATCCCACCAAATATCATTAAAAATCATATCTTTCACAACATCAGCCTTTGAAACATCGTCATCTCCATAATGAGACCATTGGTCACTGATAATCATTCTTTGAAGATCATGCTTGATAGTTATTATTATTTTTAACATAATAATCATCGATACAAATCTCATTTTTGCAACAACAAGTAACTTATATGCACAAATTGGTTATACATTGCTAACCTTATAAAATGATTCATTTATAAAAAATTTAATAGCAATGACATCATCAATAACATCCTTTATACAATAATACTTGTTATAAGAAACTTTATTATTTACAGAGTTCTAAGACTGACAAATATTTATCAAAACAAAGTTTAATATATGCACTATATATGACATATAAAAAACATTAGGAAAACTGATTTAATAATCATTCCAATAGCTCTACAAACTTGTGCTTTATCTATTATAACTTACACAATATTTTGAGATCCAATATCACTAATAACTTTTATAATTTCATCCATGATAAAGTTCTTATCTTTTACCTCATCAGAACAATCAATAAACCTTAAAAACCTAGGCCCTACATCTAAAATAACCATAAAGTTAATCAAAAGTTTTTTTTATACATCCATCCATCTATCTATAACTATGCTCACTCCCTTTTCCAGCCATGTGTCTTTAACAGGTTGAAACAATCTCATTAAATGAGCTTTCTCTCTCCAATAGTGTAGTCCTAATAGCATCATAACTAGGTATAACAAAACTTAAAATTGAGGTATTAACAACAAATTTAAATACACTAATATAATAAGTGTTTCTAGCTACATTAAAAGACAAACTTGTAGAAAAAAATAATCTTGCTATTTCACATATCAAATGATCTCTTGTTTTGTTGTTAAATACTTTTAATAATTGGCTTTCATTGCCTCTTTTTCTCTTACTTTCATCAAATGATTCATATGTAGGTGGATTCAAACTTGTAATTCCAATATGTAAGAAAACTTGAGCTTGTCTTACTTTTTCATATATTTCTTTCTTAATTTGTCTCATCTCTCAAAGTTATTGATCAGTAACATCAAAGCAAATAACTATACAATTTCCTTTTTCTTTTAATAAATAATACTTCACTATAAAATAAAACCCTTTGTAACTTAAGCCACAATAGTTACAATGCCAACTTGCATTTTCATTTTCTCTCTTTTTATCTTATAACAAAGATACATATGCCCAAAGCGAATAATCTTTTTTAGGTCTTTCAACTGTAAATTTACTAGTGATAGAATGAAGTATTTCCACTATAAGACATATTAGACAACTAAAAATGAACAATATATGACTATCAATAAATAAAAATAGAATCACAAATATCAAGCAAAAATAAGGCATGATCATGAGAGATAAATGTTGGAACAATAATGAACCAGAGATAAATATTTCGTGTTTAGTGCACTCATTGAATTGTCACATATATTTATCAAAAACAGGAAATGTTAGCAAATAACTAGCTTAAGATTCAGGTTTTCAAAAACTATAGCTAGTAGTTTATATCCCTGGTCTACCAAATTGATTTGCACATCATCTACTCCAAAGAGCAATTTCACCAAGCAAATGAAGCAGAATATAAATTATTAAAAGAAGACAACAACAAACATACCTTGCACAGATAACATCTCATGAAGAGACAATGGAGAATGCTAGACACAAAAAGAAGCACTTTAGAATGTCTTATAGCACGTAAGTTTGCCGAAAGGAGAAAAGATTTACCACTTGAGAAATATCATCACATAGATTGTTATTTACTTACCCCTGGTGAATAGATTTACCAACGCCAAATCATCAAGAAATTATGAATAAATTATTTTGAAAACACTTCAAAAGAGGCAAAGTAAAAAACCATGAAAAAGAGAAATCCTCAAAGTCGAAGTTGACTCCTAATTAAATTGAAAGCTGAATACAATAGAGTATCATCATTCTGTTGAGCGAGCACTAAATTCTCATAAAACCCATGGATTCAAGATCAAAAGTGTCCACAAACAAAAAGCATAGGAAAAGAAACATATCAGTAATTAAAGCTCATAATGGTGGTTTACATAATCAACAGTCTTACCAAACCTAGAAACCAAATTTATAACAAAAAACCACAAAAGGATAGCTTCTCCGACCTGGATTTGAAGGAGGCTTCCTGACGAGAATGTCGGTGAAGCTGCTCTCGGTTGGTGGGTTCTTCATAATTGGGGTAGCCTGTCAAAATAAATCAGTGCAAAACCCAGATAGATAACTTATCGTCCAAGAATAAGGAATTAAGAATAATATAGTTGTTCCGAGAAATGCAAATGAAACCGGCAGTCTTTAGAGATCTCAACCTCTAAAAAATCTATTAGAAACCCCATATGTATCAAAAAGTTCATCATATATAATGTCTACACACCTATATTGCATGGGTATGTCATTCTCAGTCGTCGGTCGTTCACTGCTATTAGTCGTCGATGATGAACACATGAGACAGAGCACTGAGATCATAGAGAGACGTTGGGGATTAGGGTTTGTTTTTTAGATTTATAGTTGAATTTGGTTCGAGCAACCTATATATAATATGATGCATTAAGTATCAGATACAGTACTTGACATACTTATATTGGGTATGCGTATGAGTACATCGTTCTATCATATCGATATATACCAATACATATACTCATACTCGATACGGTACGTGGCCGATAACAGCATACTCGTGCAACATAGGCTGCCTACTTTATGAGAAGATAAAATATTCTCCATTATCTATGATGACATCATAGTATTCCTCTCTCTCTCTCTCTCTCTCTCCATTCCTTGTCGCTAATCCCTCTCTCTATATAAACCCTTGAAACTCCTTCCCTCAAGCCAGAGCCCAACCAACCTTAAGTACAAAACCAGCCAATACTCTCTCTCTCTCTAACATAATCCATGGCACACTCTATGAGCAGGCCTTCTCAATCTAGGTTCCTAGCACGTGAGAGGATGGATAATCTTATTCGCCATTCCGAGTCATGCGAGAGTGACAACAGCTACGCATACGAAGATCAGCCCCAGATGATGCTCCCAAACGAATGCTCCCCCATGGGTCACCAGTTTTTTGTGTTTGACCACACGTTTCTGTGTCAGCCTCCAGTTCTCCCACAGAGCCGCACCGTTAGGGTCGCATGCAAGGGTAACACTGACTTTGCCTTGGGTGTCAGGGATGGCAATGTTGTCATGATGATCTACCACCCAAATGATCCAAGCCAGGTGAGGTGCTTCACTTTTATTTCGTAACACCACCATGCACAGATAGATGTTCCTTCCTGTTAATTAATCCTGAATAAAAAGATTAGAATTGGTTTTGGTCGTATTTATGGATCTTAAAGTTGGATTCAGGTTCGTGGTGACAATAATAGTGGTGATTTATGATGCAGCAATGGCTTAAGGATGAATCATGGTCCAGAAGTGTAACGGACTCGGTCGGGCACCCTGCCTTTTGCCTCGTCAACAAGGCTACAAATAAGGCACTTCGTCATGCGCCCGGGGTTTACCAAAAGGTAATCACGTTTGACTTGATTGGATCATGACTGATTTTCCATCAGCTATATCAGTTTCGATTTGTTATACATATATATATGACTGATTTGCACTATTCATTGGTGAAAAAGTGAGTTGATCATGAGCTGTAACATGTGTGTGTGCGAGTGCTGTGATGTGCGTGTGTGTGTTAAGATTAAGATCAGTGGTTGATTAGATGTCACCAGACGTGCATGGTGCTCAAGAGGGGAGATGCTCGACCATGTCTTTGATGCATGATTACATGGTAACAATTTAAAATTTGATGTATTGAATGGCAGGTTCTGCTGACAAATTACGAGCCAGGGTCATATAAGGAATCGGTGATGTGGTCACAGAGTGAGGACATGGGAGAGGGATTTAAGACCATTAGGATGGCTCACAACATCCAGCTCAATCTGGACGTCTTCCAGGGAGACGTCAAGAATGGAGGCATTAAGGACGGAGACGCCTGCGTGCTGTGGACCTGGAACCAGCAAGACAATCAGCTCTGGAAGATCAGTTCTGTCTTGTGAACGTAAACCTACCTGCTTATCCTAAAACCTGTTCGAGCTATGTGGTGGTATTTCGACATCTATGGAGCTTGTTCCAATAGCTGTCTTATGCTATAATCTATATCCATCCTTAATAATAAATAAGAACTAGACCTGATCAGTCTCTCTCTCTCTACGGAGAATGGGCAATAATTGAGTTTCTTGTCTGTGGCACAACAGTTGATTAATTGGCTTGCCACAAAGCTTGGGTGGTGCTAGTGTCCTAATGCATGTGAAGGAGCAAATAGAACAAGGCTCCCAGCATAAGGACAACAACTCTCCTGTATGCCTAACCCGAGCTTGCCAATTCTACGGGACAAAAATGAAAAGTTGGCTGCCCATTTCAGGCTCAGTCTAGAGTTCGAGTCGAGTTATCCGCCCCTCAAAGTTACATTTTCACTTCCCATCTTCACTCTGTTAGATGCAATGTAGCACCATTTCTAAGCAGGTCTCAACAAGAAGTTGGATAGCTTATGCATGAACATGTGATAAACCTTCAGTATTTTCCCAGTGGGTCTCTGCTCTCAAACAGGCTTCGTCTAAAAAGCGAAGGTCGACATGGAAATGAATTCATCTAATCTCATCAGCTCAATCAACAATTACCTGAAAATTCGCACCTGGAGATCCACAGATTCTTTTATTTAAAGGTTTTCGAGACACTGATCAAAGGTTCAATCAAGGATAGATTTAGCTTGCCTTCTGAAATAACTCTAGCTTGTCAAACGCCAGGTTAATAACTGAAAATCTGTAAATTTGCAGACCCATGAGCACTCCAACTTGCACCCCTCAAGTCTGCAGCTGAGCTTTACTGGATCCCAATTCAATGCCGACCCGAACTATGCTGTTTACGGACGAAAAAAGTGACTCTTCCAAGGTCAGCCAAGTGACCAAAATTTCCTCATGGATTCGCATACCGTTAATAGTCAAATCGTTAAGACGAGGTATGTCAGTTTATCTATATCTCACAGTAAGCCAGAAAATTCAGACGTAGGCTATTACTATATGTATTTCAATTAAGATTAAGATCCCTCAATAGAAACAATTAGCAGAGGGTCGGTCTTAGAACCATTCACCACATAATTATAATTGTCAATTCAATTAACTTAAACTAGGTTAATGTATTCATTGTTCCTGAATGAAACCCATATATTGTTTTTAGTATAATTATAAGCATAGCATGTACATAATCTAGACTAGTGCTATCAATTGGCATTGATATCTCCTCCGGTCAATCACCCGGTTGCTGAAAAAGTTGTCGGGAAGCCAATCGGTTGATTATCCTTAGTCCTGACCATTTTCGGGCTGATTCCAGCGAAAACCACCGCCATCTGGTTCTTTTTTTCTTTTCTTTTTTCAGAACCCGTATGTGGTGCGCACGTCTCCATATCCCAATCCTTGCTCTCTACTGGTGAGCACGCCCGGCCATTCGCCGCAAAAGCGAAACAAAACTCAAAATTGGATCTTACCTTGTCCGTCGATGATTTTGGTTTAACTTCTTCGCGATTTGCCATCCTCTGTCCGGTTGTCTCCACGTCAATTACAAAAGGGTTATTGAAAGAACAACTCGACGAGACCTTCCGAACCCACCGTTAAATAGCTAAAGGGAAATTCGTTCGGAATTTGTCACATGATTCCCTTATCGTTGGTTTGTAGTTCCCTTTTACTATCACACTCAAACACCAAAATTACTCTTCATATTTTTTCCTCCCTTATTGCCTCTCAACATTTCTCTCTTTTCTCACCCAAACTCTCTTCTCTCACCTAGTTCTCATTTAACATGATTTTTTCTCCGATAATTAATGTTTCACTTACTGCAGTTGTTCTCTTCCCAACTCAATGCATATTCTTACAAATCTCATTAAAAAAAAGATAGAACAAAAAGAAAAAATAAAACTAAAAACGGAAGAAGATATGTGACTCAAAAATACAAAAACATCAACCTAAGAATTAAGAAACATAAAAATTGGAAAAGAAAAACTAGATTGTCTTTAGAGAAGAGATGCTCATCTTCCAAAGAGTGCGTATTATTGAGAGAGATGTGCCTCATGTGCTTCTATTCTGTTGAAATGTCCTAATGGTTGAGAAATCAATTAAAATTAATCAAAACAACTAGTAAAAAAATAAAAACATAAATCGACGAATCCCTTTGAATCGATCATTTATAATCTTTTTTATTTTTCTTTCTTTCGATTCTTCTTATTTTTTCATTTTTTGACAAATTTTGATCAGTTTTTCATTCTTCTTTCTTTTATTTTTGTCAAGAGGTATTTTCATAATTACTGAAAATAACCATGTGTATTTTGGAAAAAACAATAAAAAAGAAGTGTGTACAGTAAAAAGAGTGTGTACATATCAATCATGTTTTTTTGCTCATTTGATCTTGTTCAGGTCCATCTCAAGTTCGGATAGGAGCATAACTTAGACCCAAGAATTACAATTTCCGACCTAAACAGCCAGATGCAACCACTTAAACGATGTACGAATTAATTATAATTCCTCAATGGTTTCTGTGTGTTCTCACTCGGCCGGCCAAGCCCATGACCCTTCCAGGGCTGGGTTGGCAAGCTATTTTTTGGCCCACGCAATATGTGGGCCTGCCTAGCCCACATTTCCTTCGGCCCACGAGGTAAGGGGTTGGGCCATATTGACAACTCTATTTGGATCCTTGGGTATATATCATTGGCGGGATTTCTATCACACCCCAAGTCAGAGGTTTGGCCTTGGTCAACTTTCACGCTTAGCCGTCTAACAAAGCACCACGATTTTTTTTTTATTCAAGGGTCACAAGTACAACAGAGATTAAAAAAAAAACTATACAGAATGAGAATGAGAAGACATGCTGGGGTGTCTTCGGATCTAGAGTAGTATTAGTCCTCCCATCTAGGCTAAAAAGATTGTGGTTGTACTATGCTGACTGTTTATAGTTCCCATAATTGTATTCGAGTGCTGAGGAAAGAGTAGCTTCAAGGGGAGTTCAGTGCTCACTTCTGGTTGATGAAGTCATGGACCTGAGCCAGGCCTTAGAGGAAATCTTGGAGCTCTACTTGAAGGATGTCTGTGGTTGGTTGGACCAGTGCCCAAGAAGCCGAGGATCCGTTGTCCAATCTTTCTGCGAAAAGTTCAGCCAATACTCGTAGTGCTCCCAACAAGTAGCAGAATGAAGCACAGGCATAATGGGAATGCGGTGATGGGTACTGAAAATTGGTTGGTGATGATTGTGAAGCTTAGCTCGTAATCGGTGTCAGTGTATACTGTCTTTGAGGAGCCGGCCTAAGACCACATTGGCGGTTCATGGGTTGGTCTCCTTCACGAGATTTACTCTCCAATGAATGCACAACCACCAGATGCCCGTTGCAAAGCGATAGCTGATGTCCGGCGGAGGTTATTTTCGAGCCAAGATTGAAGGTTGTGGTGTAGGAAGAAAGACGAAGACGTTCTTAGGAAAGCCACATTTGACGTGATGTGTGGCAGTCACGCAAGCAATGTAAAATAGTGTCCTCGTTGTGGAAAACTCTATCTAGGATGGCAGGCAGGCCTATATTTCTTGGTTTCAAAGTTGAATGTGGGTGAGAATAGAAGTGGAGTATATGGACAAGTTCCAACTGTCGTCGTTCCAAAGGTCTTTCACCTTCAAGTCTACGTCAACCGTATTAACAAAATCCACCTGCAACCCGATTGGTTCATGCCCAAGCCAAACATCAAACCATACATACATATCACCACGGGCGAGTTTGAGTTGGAACTCGTGTTTCAAGGCTGCAACAGTTTTAAGAATGCGTAGCTAAAAGTAGGAAGATCGCAGTGTGTAGTATGACATGTACCCAAAGTTTGGAAGATTTGTAGAAGATGGACCAAAGTTTGAGGCATGAGATGGTAAGAAAATTTCAATATTTAAGCTAATATTTATTCATGTACACCTTTCTAGGTCCAAATAACTTTCATCTCGACTCTGCATAATCATATATTTCAATGTACCATATTCATTTACAAAATTTACAAATAAAACTCTTCTTTATACACACTACCTGCTCGATAAACTAATATAAGTCCATATAAGAACCATCCCGAGTCACAATATACATCTTAACCTATAAAATAGTAAGTTGTCTCATGAGCACCAACAATATGTTCCTAATGGAAAGATATACCCTTAAGTCATGCACAATAAGCATAGACACTTAAAATTACAATGCATATTCACAATTATCAAAGCCAATAGTTGAACATCCAAGGGCTCGAATTGCAACTGGATCTTTAGATACTCTATATAATAAGCAAGCACAGTACAACTAGTATTTTCATATAATTAAGTTTATAATTTCCCTGTATTACTTATATCATTCAATCACATAACTTATCAAATCATCATCAAAATTCTAATGATAAAATAAATTCATCTTTGTCATCATCAATCAACTCACACGGAGAACCAACAACACATATAAGCACATCTTTTGTCAAACATACATATTATACAAATAATAGTCAACAAAATACAGCAACAGTTTAATGTAACATTTCTAAATAATAATTAGAATACATGCATATCCAAAACTACATCAATCGACTTCTAACATGCTCCTATTGGAAAAAGCATATCCCCTACCTTCACCAGGGCATAGATTTATATCTAAATCCATTTCAAGAAGCAATATCCGTATGCAATGCATTTGAGTTATCTCATTTAATCCCTAATTAAGTTTAAAATCACTATTAATGCATAGCCTACATAATAATCAGACCAACTCAACTAGCCCTCCACCCCAGACGCACGAAAGATACACGAGAATCAAAGTCCGAACAACTGTAAAATCCCCAAAATAATATAATGAGATTCTACTAAAAATTCATAGATCCAACTTTTCCTATAAAACTGTTTGACCATTCAAACAAGGCTAGAATCACACACCAACACGAAAACCTTAATTGGGTCTTCTTTGTAGACTTGTTTGGATCTAAAGAGGGATCAAACTCTAGAATCCAACTCAACCATTCATAACAACGATGTAGTTATAAGCGAGTAAGAACACACCACACTAACTCTTGGGTGAAACAAGTTTTCAGTGAATAATCTTACATAAACATGAGTTGATATTTCGCCTAGCCACGTATTTTTATGAGGGCTGGGTCAGACGGATTTTGTCATCTCCAGATTCAGGTAGCTTGCTATAAACCTGCTTACTTACTTTCCCAAACTACCCTCAGTTGTATTTAATTTTGACGTGCACATCTTTTGCATCTGCCGTGTCGACGATCTCTACGAGGTTCCCCCGTCTTCAGTCGCCACGCAAGCCCTTCTCCTTCTTCTTCACCCACCTGCCAATTCTCTCTTTCCGCTTCGATTCATCACCACCCACGTCCGCTCCTCGTCACCGACGCAGCTAGGTACGAACTACGCCTAATTAGTTCTTCTTTCGAGTGAAGGAAATTCTTTTCTTTTGATTAAAGAACTATAAACTTTTTCTCCTGTCTGTGATTGAATCAAGAAATTGGTGTTGAATCTGATCTCTTATGCATGCATATTGTATGCGTGCAGGTCAATAGCTATCGCAGTCACTGTCTTTTGGTTCTGTTTCGTCTAAAGGGAGGTTTAATCAACTGGAAGATGGGTTATGTGATAGTGGTGTCTCTTCCCTTTATTGCACTGGTGGTCCTCATCGGTCTTGGTTGTTACTTATTGGGCAAATCGGCGGGAAGAAAAGAGGCGCAGATGGTGGCGCTACCACCCGTCTACTGCGCGCCGACTCCTCCGCCAACGTTTGCACCTGTTCATCAGAACAAGCCACCGGAGGCGTAGCAGCGTTCTTTCCGCCATCGTATCATGATCTTCTTTACCGTCCTTCTAGAATTCATATAGACATGCATTAATTTGTGTTAGCATCTTGTGCTGGTTTTCCTTGTTACTCTCCCTAATCTCATTGTGTACCACGCCAAGTTTATATCTCCGTATTTCACCTCCTTGTGCTGAGTGATTCTCTCTCTCTCTCTCTCTCTCTGACACACACACACGCGCACGCTAGATCCTCGATGGTTCGATTCAATTGCTTTCACGTTACGGATCCAAGTGATTCAGAAACCAAGAAGGAAGACCCATACCCTGACGTTATATAATTTTTCTCAATATATTATCATCAGTGCAGTGATTGGCCACCAACAGAACAGACGGACGCAGCACGTGGATGGTGTTCGTAAGAACCCGGTTTGGTTTTCATTGACCAAATGGATTTGGGAAGAGTCTTGCCGCTTCACAAGTGTCTTTTTGCCCAAATTGTGACTTGCTCTGTTTGGAGGTGGAGATCCATATGATTTACCCAACTTTGGGTTTCGTGAGTCTTAGACTTGCTAGAAACCCTTTGGATTTTGAAAAACAGTTGATGGATCGGGTCGCATTTAATGCTGAGAATGTATGTTGATGAAGAACCTGGAGACGCTTTGCGCATACGGACTGGTCCTCACTTGGAAGCGGTTAAAGTGAGAGATTAAGACCGCCAAATGCGATCTCCCAACTGGTTATATGATTATGATCAGTAAACTCCCAAACAGAAGTAGCATTTGTTTGCTTTCGCTTAGTCAAGCACAAAACTTCATGGGTCTAATTGGGTTTAGCATGAACTTGTGCTCACCTTTAGCGCCATGGTACTACTCTACCAGTGAAAATCTTAAGAATGCATGAAGAGCTAACGTGCATGATAGTTAACACTATCGGATCGAACGCATTGATCTTGGTTCAGCGCAGAGTACCATTCAGCATGTGAGAAGAAGTGTGGAAAGAAAAAAAAGGGCAGACAGAACTTACGCCCTTACCTGAGGTGCTTTTAGATCCCAATCATCAGAAGCCACCCATCTTTCACTATATTTCCTAAGTAAGTGCATCATTTTAGGTTAAAGAAAAAGTGCAGGGCACTAATTTCGTCATGCAATAAAGATTTGGCCTGATGCAGGTTCCAAACTATTATTTACAAGGCTGTGAGTGGGACCGAAGTTGTAAGACTAGGAAGCCACACACACGGAGAATCAAAAAGAAAGAAGAAGAGTTGGGAGTTTAAGGCCTTTCTTTTCCTCCGTAAGACAAGGAAGCCATCCATAGTGAGAAGCAAAAAGAGTGGGTGGTTTATCAATCACATTACCCTTTCCTTCCAAAAGAGAGCCTGCCTATTCAAAACAAAGCATGTTTGGGAGCATATGTCCTGTTCAATCCTCATTTTCTAGGGGAATTATAGACGGCTATTAAAACCAAATTTATCATCTCACTTTCTTAGTAGTTCATAATATAAAGTTACGAGAGAGACTTTTTCTAGCTTTCAGTGAAAAGCAAGGGTGACAGGTATAATATTTTTATTCTCATGGTGTGATTTTTATAATAAAAGAAGAGAGAGGGTAAAGAGGAAGCAATGCATGCTATTCTTTTTTGTGTCTCTTTTGTCTATTTATTACCTTGAAATTTTCGCCAAGACAACAGTGCAATAATTACATTGCACGTACTTATGAACAACGTAAATGCTTGAGGGAGCTTGTTGTGAAGCTTAGGCACACAGGTACTCTTCACGAGTATGTGCAAACATTCAGTTCCTACTGTACAAACGTTCAGTTCCTACTGTTAGATGTACGCGATATGTCAGAAGTTGATAAACTCTTCTACTTCGAGCAAGGTTTGCAACCTTGGGCTCAAGTAGAGCTGAGGAGGAGGAGTCCTTCGAGCATTTTAGATGTTATTTCAGCCGTAGAGAGTTTCGTCGACCTTAGGGGTGCACGAGAAGAGAGTCGTGAGGCACCTAAAGGGAAGAGAGACGAGAAATCAACTAAGTTTCGCGAGAAGAACAGTAGAGGATCAGAGAAGAGGAATGAGGCATCCTCTTCTAGGAGCAAGAGTGAAGGCAAGGGAGTGGGGTCGTGCTACATATGCACCGGGCCGTATTTCATGCGAAATTGCCCTAAGAAGGCGAAGTTAGCCGCCTTGGAGGTAGGGGAGCAAATTCAGGTCGAAGATGTGACCGATGCACCGGGGGATGGAGTGATCCAGGTTGCGCAGTTTCAGCTCCTCAACACCATCCGTTGTGAGGATCTGAGCAAAAACTTGAGCTTCATGAAAGTACAAATGGGTCGGTACACCATCCGAGCTTTGGTTCCTCGAAGGGGTGAGGTCAGACGCCGGGACAAAACGATGTTCCAAGTAGGGAACGAGGTGGAGGCATGGCACGAGATGCGTTAAGAGTTGTCGTATACGTGACCAGTGAGAGGCTGGTGGTAGGGCCAGGTTTCACCAGTGACAGGGAGTCGTCCAGTGGGGACAAGGATCAGGTGCCAGGGTCAGTTAGGGCAGTGGCAAGGATGCCAGTCGAGGAGATGGTAGGCGTAAGAGATAGAGCGCTAGCGCTAACGCCCATGCAAAGGGCTAGCGTTAGACCAGAGTCGTGCCGCAGGAGGCAGATGGTCAGCGCCAGCATCAGGGCCATGTCGCGGGTGGCCAGACACTAAACTGGGGCCGACAATGAGGTTTCTTCGAGGAGCCAAGAGAGGAGAAGGAGCAGATGGTCGAGGCTGTGAGGAGTTTCTAGAGTGAGGCACATGCTCACGAGACCTCGAGGGAGAGGTCCAGCTTGGAAGAGGGAGAGTTGTCACAGGAAGGATTTATGTCGCGCGCGCACCCGTGCGCATCCTTCCTTATCCTTCGTTCGATGGCTTCAGAGAGCGAGAGCGTCAGGCGACGCACGAGCGTAAATGCATACGCCGATCGATGTAAACCTCCCTTGTACATGTATGTGTTAAACATGTTGTATTCAGTCCATTGTAAAGCATGGGTGTGTTCTATGAACTTGGGCTAAGTCGAGTCATGTGTGTAACTTGGCTTAGTGTGGTGTCCGTTCATAGTGGGCTAGGTCTAGTGGTGTGTGTTAGGTCCAACTAGGTTAGCTAGGTTGGGTTGGGTGTTGGTTGGTCTTGTAATTTGGTACTTGTATTGGATCGGATATGGATCCATGGTGTCTTGGTTCTTGTAACTAGGGTTAAGTTGTACCTAGGTTAGTCACTTAGTTAGGGTTAGCTAGGTGGATCCAAGTCGGTTGGTGGCTGGGTTGTATTTGAACCATGGGGCACTTTGGAGGGAGCGGTTATGTGGAACCGTCCCTTGCATGCTGAGTGTCGGTTACAACCAGGTGTGTTCAAGAGAAGTTGCGGTTATTACTCCAAGCCAACACCTTGAGAAGGTGACAACAGTTAATAGTCGGTTGGAGTTTTAGAAGGTAACCGTATGATGCGTGGAGCAACCAAGCGGGAGCAGTTACAACAGTTCCCTTGTGGCTTTAAAGGTGTGGCAGCAACGTTGAAACATGAGGCTGAAGGATTCCCGTAAAACTATGAGAGCCCGTGGAGTTTCAGGTAAGGCTAAAGGAGGTTCCCGTTGAAGGCTGAAGAGAGCTTGCGATGTATGGTGGCAGCAGGATGGTGTAATGCGATAAGGTAAGTGCAGCTGTACAGCCAAGTGTTACTTGGCGTGAAGTGCCGCAGAAGGAAACCCTCGAACAATTGCAGTAGGTCGTTGTTCTCTCTTGCAGCAGATGGAAGTCGAACCTCCCTTGCAGCCGAGTCTTCCTTAGACAGTAGTGCAACCGCCTATCCCTTGGTGAACAGGGTGCAGTTGGGTCTTCCTTGGGCAGTTGAGCATTATGTAGTGTTGTTGTAGCAGAGGTAACCGAATGTCACCTGAAGGACTGGGAACGTGAGGATTGGATGTGAACCTGCAGACAAGTGCTGAAGAGCCTTACCTTGAAGTCGGTTGTGAGCAGCAGGGTGTTGGAGAGTGGAGAAGGGCAGATAGTGGACCAGACGGGTGCCACGGTTCATTGGGTCGTGTTCCCTTGTGTGGAGTAGCAAGCCGTCTTTCCTTGGGAAAGAAGAACAGGTCGTGTTCTCTACAGCAAGTTGGCTCTTGGAGAAGAGCAACCTATCGTGTGTCTTCTTCAGCAAGTTGCAGTCATGTGCAACAGAGTCCTGCGGCTAGGTATAGCCGTGTACAACAATGTGTTCTGTAGAAGGTTCAGTTGAGTGTCGTTGCGTGTGGCGCAGACACTTCATTGTAGCCAATTGCCTCACATAGTAGTGCAGTCGATTCCCTTAGCAATCCATTGTAACTGTGCATGCAGTTCGTGTTCTATGTGTGTGTGTTTTAGAACATAGATTCGTTATGTTCTTAGCATGGAGATCACAGGAGTTGATCCAGTCTCCCTACACGCTTGACATGATTTGGGTGAACCAGATAGTTAAGGGGAGTCACGAACAAGCGCTTTTCGCTAAAGAATGTGTACAGTGAAATAGGAACACGTTCTGGAACAAGGGGCTGATAGAATCACTTGGTTTTGACAATCATCTCATTGTCGTTTCCAGTCAACAATATGTCATCAACATAAAATGATAAGATGATAAAGTGGCTCCCACTGTTCCAAACATATACACAATGATCAAGTTTATTAGTCACAAACCTAAGTTCTATAATGGCATTTTGAAAGGTCAAATACCACTGGCGAGGTGATTGTTTCAGGCTATATAGGGATTTTTTTAACCTATATACTTTATCTTCTTGGCCTTCAACCACAAATCTTTCGGGCTGCTGCATATATATGATTTCTTCTAAATCTGCATTTAGAAAAACTGTCTTTACATTTAACTGATGTAAATCCAAATCATAGTATGGAGATATTGTCAGGATTATCCATATGTATGCAAATTTCACAACTGGGAAATATGTCCTAACATAATTTATCCTCTCTTTTTATGAAAAATCCTTTGCAACCAGCCTCACTTTAAACTTGTTGATTGTACCATCGACCTTGTATTTCTTTTTCAGAACCCATTTGCAATCTATAGCTTTTCTTCCTTTTGAAAAATCAGCAAATTCTCAAACTTGATTTTTCTCAATAGATTCAATTTCCTCATCAATGGCTTTCTTCCAATCTATTGCTTTCGATTAGTTCATTGCTTGCTGATAAGTCAAGTTATTAGTCAACTCATCCAAATCTACCGAATTACACACTTCCTATGCAAGATAAGTGTGATAATCCTTTAAGTAGGATGGAGGGGCTCTTGACCTCTCATTTTTACTTAAGGTATCGTTAGTTTCAGAAAGATTTTCTATGGGCTCAAAAGATGATTGGTCCAAATCTACAAAATCATCAACACTTTCCTCATCGTTCTCGAAGATGTCATTCTTAGTATCCTCTAAGAATTCAACATCTCTACTTTCAAGGAGTTCATGGTCCTTATGATAAAACCGATATCATTTTGAACCTTTTGGATATCCAATAAATACACATCTCAAGGACCTACTATCTAGTTTATCTCTGGACTCATTAAGGATCTTTACGTGTGCTATAGATCCCCACCTCCTGAGATGACCTAGGTTAGGTTTTCTTCCAAACCACATCTCATATGGTGTAGTGAATACAACTTTACATGGTACTCTATTGAGTTTGTAAACAACTGTACTTATTGCTTCTCCCCAAAATACTCTTGCAAGAGATGCATCAATCAACATTGACCTTGTCATATTCAGCAAGGTTTTATTGTATCTCTTAGCTGCACCATTTTACAAAGGTGTCCTAGGCATTGTATTTTGTTTAGCAATACTAAAGTCTTTGCAAAATTCTAAGAATTCTGCTGAGGTATATTCACCTTCTCTGTCTGATCTTAAGACTTTGATCAAATGCCCTAATTGATTTTTCACTTCTGTTGAGGTTATAAAATAACTTTTTCCTCGATGTATCTTTATTTTTAAAAGTTCACATAAATCTATGTGAATAATTTCCAACAGGGTTGTTGCTCTTATTGTTTCCTTGGGAAAAATTTTCCTTGTCATTTTTCCTTTATACAAGTTTCACACTTAATAAAAGTCTTTTCCTCAAATCCAGGCAATAAGTCAAAGTTGGATAATTTCCTCAACTTTTTTAGACTTATATGCCCTAGGCGTTTATGCCACATATTCACATGAACAGTAAGGGCACTCTCAATATAAACAAAAGATGTATGTCTTTCATTATCAAATAATTTAAACAGTCCTTATTCTACATCAAATTCTCTTGAGAACAAATTATCCCATATTTGTCTACAGTCACCCTGTTAGGAATAAACCTAACTTCAAAACCCTTTTAAATTAAAGAAGGGACCGATACCAGATTGCGGCTTATAGATTGCACAATTAACACGCCGGTCAATACAATTGGTTTGCCTTTTACAAATGTCTCGAAGGATCCAATACCTAGAACATTTGAGAAAGTATTGTTTCTTAAATGCACACGATGTTCTCCAGGTTGATATTCCTTCAGGTTCATTGCCCCTTCCTTAGTCTTCAAGATGTGTCTTATAGCTCCTGAGTCTATCCGCCAACTTGTCACTAGGTGGTCCAAATATAAGCATTCTGAAATAAAGCAAATTATATCCTGCTTCTTTGACTGTCCACGCTGTGGGTTATTTTCTCTATCTTTCTTGTTGCGGCAGTCCCTTTTATAGTGTCTCATATTTCCACAGTTAAAACACTTAACCCGAGAAACGGCTTCTTGAAATTTCTTAAAACTTTGATCGTCTTTCTTATTATTCTTGCCAAACTTTTTATTTAGTTTCTTTTTCTGGTTGGACCTGGAGCTAGACGCTAACTCATCTTAAACCACTAGCAAATTCTCCTTTTAGTTTTTGAGCATATGTTCTTGCTCTATTGCTAGTTTGAGGGGCAATTTAGAAAGGTTGATTTTTAATCCTAGTCTTAGGGTAGTGGTGACCATGTTTTATGACGGAGGTAGACTGTTTAATATAATTGATATCTGCATTGGTTCGGGGATGACTGATTTTGCTACTGCTAAATCTCTAGCCATAACCAGCATGTCATTTACATGCTCTACTATATTTTCTCCACCTTTCATTCTAAAGGAATTGTATTTCTATAGTAACAACTGAACATGCAATTTTGGAGTTGTATCATATTTAGCTGTTAATGAGTGAAACAACTCTTTTGCGGTCTCAAATTCTTCAAAGACCCTAATCAAGTCATCCTCCATGTAGGTTAACATGATTTTTCTTGCTATGGTATCATCCTTTACAAATGTTTTATTCATTTCTAACTGTTGCTCACTTGCGTTTGGGGGTGGAGGACACACGATTTCCTTTAAAACATACTCTACACCTTCTAGTGTTAGAGCTAAAGGAGTTCTTCTCTTCTATGTCTACAAGTTCAAACCGTTTAACTTTTCTGTTTTTGTCAATTCCGACACACATATCCTAGAACTCTTTTTTATGTGTTTGACAAAAATAATAATCAAGCGGTATAAAAAAGAAACCAATATAAAAACACAAGCACACATAGCAAGAAACATGCTAAAGTGATGCATGATATGTGGCAGATAATCTTTTGAAAAATTCTCTAAGGGGTTTTCTCCCTCTATGCCCCTAAAAGGATACCAAAGGACAAACTGTAATTTTATTTATTTGTCCTCTTTTATAATTTTATAAAACCTGAGGACAAACTTATAAAATTATTTTTTGGTATTCTTGTAAAATTCGCAACTTGATCGGGGTTAAAATCATAATTTTAACCTTGAGGGCGAATCTATAATTATTTAAAAAGAATAAGGGTAAATTTGTTTTTTTGGCTTGATGGCAGAATTGATATTATCCAAACCGAAAAGGATAAAAGAGTAAAATGATAGCCCAGGTATTTAGTAATTTTCACAAACAGCTAGAGGGTAAAACTGATTTTTCGCTCAATAAGGGTAAAACAGTCTTTTTACCCGAAAATATCTAGACAAAAAGGTAATTTTTCTCAGTAGTAACTGCGTAATATCCAAAACCAGATAGGGGCAATTTAGTCTTTTTGCCATATTCCCCGAGGCAATTTTGGAAAACCGTTGGTTTTCCAACCCGCGGATTTCAAATTTTTGTTTATCCAATACATTTAAAATGCTTTAACAGCGTTTACAGAGAGGGAGAGGGAGAAGAAAGAGTGGTAGGGGGTGGTCGGAGGGGCTTTGCCCGACGGGTTCCTCCAGCTTTTTGTCGGCTATCGACGTCCCTGACGTATTCTTTTTCTGGCAACTCAGCCTATCACCCTAGCTTTGCGGTTTTTGGCTCTAGCTTTGTCGGTCTGTCGCTTCTGGTTTTGTGACTTTGCTTTTGGCTTTGCCGGCCTGCCGCTTTTGGTTTTGCAGCTTTGGCTCTGGCTTTACCAGCCTGACGCTTCTGGTTTTGCGGCTTTACCTTTGACTTTGTCGGCCTCCGCCTTAGGTTTTTGCCTCTGGCTTTGATGGCCTCCGCCTCTTGCTTTGCGACTTTGGTCGTTCAGCCTTGGCTATGGCTGTTCTGGTTTCGGTCGTTCGGCCTTGGCCTTGTTTCTCTTGTTTTCTGTGCCTCTGCCGATTGTCGCTGCTTTTCTCTTCGATTTTTTTTTTCTTTTCTCTTTCTTTTTTTTTTCACTAATCCTCTCTTCTTCTTTTTTTTGGAGGGATGTAGTTCCTGATACCACTGATGGAAGAGGAGTACCTTCTTTCTTCTATTTGCCGGATTCGGTTGAACGCCTCTTTTACGGTGAGCAACCCCTGTTCAAATGCAGCGGAATAGAATGATGATGATAGACACGAGGTTTCCACACGTGGTTCTCTCACAGACGAAGATACACACTATTTCCCTTTTTCTTTTCTGTATTTTCAGAGTTATTGAGTGTTTGTAATGTTTGCCTTTTATAATCAGGTGCTCCCCCTTCACCAGCTTATCTACCTGAGGGTTTCCTCGTCTAGGAGCTAGTAACGGATGATCAATACCAGAAATCTTGGTTACAGTCGTCCGTTATCGATCTGGTTTTATCCTTAGGTAATGGACTGGATGGTCAGTCCAGCATCTTTTCTCTATCACATGGGCTATGTGCCAAGCCTGTTACAATGAAATGGTCATTCTCGGCTCGAGTAATGGCTGGACTGGCCATCCAGCCGTTACCTGAAGAGAGGCCGGATATGTAACGGACAGCCGCTACCGGAAAATCCGGTAACGGCCATCCATTACCACTCCCAAACGAGCGAAGCCATGAGAGGAGAAAGCCATATTACAGGGGAGCGGGTGCCTATAAAAAGGCAGCCACTTACAAGGTGAATAATAGTTTTTAACAGATCAAGAGATACACAGATTCACCGATTCATAGTCGTCTGAGAAAACCCTCATATGGAAACCTCGCGACATCAACATCCGCTACGCTCACTGAAACTCCGACGACCCAGAAGACAGAAAGGTAAGAGCCGGAAATTCTCCTACAATGGTATTAGGGCATGGTTCCCTGCAAAAAAAAAATAGAGAGAAGAGGGTTAAAAAAAAAAATTAGAAAGAGATAGAAGTCGGCGGTCGGCAGTCGGATAGAAAAGCCAGAGGCAGGCCGACGGAAAGCCCCAAAGGCAAAGCCCAAGGCAGGCCGGCGGAAAGCCCCAAAGGAAAAGCCAGAGGTAGGTTGGCTGAAAGCCCCAAAGGCAAAGCCCGAGGCAAGCCAGCGGAAAGCCCCAAAGGGAAAGCTAGAGGCAGGCTGGCGGAAAGCCCCAAAGGCAAAACTAGAGACAGGCCGGCTGATAGCCACAAAAGCAAAACCAGAGGAAAGCCCCAAAACACAAAACAACGGCAAGCCGAAAAAGGCCCAAAGGCGAGACAGAAACAGCAAGCGATGAACAGCAGCCGACTGGAGTGCTTGAAAGAAGAAGAATCCGACAGCCGACAGCCGACGCCGACGGTCGGCCATCGGCCGAACCCCTCTCTCTCCCTCTCCCTCTCTCTCGAAAAATCCAGATTTGTAAAGCTTTTTTATTTTTTGCTTTTATAACGATATAAATAAATAAATAAATAAAATAAAATAAAAGCGGTTTTCAGAAAACCGTAGCGGGGAAAACCAACGGTTTTTCAAAACCACCGTCGGTTTGCCGAAAACAACCAACGGTTTTTTTAAACCGCCAGTGGTTTCAGAAAACCGCCTCCAGTTTTGAGAGAAAAAGACGGAATTGCCCCCCATTATTTTCTGATTATTACGAAATTGCACTATAAAAGGATAAGTTTACCCTTGATCATTTTTTAAAATTACAAAAATACCAGGGGCTGTTAATTTACGATTTTATTCAACCCGGTTTGGAAAATATCGTTTCTACCATTCGGTCAAAAGACAGGTTTACCCCTGTTCCTTTTGAAAAATTACATATTCACCCTGAGAGTTAAAATTATGATTTTAACCCCGATCAGTTGCGAATTTTATAAGAATACCAAATAGTGATTTTACGAGTTTGTCCTTGTGATTTTTACGAAAATACAAAAAGGAACAAATAAGTAAAACTACATATTTATCCCTTGGTATTCGTTTAAGGGTTTAGAGGCAGAAAAACCCTTAGAAAAATTATTAATTCTGCATCAAGTTAATGTGTTTCTTGCTCTATGTTTTTTCTTATTTCCTTTAGAAAGAAAAAGACCGCTTGCTTAGTATTTTTGCCAAACAAAATTGAGTTCTAGGATATGTGTATCCGAATTGGCAAAAACAGAAAAATTAAACGGTCTAAACTTCCAGACATTGAAGAGAAGAATCTCATTAGCTCTAACACTAGAAGGTGTAGAGTATGTGTTAAAGGAAACAGTACGTCCTCCACCACCAGACGTAAATCAACAACAGTTAGAAATGTATAAAACATTTCTAAAAGACGATACCATAGCAAGGACTGTAATGTTAACTTATATGGAGGATGACCTGATTAGAGTCTTTGAAGAATTTGAGACTACGAAAGAGTTGTTTGACTCGTTAATAGCTAAGTATAATACAACTGTAAAGTTGCATGTGCAATTGCTACTACAAAAATACAACTCCTTTAGAATGAAAGAAGGAGAAAATGTAGTAGAACATGTAAATCATATGCTGGTAATAGCTAGGGATTTAGCTATAGCAAAATTAGTCATCCCTGAACCAATGCAGATATCAACTATACTGAACAGTCTACCTCCATCATGGAATGTGGTCACCACTGCCTTAAGGTTAGGGCCTGAAATCAACCTTTCGGAATTGCCCCTAAAGCTAGCAATTGAGCAAGAACACATGCTCAAAAACAAAAAGAAAAAACTACTAGTAGTCTAGGATGAGTTGGCATCTAGCTCCAAATCCTACCAAAAAAAGAAACCAAATAAAAAGTTTGGCAAGAATAACAAGAAAGGCGGTCAAGCTTTTAAGAAATCACAAGAAACCGCTTCCTGAATCAAGTGCTTCAACTATGAAAAGATGGGGTACTATAAGAGGGACTGCCGCAATAAGAAAGGTGGAGGAAACAACCCACAGCGCGGACAATCGGAGAAGCAGGACATAATCTGTGTAATTTCAGAATGCCTATACTTGGACCACCTAGTTACACGTTGGTGGATAGACTCTGGGGCTACATGACACATCTCAAAAACTAAGGAAGGGGCAATTGATCTAAAAGAATATCAACCCGGAGAACATCGTGTGTGCATAGGAAACAGTACTTTTTCCTATGTTTTGGGTATTGGATCCTTTATGATATTTGTACAAGGCAAACCAATTGTACTGACCGATGTGTTAATTGTGTCATCTATAAGGCGCAATCTGGTCTCGATCCCTGCCTTAGTAAAGAAAGGTTTTGAAGTTAGGTTTGTACCTAACAAGGTGACTGTGGGAAAACATGGGAGAATCTTGTTCTCAGGAGAATTTGATGTAGAACATGGACTGTTCAAGTTATCCGATAATGAAAATCAACAATCTTCTGTTTATATTAAAAGTGTCTTTTCTATTCATGTGAATATGTGGCATAAACACCTAGGGCATATAAGTCTTGAAAAGTTGAGGAAATTATCCAACTTTGACTTATTACCCGAATTTGAGGAAAAGACTTTCAACAAATGTGAAGCTTGCATACAAGGAAAAATGACAAGGAAAGTCTTTTCCAAGGAAACAAAAAGGGTAACAACCCTGTTAGAGATTATTCACACAGATTTATGTGGACTTTTCAAAGTAAAGACATATCGAGGAAATGGTTACTTTATAACATTTATCGATGATTACTCTCGATATATGTATATATATCTTTTAGCACATAAATCAGAGGCACTTGAAGCATTTAAAGAATATAAACAAGAAGTGGAAAATCAATTTGGGCATACTATCAAAGTCTTGAGATCAGAAAGAGGAGGTGAGTATACCTCAGCAGAATTTTTAGAATTCTGTAAAGACTTTGGTATTACTAAACAAAATACAATGCCTAGAACACTTCAACAAAATGATGTAGCTGAAAGATACAATAGAACCTTATTGAATATGACAAGGTCTATAATTATTGATGCCTCTCTACCAAGGGTCTTTTGGGGAGAAGCGGTAAGCACAGCTGTTTACGTGCTCAACAAAGTACCATGTAAAGCTGTGTTAACTACACCATATGAGATGTGGTTTGGGAGAAAACCCAACCTAGGCCATCTCAGAAGATGGGGATCAATTGCACATGTCAAGATCCTTGAACAGTCTAAAGATAAACTAGACAGTAGGTCCTTGAAGTGTATATTTATTGGATATCCAAAATGTTCAAAAGGATATCGGTTCTATCATAAAGACCAAGGACTCATTGAAAGCAGAGATGTTGAATTCTTAGAAGATTCTAAGAATGACATCCTGGAAAACAATGAAGAGTATGTTGATGATTTGGTAGATTTTGACCAATTATCTTTTGAGCTTATAGAAGAACTTCCTGAAACTACCGATACCTTAATTGGACATAAGAGACCAAGAGCCACTCCATCCTATTTAAAGGATTATCACACTTATCTTTCAGAAGAAGTGTGTAATTTGGTAGATTTAGATGAATTGACTGATAACTTGACTTATCAGTAAGCAATGAATTCATCAGAAGCAACAGACTGGGAGAAAGCCATGGATGAGAGAAATTGAATCCACTGAGAAAAACCAAGTCCGAGAATTATCTGATTTGCCAAAAGGAAGAAAAGCTATAGGTTGTAAATGGGTTCTGAAAAAGAAATATAAAGTTGATGTTACAATTGACAAATTTAAAGCGAGGTTGGTTGCAAAGGGTTTTTTGCAAAATGAAGGGATAGACTATGTTGAGACATATTCCCCAATTACGAAATTTGCATCCATACGTATAATCCTGGCAATATTTGCATACTATGATTTGAATTTACATAAGTTAGATGTAAAGACTGCCTTTCTAAATGGTGATTTAGAAGAAATCATATACATGCAGTAGCCCGAAGGATTTGTGATTGAAGGCCACGAAGATAAAGTGTATAGGTTAAAAAAACCCTATATGGCCTAAAACAGTCACCTCACTAATGGTATTTGACTTTTCAAAATGCCATTATAAAACTTGGGTTTGTGGCTAACAAACTTGATCACTGTGTTTATGTTTGAAATAGTGGGAGCCACTTTGTCATCTTATCTTTGTATGTCGATGACATATTGTTGATTGGAAATGGCAATGAAATGATTGTCAAAACCAAGTCATGGTTGAACTCCAAGTTCAAAATGAAAGATATGGGAGAAGCATCCTATATCCTAGGTATCAAGATCTCTCGAGATAGAAGATCTAGGCTCTTATGCCTAAGTCAAGAGAGATATATAGACTATATCCTCAAGAAATTCAAAATGGGTGAATGCAAGTCTGCAGATACACCTGTTGCAAAAGGGGTGAAACTAAGTAAGGCTGATTGTCCCGGTGAAGGAGACGATAAGCCTAATGTTCCTTATGCTCAAATTGTTGGCAGCTTGATGTATGCTATGTTGTGTACAAGACCTGATATCAGCTTTGTTGTTGGTCTTGTCAGTAGATATCAAGGTAATCCAGGTTGGCAGCATTGGATAGTTGTAAAAAGGATTCTAAGATATCTAAAAAGAACAAAGGACTTGAAACTATGTTTTCAAGCAAATGAACTAGAAGTGGTAGGATACTCAGACACTGACTTTGCTGGGAGCAAAGATGACAACAAATCAACCTGAGGACAAATATTCTTATTTGGAGGTAGTGTTGTTTCTTGGGCATGTAAGAAACAGGGTTGTGTAGCATTGCATACACAGGAAGCTGAGTATATTGCTTGTTGTATGGCTGCAACAAGTGTTGTCTGGATAAGCCGCTTTATATGTGATTTGAAGCTGGAAATAACAGATGAGCCGGTGGTTATCTATTGCGATAACAATGCAGCTATTACTCTTATTAAGAGTGGAGCAGATTGCTCAAAAAGCAAGCATATAATGGTAAAATACCACTATGTTCATGATATGGTTATGAGAAAGGAAATATCCATCTCATACATGCCAACAGAAGACATGTTAGCAGACCCCTTAACCAAAGGCATAACGAAAGAACTCTTCTCAAAACATGTTAGAAACATGGGTTTGAGATATGTTGTTGTATAGGTAAATAACCATATAACGGGTGATTTGTTGTGTAGGAAAATAACCACACAATAGGTTCTGATTGCAATAGTAATCAGGGATCGACATAACTAAGGAAAACGCTGGAAAAGTGGGAGGAAAACCAGTATGTCGATACACTTGGCTCGAATGGCCAAGTGGGAGATGTTAAAATGAAATGGCCATTCTCGGCTCAGGTAACGGTACCTGAGGAGAGGCCGGATATTTAACGGACAGCCATTACTGGAAAATCTGGTAACGGCCATCCGTTACCACTCCCAGACGAGGAAAGCCACGAGAGAGGAGAAAGTCAGACGACGGGGGAGTAGGTGCCTATAAAAAGGCAGCCACTTACAAGGTGAATGATAGTTTTTAACAGATCAAGAGATACACAGATTCACCGATTCACAGTCGTATGAGAAAACCCACTTGTGAAAACCTCGTGACATCAACATCCGTTGCGCTCACTTAAACTCCGGCAACCCAAAAGACAGGAAGGTAAGAGCCAAAAATTCTCCTACAAAGCCATCGATCTGAGGCACTCGGAGGAGAATTTCCGACATGTCGTCAAGACCGTCGTTAGCCAAGCCGCAAAGAGAACTCTCGCCGTCAGTGCGAATGGAGAACTCCTTGCTTCGAGGTTTTGCGAGAAGGATCTCTTGAAGGTCATCGATAGAGAGCACGTCTTCACGTACGTTGACGATCCATGGAGTGCGACGTACCCTTTCATGCAAAGGCTGTGGCAGGTGATTGTTGAGCACGCCTTGATGAACGGCGAGAAAGACAAGGCTGCTGGATCTTCGATCTTCCTAAGGATCGCAGAATTCGAGGAGGAACCGAAGGCTCAGTTGCCTAAAGAGGTGGAGAACGTGAGGGGATTGCTCGAGGGCGGGAATTCAGCCGTTCCAAACAGGATCAAGGATTGCCGGTCGTATCCGTTGTACCGGTTCGTGAGGGAGCACCTCGGCACCAGACTTCTCACTGGAGAAAAAGCCCGGTCACCAGGGGAAGAATTCGACAAGGTTTTCAAAGCCATCGGCAAGTGGGAGATCCTTGATCCCTTGTTGGAATGCTTAAAAGGATGGAACGGCTCACCACTGCCCATATGTTAGGAAATAATTGATCTCTGGATGATCATTTTCTTTCGCCAAGTTCGTTGCATGTCGTTGCTCGAAATGTGTATTTTATGGGTTCTTATTTTGCCTGTCTTTGGAATAATTCACACACCAAATCGTGTAGATTAATTTTACGTAGTATGTTACATGTGGTAATCCAGTGTAAATAAACAAGTTTGTTTCTATCTTATTCTTTCCTCCTTTCCTTAAGACTCGATTAACATCTAACTCATATTCAAGCAGCTTGTTTAATTTCGTAGTATATTTTGCCCAAAGGTGCGTAGTTTGTTTGGCTTACATGGTTGGCTAATAACTCTGATCAGATGTAATTGGGAGATATTACGTTCGTGTTTCGTAGTTCTTAACAAATATGACGTTTTGGATAGTTAGATAGGCCTAAAATAATGCGAAAACTTCTCACATGATTTTCAGCAAGGTTTCGGCCATCTTGGACTCTGAAACATTCAATACTCATAATTAAGCAAAGAAAGCAAACTCTTAATATGAGAAGAGTGTTCGTTCGACTGGAGATGATCATGCACTTGATCCTTCAAGATCAGTAAAGTTGTTAAACTTGTTATAATTAAGATACGGGGATATTAACATCAAACTCATCATGTTTACTATTTAATGGTTAGAATTATTAAATAACCATGCCTCTGAATATAAGCGTATTTTCAAAATTGTATGATAAAGAAATCGTTTTTTCTCTCTAAATTCAGAACCAAAAGAATTATTTTTCATTCTTTTTTCCTCAAGACAAAAGATCTGTTAATCCTAAAAGGTATCAACTGTACACTTACTATTGAGCAGTTTAAGAAATCTAAACAATTATAGCTCACAAATTTTGAATTCAATGAAAATATAAGGTCACAGATATTCAAGCGTGCACACACACACACACATATATAGATATATATATAACATGCTAACTTTTCATGTGCAACACCACACCACTTCTGATAACGCCTCCCAGTTTTTCAGATTCACTAAGAATGGCTTAATTCAAACCAAAAAAACTCTTTGTTCATATTTTCCTTTTTCTTGCATCAACGAACAATTGGAAAATTTGTTGCTGCTTTAGTGCTATGGGTACAGAAAGCAAAAGTTCGCCACCTACCACCGAAAATGACACAAAGCATTTTAATACATTCCATTTTTTGCAAGATTACGACAGTAATATACCGAAACAAACTGCACTGTCTGTCCCTATGACTAAATCTCTCTTTCAGATTGCAAGTTTACAGAATTCCAATCAACTGCAAGGCTAGATTGCGAGCAGTATGTACCATTCTCTCCTGTTTTGCCTTCAACTATCGAAGATGGATGTCCGTACGGTTCTGAGACAGTACACTGGGCCTTTTGTTGAGAACAGTACAACCAAAACCTTCTTAGATAGTATTGGTGGGTCAGGAGTTCTTCGTGTTATGTTTTCTGGTATTAACTTTTAATAATAGAAAAACATTGTCGTGTAACGAAAAAAGAAAACCTCATGTATCATCATTTTCTTCCAACACTTTGAAATATCCTACTCTTTCTAAGCGTTCAGCTGGTTGCTTTATCTAACTGAAATCCAAACTACCTTTAGTGTATCGGAACCTCATCATAGATTTGGTCCTCCCTTTTGTTACCATACGTCAACATGAACATCTTCACTTGTTTCACTATCCTTTGCACATGTCAATAAAAACATGACAACCCATGTGAATGTTGCATTATAATATTTGACCTTTTTCTTGTGTTACCACATCATTAACTCTCCTGTTTTCTTAACACTGTGCTTAAGTTTAAAATTAACCTTTTAAAGATATGTAAATTGCAGGTTGATGCGGGACGAGCAAGGGATGCTTTAACAGGACTCAAGATAGCATGGCAACAAGGGGGGAGAATCAATGCCTGATACATCACCGATGAGTAAATCCAAAACAATGATACAGAAAGAAGGAAATTCGTTCATCCGTGAGGGCAACAACCAGCTGTGAGGATAAACTAGCCACATAGGCCCTTCATCTGTCAGATAGCACTATCTAGAATGAACCACTGAATCTTCGTCTCCATGGATCTTCTAGCAGATCAAATGGGGATTGCCTAATGCATGATTCCTTCGGCTACAGCCCCTCTTTTCTGAAAAAAAAGAAAGCTTGCATGCACAAGTAGCTCTCCTGCCAACTCAGTAGGTCAGGTGTCCGATAACCCGGGAGTGCATCTGACTATTAAAAAAATAATAAACTTGCATGCATTTCATACATTCTGTATTTAAGGAAACCCAGTGAACAACCCATCTGGGACCAAAATTGCTTTGTACAGCCAGCAAAGTGTTAATGCAGCCAACCTCCGTGACGCCAAGCCGTGAAAGAGATCCATCAGCATTTCAATGTTGTCAAGATGGGGCACCATGAAGTACAAAAAAATACAGAATCTAAGGTTAGTCATCGTCAGAAAGATGTACCACCTCAGGGTTCGCTACTCCCTCGTTCTGACTGGAACTAGAAAGAGGTTTGACTGTCATCCTGACACTTACGCTATCAGATACAGGTGCAGGCGGTGAATCGGATATCCTGTTTATGGTGCCAGCAGGTTGGAGTGCACCTGTAGCATGACCGTTACTGAAATCAGGAGGCAATCCGACAGATGGCACTGTGGATCCTGTTCTTGGACGATTTAACGGAAAACTTACATTTCATATATATTATGTCTTTTTTCTACTAAGTCAGTAAGTTTTTTTTACTTTCTAATGTTCCTCTCTATAGTTTTAATTTTCTATTAACTTTTTTTTATATTCATCCATTGACACAATATCATCTACAAATAACATTCACCAAGGTACTTCATCTTAAATATATTTTGTTAACTCGTCAAGAACCAATATAAATAAATATGAACTTAGAGTTGATCTATCATGTAACCCAATATTAACTTGAAAGAAGTTTGTCACTTCTTCATGAGTACACATGTTTCTAGATTTATATATGTCAATAAGATACTTTTCTTTTCCATGTTTCTTTAAAGAACATCTCTTGTCATCCCATAGTAAGTTTTTTATAAATCAATAAATACTATGTGAAGGTTCTTTTTTGCTCTAAAATGTTCTATAAGACATCTCAATAGATGAATCACTTCAATGGTAGATATGTCTGACAAATTATATAATATATTAATGCATACATGTATATGTACATGCATGTGCACTTACACAAACATATATTCAAAAACAGGGAGAGAGAATGCATTGAAGCCCTTATTTTCAATAGAATGGCTTCGAAAGAGAGATTTGAGTCATTTGACAGCAAGTAAGTTTTTTATGTGTGTATCTAAATGCAAGTATGGCCAATACACAGCAGAAGTGACAACTAACAGTTCCTATAGCCAAACCCGCCTATTGAGGCAAATACTTCGATTTTGGAATCTCACATACACAATGACAAACTGCACACACAGAACCAGACTGTCTCTGGCAAAGTAACCACATGCGTTATCTCCATACCGAAACAAAGGAATCAACTATTTACAGAATCAATAGACTTAATATTATGACAGGTTTAAAAAGCAATCTTCAGCTCTTTTGGTCTACCAAATCCTATCTATACACAATGAAAAGGTTAGTTAAATGCTAGGTTTTCTTGGGAACTGCAAGCACATCAATTTAGTTAGCTTTCCAGGAAAGAAAAGGAGCCATTTAGATATACATCCACATATACACAGGCGTATATAATATATACATATATTTAGACACATATAACTCTGCCCATGTAAGGATCACCCTTCGGTCCCAAGCCCGGATAAAGGAAGAGGGTTGCGTTAGGCTTTCAACAGTTAGCTTAAAACTTTGTTGAATTTTTATTGGATTATAAAAATTATAGGCATTGCATTAGGGTGTCCCCTCTTAGCGATGTACTGAAGAGCTTGAATGCAGTGAAAAATAAGCAAGAGTCTCTACATTTTCATCCGAATATAGTGAATCAATTGAACAGAAGATTCCTACATCATTGGCAGGTGTGGGTAAAGAAGTTAGTCCCACTAAATTCTCACCCAAATGTAGTTAACAAATTGCATAGAGGGTCTCCGTAGGGTAAGGAAGCTAGTCCTAAATAATAAGATTTGTATTGGTTCTTAGAATATCGGAACATTGGCTGGTAAGCTAATGGAGGTGGTAGAATTAGATACTATAATATAAAGATTTATATCCTATATTTACCATCAATAAAGTGGGTTGAAGAGAAAATAAAAAAATTTGAGGATTCAAGTTTTAAATTATGGTATTTAAGAAAGGAAAATGATCGAAATTGAGTTGGTATTATCATAAATAAAGATTAAAAGGATAGTATAGTACACATACAATGATATGGTAACCGAATCATGACGTTGAGAGTAGAGGTTTTAAATATAGTTTATGCTTACGTACCCCAAGTAGGCCTAGAAGATAGTATAAAGACAACTTTTTAGGAAGAATTAGATAAGGTGATTCAAAGGATTCCACAAAGGGAGATGATTTGTTTAGGAGGAGACTTAAATGGACATGTTGGTAAAGTGGTATTAGGATATCAAGGTATTCATAAAAACTTTGGTTTTGAGAATACAAATAAGAAAGGTAGGGAGATTTTAAATTTTGCTATGGCATTTCATCTCTTTATAGTCAATACAATCTTCAAAAAATGAGATGAACATTTAATTACTTATAAGAGTGGCTTATCACAAACACAAATTTATTACTTTATTTATAGAAAAAAAGATAGAGTGTGTTGTAAAGATTGCAAGGTAATTCCAAGAGAAAGTTTAACACCCCAACATCGACTATTAGTTATGGATTTATAAATTAAAAAATGGACAAAGAAGAAAAGAGTGCATTGAGTTATTCAGACTAAATGGTGAAACTTCAAAAGTGAGAAAAAGGGTATATTTAAACAAAAAGTCCTTGGAGATGTTTAAAATTATGTTGGTATACCTTGTGATATGAACAATATGGCTATACATATTAGGAAAGTGACAAAAGATATATTAAGTGAATCAAGGGAAGGATACCGAAGCTTGATGGTGGTGTGAATTGGTGTAAGATAAAATCAAGGCAAAGAGGGCACGTTACAAATTATATTATGCTAAGAGGGCTAGTGAAACTTTAGAGGCTTATAAGAAATCAAAGAAAGAAGCAAAAAAGGCCGTAAGTAAAGCAAAAACTAAAATTTGGGAGGATTTATATAAAAAAAAAAACTCAACTCAAAAGAAGGTGAAAGAGATATTTTTAGGATAGCTAAAGTTGAAGATAAGAAAACTAAGGATCTTAATTTTGTTAGATGTATCAAAGATGAGGATGAAAAAATTTTAGTGACAAATGATGATATAAAAAATAGACAAAAAAATATTTGTATAAGTTTTTTAATGAAAATAAAGTGTTAGTATTAACTTAGGAGAGTTAGCCAAATCATAAAAGTCTATAAACTATAATTTCTACCACCGTATTCAAAAGAATAAAATCAAAGATGCTCTTAAACATATGAAGGTTAGTGAATCTGTATGACCAGACAATATTCTTGAAGTTTGGAAAATCTTAGAAGATACAAGAATCACTAGAGTCATAAGACTATTTAATGAAATATAAAGAAACCAAAAGATACCCGAGAAATGGAAAGAGAGTACACTTATACCCATATACAAGAATAAGAGAGACATTCACAATTGTGCAAATTATTGGGATATCAAGTTAATAAGTCATACTATGAAATTATGAGAAAGAATTATCAAACGTATGTTAAGACAAATATCGAGTATCATAGAGAACCAATTTAAACTTATATCAGGTAGATCTATTATTGAAGCGATTCACCTTTTGAGACATCTTATGGAATATTTTAGAGAAAAAAGAAAATACCTTCACATCATATTTACTGATCTAGAAAAAACTTACAATAGGCAACCAAAGGATGTTCTTTGAATAATCTTGAAAAAAAAGGTATCTCATTGACATACATAAACCTTATAAGAGACATGTACGATGGAGAGTTGTATTAAAAAAAAGGTATCTCATTGACATACATAAACCTTAAAAAAAAAGTGGTAAATGATGATATAAGAAATAGATGAAAAAAATATTTTTATAAGCTTTTTAATGAAAATAAAGATGTTACTATTAGCTTAAGAGAGTTAGCCAAATTAGAAAAGTATATAAACCATAATTTCTATCGACATATTCAAAAGAATGAAGTCAAAGAGGCTCTTAAACATATGAAGGTTGGTGAATCTTTAGGACTAGATAATATTCTTATAGAAGTTTGGAAAATCCTACAAGAGACAAAAATCACTAGACACATAAGACTATTTAATAAAATATGGAGAAACCAAAAGATGCCCGAGGAATGGAGAGTAGGTACACTTATACCTATATATAAGAACAAGTAAGACATTTAGAATTGTGCGAATTATCAAGATATCAAGTTAATGAGTCATGCTATAAAATTGTGGAAAAGAATTATTGAACATTGTTTAAGACAAGTATCAAGTACAATAAAGAACCAATTTGGATTCATGTCATGCAGATCTACTCTTGAAGCAATTCACCTTTTTAAACGTCTTATAGAATATTTTAAAGAAAAAAAGAAATACCTTCACATGATATTTATTGATCTAGAAAAAACTTATGATAGGGTACCAAGGGAGTTTCTTTGGAGAACTTTGGAAAAAAGAGATATCCCATTGACAAACATTAATCTTATAAGAGACATGTACGATGGTGCAAAAACATGTGTGAGGACTCATGAAGGAATGACAGACTTTTTTGAAGTTAATACTGGGTTACATCAATGATCAACTTAAGTCCATATTTATTTATAATCGTGATCGATGAGTTAACAAAACATATTCAAGTTAAAGTACCTTGGTGTATGTTATTTGCATATGACATTATATTAGTGGAGGAGTCTAAGGAAAAAGTTAATAGAAAATTAGAATTATGGAAAGCAATATTATAAAGTAAAAGCTTCCGACTTAGTAGAACAAAAACAAAATATATGAAACGTAAGTTTGATCATTTGGTTACTTCAAAGGACATAAAAATTAAAAATGGCACAATTTGCATCCCCAAAAAGAAAAGTTTTAAATACCTAGGATCAATTTTCCAGAGTAATGGAAGAATTGATGAAGATGTTACACATAAAATTAATACTGGTTGGTTAAAATGGAGAGGAGCAAAAGTAAAGTTTTAAATATCTAGGGTCAATTTTTTAGAGTGATGAAAGAATTGATGAAGATTTATGCATAGAATTAATGCAGGTTGATTAAAATGGAGAGGAGTATCAGGTATTCTTTATGACAAGAAGATGTCATTAAAGTTAAAAGGTAAATATTATAGCTCAACAATTAGACGTGTCATATTGTACATCATGTACAAAAGATGATCGTAGCAGAAATGAAGATGTTGACATGGATTAGACCATATACATAATGAGGTTATTAGAAACAAATTGGGAGTGGCACCAATAGAGGATAAAATGAGCACCAATAGAGGATAAAATGAGAGAATATCGTTTAAGATGGTTTGGACATATAGAAAGAAGATCAAAGGAAGCGTCTCTAAGAAGGTATGAAAAACTAGATTTTGAAAGTATTAAAAGTGGTAGAGGATGACCACAAGTATTAAAGACACAATAAAGAATGATCTAGCTTATGTTGAGTTAACTGCTAATATATATATATATATATATATATATATATATATATATATATATATATATATAACTGGATGTTGCTTACTTCTAGCTCTTTACTTTTGAGAGCATTAGTAATATTTAGAAAGTTATAAGGATCTTTATAAAAAATAATGTTATAAATATCATACACGACCCTATAACGTACAGGCAGATTTAAAATTATTTTTATAACACTTCATAAAAAACTTTAAAAATCATGAAAAAATTTCTACATGTACCACATGAAGAGACAATGGATTCAATGAAAGAAGACAAATCACATGCCTATATCTCTCTCGAACCTCATTTTAAATTTAGAATAAATATAGAATATATATGGGATTTTTAGAGAGAAAGGAATTGATGTTGAAGAGAGGAAGGGTAGACATGCAAGAGAGCCAAAGAACATGGACTAGAGTTAAACACAATTAAGCTTTGATTTAACAAATATATGGTTTTTGAAACTTGTATCAGTGTGTATCAATATAGTATGGTGCCCATATAGATATGCTTCGTTACTATACGGTCAAAGGTGTATTGCAATACAAATATATGAATCGTATTGGTTTAGGTATCGATATGCATGATATACATATTATATCACACGATACGATACAATTTTTATAATATTGAAAAAAAATGTGTATGATAATTTTATTAAATAACATCTAATCACTCATAATCAAAATTATATTGTACTATGTATATAATATATATATATATATATATATATATATATATATATATATATATATATATATATTACACGTACCTCAATCATATCAATTTAGGTATCGATACACTTATTGTATCGCACAATATTATTTTTATAACACTGAAAAAATATATAGGACAATCTTATTAGGTAGCATCTAATCACTCGTGATCAAAATTATATTGTACTATGTATATAGAGAGATTAGTTTATGCACACATTCATTTGTGCTTAAATATACTTAAGAATCTTAATCGTTTAAATGGTGATATCGACACTTGAGATCCTTATGTCAAAAGTATCAGATGCAATAAATACTTGAATTAAAGATCTCAACCGCCAATCTTGTAAGATGGATGGTTGAGATCTTAAGGTTTTTTTAAGCATTTAACCTTGTGAGCATGTACTCATTTCTCTCTCTCTCTCTCTCTCTCTCTCTCTCTCTATATATATATATATATATATATATATATATATATATATATATATGGTACAATATGGAGGCAGAAGCTATGTGTAACGGGTTAGGCACCGAAAGGTTCTTTCCTTGGTTGGTCATATAAGACACATATAATGCAATCTGCTAGGGAGAGATCTCGAGAGCGACTGCACGAGCCGAAAAAACGTGAAGAGTCGCCGGAATTCGGTAAGAAAATCCTCATTTTTATTTTTGTCAAATTTCTCATTTTTAGTTGCTAAAACAGAGTTAGATAATAGGGCTTTTGTTTTTTCATGCTAAACCTTCAAAAACAAACCTTATTATGCAAAAAATCGGCTCAAAACAAGCGTAGATTCATGAAAATTTTCTCAAATATGAGTTACTATTTTTCATGAATTTTCTGGCAAAAATGATACCGTCGACAACCATTGATGGATTGGGTTGGAAGAAGAAGAGCAAGCAATAGGTTGAGGACCATCGTCATCGAAAATCGGTGAAATCGATGCCGAAAAATTATGAAAACCGACCCTTTTGGGTGTGTCCCTCATTTCCATGTCATGTTGGACACGACGTGTTGTGTCAGATACAATGTGCCGTATCTAAAATGTCATGAATCGACATTGGTTTATGTCGATTTCATTCAAAGAGTTTCATTGCAGAAGATTGAAGAAAAAGATGGCATTCATTCATTCTTGAGTTTCTCACAGAATCAGCTCCTACACTGGGCAATCATCTCATTTCTTTTCTTGATTAGTTACAGCCTTAATGAATCCCTAATTTTATACTAAACATAATCTAACTTAAAATACACAATTACCCCTAAGTATAGGACATAGTTCCCAATGGATCTGATCCAAATCCATTGGTCCAAACACGACACTCACTTAGACACTAAACACGATATTTATTTAGACCTTTGACATGACATTAACAAAATACAACACATTAACAGTTCGTGTAATATCCTCGTGTCCCATGTTAAGAACTAGTTTTGTGCCAAAACAAGTTCTGTATCGGGTTTTGTGTCGAAAATGGGTTAAGTTTGAGTCGTGTCTTAAAATGGGTTTATAGGTTAGAAACAAGACCCATGTCAGTAGTTACAGGTTTTGTGTTGACACGGTGACACAAGCTACCTATTGTATCACTCATTTCATATCAGATATGGATCTGGGTATCATGTTGGATCTTGAATAACTTAAACAGATCCAGATACGGGTTTAGGTAATTTTAGGGTCATTTGGGATCCGATTCGGATATGGTTTATTGCGTCGAACTCGTAATTCAATAAATTCTAATATCTTAATTATCTATAATTGTTTAGAGATTAAAATTTGAAGAATTTGTGGTGATAAGGGTGGCCCAACAACTTGAGGACTAAATCTTAGCGCTCCTTCAGGTAGGGGGTTATGCATTCTTTTACGAAACCATGCTAGAAGTGATTTTACTTGTTTTAGATAGATTTAAGCAATGTTTATGAAATGTTATTCGCAATTATGGGTTATTTGATATAGTTTTTTTCAAATATAACATGTTTATGATATTGATTGATAAAGAGCATGTTTTGATATGCATGTGTTGTATGAACATGGTATTTAAATGTTATATGAATTTGGTTTTAGATATTCATGAATATGGATATGAATTGTGAATGTGATGAACTGTAATTAGTTTTAGAAATATAATGATGTGTGAATATATAAGTCATGCTTGTGTGGTTTGTGTGTGGCTTGTAGAGACTTGCAGGTCCCTTAAGTGATTCGGCTTGGGGCGAATACAGGGTGTGTTTTCGGGCACTCTGTCATGAGAGTCGGCGTGGTTACCGTCGTGAACGGGGTTACCGAGTTCAAGTTAGGGAGTGTCGGACGACTCCCGTGACCTTTGGGGCAGACAAAATATGAATTGTAATTATCAAAACTAATGATGTGTGCGTGTGTGTAAGTATATGCGTATGAATTTGAGATAATGATTTGAAGGTAATTGTGCTTTGCTATGAAATGGTTGTGAAACTATGCATGCTTTTAGTATGATTTCTGTTTAAAGATGTTTAACCTCCCTACTGAGCTGTGTATAGAAGCTCACCTCATTGTTTTACAACTCATCATGAAGCTAGCACTTTGAAGGCACACGGAGTAGAGTAGGAGTTGGATAGAGCTGTATTTTTATTTTAGATGGTATGATAAGTGTTAAACGATTTATTACGTCTTGCTATTCGGAGTTATTGTTAGGTGAGCCTCGCACTATTTTGGACGTATTGTTTAGAACTTCGATATGAATATTTATTTCAGTTAGATATTTTATGGAATTTGAATTAAATTAGTATTGTATTTGGTTACTGCTCACCATCACACCCGCGTGAGAACCGGCCACGTGGCATCGACTCGGGCCAGGTCGTGGTCGCGACCCAAGCGGGTGTGACACTATGCACATGTCGAATTCATAGATTTCAACTTGTGGGTCAACTCCTAACCGGGTCAGCTATTGCTCATTGTGCGGTTCCTACGTTTAAGTTAGGAAGTTCACGCAATGGGTTAAATTCGGGATGTAAATTGATAGTGTTGTATATATATATATATATATATATATATATATATATATATATATATATATATATATATATATATGCCAAGTATGCAATCTAATTCTCGGATCCATGAACCCAATTACAATGCATCTCTTCACATTTGGTATTGGCGTTTCATGTCTCCACTCAAATCCAACAAAATTGAACCTTGTGACACACTAAGTGGGTTTGCCATGTAGATTCTTACTCATCATCATGCTATATGGTGTCACATTACTACTTCATTTTGGAAAAATAAGATCATATTTTATTGTTTGCTTATTCACCATATAACTTCTTGCAAATAACTCACTAGAGTTTCATCTACGTGCATCTTTTATGTCTAATTCATCTTCAAAGTATCTCGCTAATTTATCCTTGGTCATGCCATGCTAATTTTATCGTTGCCAAATTCATAGGCACACGCAGCGAGAACATTAGCTCAATGGTAGGGCACTCTAGAGCCTTTGCTGTTGTCCGGGAGTTCGACTCCCAGAGGATGCATGTGTGTGTTAGGATTAGACCTCCTCTTGTAAACAAAAAAAAAAAATTATTGAGCATATAGCATTTCCTTACATTGTTATACATCTATTTAGCAGCTTTATTTTTGTCATTATCATCTTAATATGTTTATTTATGATGTTCTTGTTCGGGCACTAAGAGTCTTATTGCACTCATAGCTCCTCAACGGTAGGACTCTCAATTTCCATGCTACCGTGGCGGGTATGATTGCTGAGGAGGTGCACGTGTGTAGGTGTTTTAGGCTTTGGCCTCCCTTTGTACCACAAGGGAAACAGTCTTATCATTTTATAAAATACATGCATCCTCACACACACACACACACACACACACACACATATATATATAAAGAGAGAAAGAGCTAATAGACAACCTCTCATGCTAAATATTATTTTATTATCATCACCATTCATAAATCTCATGGTGGTCAAGGCACTTATCTTGCATCACATTTAATATACTTACGTACATTAGATGACATGAATTCGTGTGTCGATGTTGATAGACAGCTCAATCTATATTATTTGTGTCATCATACACACAATGTAGATTGTCTAATAAAATTTGACATGAGAAACTGTCTTCTATATCCATATAAATGATCTCATTTTGGCACCAATTATTTGTATGTTATTTCACATTTTCAATACGGTTATTCAAATTCAAAATCCCAACGTCTTCTAAATAGGTGGACAATAATGCCTATTAAAGTCCGAGTAGATAGGAAATCATCTCTATCTATCTATCTATCTATATAGATATAAGGTAGTAATAAGTGTATGTTGTTCAATGCATAATCTTCATAAATATTTTTATTGTTCAATAGTAGAGATTTTAATTAAAATATTATTATATTTTACATTTAATGCACATGAACAAAAATGTTTGATTACCCTAATCATTAATATAAAAAATCGAATGATAAAAATATTTACATAAGATTATGCATAAAAAAATATTTTATATATATATATATCAAAACCAAATGCGAATTCAATTAGTTGAATACTGGATTACTTGGATATGCTATACACATTGCGAGCGCAATTCAGAATCGTCATGCAGCTCAGTATAGTTATTTTTCACTACAATCATTTTCTTTTTGAGTGCAGTGACTAAAGACGCATGCACAGGCCAGGTATCAAACTCATGACCAAGTACTTGTGGGTGTTCCCCCTAACCAGGTAAAAGATATTGTTCCTCGTCACAATCTTTTGCATGTGATGCGTTTGTCGAACTAGTGTTGGTAAGAAGGTGTTTGATTGCAAGGCCAGGACTAAGGAACTATAACCCTAGTTTAAATTTCAGCGCCCCCCCCAGGTTGGTCATTAATGAGTCTCATAATTGAGTAAAAAATGAGATTGTACGATCTTACTTTTTCAACATACACGGAGGCCTAAGATTGTTTACTATGAGAATTGAAACCGTAGTCATAATCAAACACTCCCTAAATGAACCGTGCTGGATCCAAAACTGAGACTCACCCATTTCGGTTCTGGTTTCACCTTTTACAAAACCTGAACTGGATTCAAACCGGAACTGCTGGTTCTGGTATTTTGTTTAAAAATTTTCTTATAAATTTAATTTTTTAATACAATTTTAGGTTACGAGTTAACTGAAAATGGATATGTCTATGAGTATGCATACCACGGGAATTGAACTCACACTGATCATGTGGTCGAGCCAAACTGCAACCATATGAGCGGTTCATAAACATCATGAATATTATATCCAACAACCAGATTTCACGTCGGCTGGCAATATAGGGCATTAAAGTAGGAGCATTGAATAAATCCATTACCAAAAATGGTTGGCTTTCTGAATTTTGATTAAAATGGTCCTAAAAGGAACCTTCTTGTATGAACCTATTAAATGTAATTATTTAATTCCAAATTATCGTTCAAAAAAATACTTATTGATATTGTTGACATCATTAATGATGAAATCGCCCTTACTCCAATCAAAGAATTATTCTTTTGAGAATACGAAAAATTTCAGTAAAGATACACTTTTGTTTATTTATTTTGGGATGGCTCATATTAGCAGCAAACTTAACTTTTCTATTTTCTTTAGGAAAAATACAAAAGCTGAAGCAATTAGTGGTTCAAAAGAAGACGTAAGATATGCAAGTTTGTCCTTTTTTGTAAATAAATCTCTTTCTAGGGTGGCGGACCGGCGGCGCCGTGGTTTGAGTTGTGTCCGTGTCATGTCATTTCGTGTTCTTGTTAGAAACAAGTTTACTGAACACAACCCGTTTTTGTTGGTGTTACTTTTGGAGGAACCAAACGTAGACTTTTGAAGTTGTGCTCGTGTTAAGTGTTGCATTTTCAACCACTTCGTGTTTTATGTTGTGCATATGTTGTATCAATTGAACTTCGATAGGAAACGGGTGAAAACATGCACGACTTAATCTTTTCGTGTTAGTTTTGGTGGACATAAAGTGGACTTTTCAGGTAATTTCATGTCAGGTTTCACCAACTGTTTGTGTTGCGTGTTGTGGTCGCGTCAAATCATTTTCAACTTTGTGTTACAAGTAAATAAACCTAAACACGACCTAATCCTTTTGTGTTTCTTTCAATTGAACTTCCGTGTCATGTTCGTGTTGGGTGTTCAACTAATACATTTTCAGTGAGAGTTTATGGAAAATGGGGCTTGAAATATGGAAATATTGCACAAAAGCGTGGGCCTTTTAAATAAAATAAAACAACAGTGAAGACCAATCACCTTGCAAATGCATCATTAAAAGAGAGCATATGACTACTAGCCCTCAAACTAGAACCACCCTGAAACTAGTAGTTTAGGACAACCGGGTCCGGGCTGGTTTGGTTACCGGTTCCAAGTTCTACGGTAACTGAAACCGATCATATCTAAGTGAGTCTCAACCTAACCGTGGGAGTTCCCAATTTTGGTTTGATTCTGATTTTAGTTCGTCCAGGTCTAGGGTGACTTTAGTTTGGTGCAACCCGATCGGGTCCAAACCGACCATCTCTAGCTAGAAGGGACTTTGAATCCATTCCATATGAAAGGAGTCACCAAAATATGGGGTGTTGCTCTCCTATCTGCTATTCAATTTACTATTGAAGAGAAGAATTTATTCATTTTTTATAGTGCAAATATATTTCATACCTTTTAATCCAGCTTGAGGTAAAAATCAAAATCAACCCACATAGTTGAATGACAAGTCCACTTTAGGAAGGGGTGAAGCATGCACCTCATCAGATATTTGAAAAATATAAAAGGAACCACGGTTTCAAAATACAAGTGAGCCTCACCCAAAATACAAATGCACCTCACTCTAAAAAGTGAATATGAATACCTCATGGAAGTTGAACTCGCAAGCGAGCATCATGCGAGTTGAGAGCCTTGCCAGATGAGCCATCTCTCGCCAGTCTAAACCAACCTTTCTTGACCAAGCTGACGGTGGTGCATTTCAGATTATAATGATGGCTACTTTGTTTATTTAAAAAGATAGAGGTGCAAACTTAGGAGGTAGGAGGATGAAATGCTGCCCAAAATGTAAAAAGAGAAACTTGTAGGGGCTACATGCAAAAAAAAGAAAAGTTACGGACGGGGCGCTCGAAATGCGCTCCCTGCTCTCCATCGCATAATCAAGGTGGCATGCGTTGCAATATTTCTAAACTCTAAGGGGATTTTGTTAAGGGAAAGGAAAAAGTAGCGGCCGGATTTTCTCATCCAAATTGCTTCTCCGAGCCTTCCCTCTTGTTGGCATATTTCTTTTCTATTTATTTTAAAGGAAATAATAAATCATAACCCTAAATCTTATCAAGTATCCGAGAATGCACCTAAAATTACAAGATAACCATATCGCATCACGAGAATCTGACTAATTTTCGAGAAGCACCCTCTCTCAACATTGCAAGGATGATGATACGGCTCAGACCAAACCATGTGGCAGCTGACGTGGTATTCAACTGGGACCCACGTGTAAGGAAGAGAATGGTGAGAGAAATAAGGGTAAAGAGAGAGGGGGAGACTCCTTTTGAATGAGTCTCTGTCTACACACTCGGCCTTTTAGGCTAGCTTTATGAACCGCAAAGCTAACAAATACCAAGCAAAAAAAAGCGTTGAAAAAGCAGAGGCCGGTAAATAGAGAAAGAGACGGTTGAGAAGGGCGAGTGAGAAAACGCTCTCGTTTTAGAAAGAGGGAGAGAGGCATTCTCATTTTAGAGAGAGAGACCCTTTCTTGCGAAGGGTAGTTGATGAGAGAGAGAGAGAGAGAGAGAGAGAGAGAGAGAGAGAGAGAGAGAAAGAGAGGGGGAGGGGGGAGAAGGGGGGCATATTAGTGAGAGAGGTCCATCAGGAAGGATGATATTGGTGCAAAGAGAGGCTGCACGTAGAAGGGTGAACTGATAAGAGAGAGAGAGAGGGAGAGCAATGTGAGACCAGTGACCCCTGGAATGCATCAAAAGAAATCGGAATTGCAGATACGAACAGAAAGCAGAGGTGTTTCCTCCGGTTTCAGCCGAACGCCGCCTCTCCACAACCACCAAGCAGCGTCCTACGACCACCAGCAGCAGCAAAACAAGAATGAAACCCTAATCTCAACACCCCACAAGAGGGCAATGATATCTTCCCCTTCTTCCCTCTCTCGCTCCCAAACCTTCTCTTCCCTCCCAATCACCCACAAACCCACTAGAACCCATGCTGCCGGCGTTTCCGCTACCGGTTCTGCCAAAACCGCCGCCAAGTTCTTCCGCCTCCTCCGCCGTTTATCTTCTCACCACCATTACTATCATCATCATCTGAAACCTCGATTCCTCCTCCCTCCTTCCCTCATAGTCGCCGTTCCCGCCTTCTGGTGGCTCCTCAAATCCTCTCCGTCCGATCTCGGCCTCTGGTTCGACTTCCTTTCAGCCGTTGCCTTCGCTGCCGCCCTCCTCCTCTCCTTCCGCTTCTCCTTCCCTCGCCTTTCTCTACTCAGCCACCTCATCAAACCAGTTTCCTCCCTCCTCCCTTTCTGCTGTCGCTCCCCGAGGCTCAAATCCTCGCACCCCGTTCGGTGGACGATCGGCTCGAAGCTGAAATCGGAGAAGGTCGCCGGCGTCGGGATCGGTGCGAAGGACGGGGTTATCGTTTACAGCAACGGCGACGTCTACGAGGGAGAATTCCACCAAGGGAAGTGCTCCGGGAGCGGCGTGTACTATTATTGTATGAGTGGTCGCTACGAAGGGGATTGGGTCGATGAGAAGTATGACGGCTACGGTGTCGAAACGTGGGCTAGGGGGAGTCGCTATAGAGGGCAGTACAGGCAAGGATTGAGGCATGGGTATGGCGTTTACCGGTTTTATACCGGCGATGTTTACGCAGGTGAGTGGTCGAATGGGCAGAGTCATGGGTGTGGAGTTCATACTTGTGAGGATGGGAGCAGATACGTTGGGGAATTCAAGTGGGGAGTCAAGCATGGCCTTGGTCATTACCATTTTAGGTAGAGCAACGAGCCCTCCCCCGGCACTCTCTCTCTCTCTCTCTCTCGTTTGAATTTTTCCTTGTTTTTTTAAAATTGATGGTTTTGATAATTCGCGTGATTTAAAATTGGGTTCTCTTGGTTTCTTGATTGAGCGATGGAACTTTCTTGGTTATATTTGTGCTTGTGTTTTCCTTTGTTTGATTTATTTAGGAGGCTGCTTGAGATATTGTAAACTGGGCTGGTTGGTTTGTGCATTGATTTCATTGTTTTTAATAAAATTATTGATAAAATTGCTTGATTGAATGGACACTTGCACTCGGGTTTTATGCAAAATTTTGTGGGTTTTAATCTTGCTTGTGGGTTTCATGTATGAAGAATGTTAACCACTTCTACAACGTATTTGGTAGGATGTGCCATTCGGTGGAGATGCTCCTCAATAAAGAAATAAGTGACTACAGGATCAATAGTTAAAGGGCATGTACTTTCTTTATTAAAAAAGTTCCTTAAATATCCATCAGTTAGGTTGGATGGTTGAAGAGCTGATGACTAGTCCCCTGCTGTTAAGGTCCTGTTGGTTGGGAAACTGTGCAGTGCATGTGGTTATATCATAGGATGGTTAGGTGAATGCACCTATTTAAAATCTCAACCCCCTTAGCTGCCGATAGTTTGACAATACTTGCTTCTGTTCATATGTTTGCACCAATTTGTCTTTGTGATGTATTCATCCTTCAGCATATGTACATGCTATATTTTAGCACATTTTGGATGGTAGGTGTGCGAACTACCTTTATCTTTTTCCACCCACTTTGTTGCTCCTATTTCTTTGTATTGTCCCCCAAATTCTTTTTTCGGTAAAGCTTTTAATCGCAGAAAAGTGACAGCTTCTGAAATGGTTGTTTTCAATGGTTTCACTTATACAGGCATTATTGCATCAAATCACCATGTTATGGCACCTGCACTACAAGTTTAATCATGCAGAGTCGTGATCTTTTGACACCCCATGCAAAGGTGGCAGATCATGGATTAAGAACTTATCCTTAAATCACCGCTTTAATAACTTTATGATATTATCTTTTCAAATGCAAATGACATGATCCAATGTGTAATGTATCATCATCCTGGGAGTTGTTGGATGGAGAGGTTTGGCACTAAGCTCACCGATTCAGTAAATTCACCCTCATAGAAAGTACTTTTACTGAAATGTCCCTAGACAGTGCGGATCTGCCAATAATCGTTAAGAAAGGGCATAAAGAAGTCATTTTATTTTGTGAATGATAATAAGAAGTTAAGAACTGCTTCTTCTTTCTGAAAACGAATCAAAAAGTTATTGTGGTGAATGAGTATAGGTCTGTAAAACATTACTACATACTATTAGATATTCTAAAATAGAATTATATGATATACAAACTTTCCATTTTAACTAGGTGCTGATAGGTGCTCGGCTACATCTAGATGCATATAGCAGCCTAGGCAGGAATCCGGGTAAGATTTTGACTACCAAGCATCCCATAGACCATGTTATTAGTTTTTTGTTGTTTCTAGTTTTACAAGATTCTTTTTTATTTATCCTTCACCCTGGTTTGACTTAGGGCCCTGGTGTCCAAGTGGCCATTAGTGCTACTGGCACATGTACATGGTTGCTTCTACTGGGGCACGGAAACCTCCTTACCTGTGCCAGTAGTGGATAGTGGATACTGTGGGAGAGTTTAACTATCTAGTGTCCCATACACCGGTGTGTATATTGTATTCTTTTGGTTTTATAAGATTTTTATTACTTCATATTATAATGAAAAGATTCCCATTGGTGCCTGATTGGTCATTTAAAGCAGTTGTTTCTTTGTAGTACAGTTGATGAGTACTTGGTGTGTCCATGCTTTCACAGTCCTTGGTGGATTTGAAAGTGTGGAATCACTGTTGCAGCAGATTTTTGATTGAATGTGATCCCACTGGGAAATGTCCAAGAGTGTAGCCTTCTATTTGATTTGCAGTTCCATGAGTATGATGTAGTTTGATTAGTGTATAGACTCATCACTCCAGAAGGCCTTGTTTCTGCACGAAGAAGGTAGAAATGTCGATGGCAACTGAGAATAAAAAATATATTGTTACTGGTTAAAAGGGGAACTACTTGTACGTGTGTGATGTGTAGACTCAGCCAAGCTGGTCTTTATTTAGATAGTTGGTGGAAATGATAATAATATCAGCCATTAGTTAAAGAAAGAATGACTTTAGCCTTTAGTCTTTCTGTATGCCTGATTGCATATTGCTTTCAGTTTCAATTTGTGTCACGAAGTTCTTTCCAGCTTTTTTTGGGGTATCCGATATAGTCTGTGATTCTTTAGGAAAAATCCTGTCTTTACTAAGTGTATATCTTCCTGTTAATACCATAGCAGTAGAAGCTCCCTTAATCTTTGTTACTTGGACACTGAAAGGTGTTAGTGTCATGCATTTCATGGAGCATAAAATAATTTGCGTTTTCAACATGGTTGAAAAATATACTCGACAAACAGTAATGTACTCAATAAACGGTAAACATGGTGTCTTAGTATGGAGATAAACGCTTTGGCTTCTCAGAGGTGTTGAGGTAACTTGGCATTTGAAAGTATCTTGAATTTCAAACGACTTGATGAAGTTTCAGCTTCCCTGCATGCATTCTTAGAAAAAATAAAAGAAGTTCTCATATCCTTTTTTCAACCTCCTCCACGCTACCAGTTCAAATGTCTGCTTTGTCTTCTCCAATTTCTGTATTGCAATTTCCCTTTGTCACATTTTCTCGTATTGTATTGTTTATATAATGCTTTGTTTGCTAGCTTGTTGAATACAACAACAACAACAACTAATCCTTTTCCCATACTAGACAGGGTCGGCTAGATGGATTCTTTGTTTCCACATAGCCCTATCATGTGCCATGTTAGCAGTTAACTCACAATAAGCTAGATCATTCTTTATTGTTTTTTTCCATCACTTTTGTGGTTGTCCTCTACCTCTTTTAATACTTTCCAAATTTAGTTTTTCATATCTTCTTACAGGTTCTTCTTTTGATCTTCTTTCTATATGTCCAAGCCATCTTAAACGATACTCTCATTTTATTCTCTATTGGTGTCACTCCTAATTTGTTTCTAATAACCTCATTATGTATCCGGTCTTTTCTTATATGACCACTCATCCATCTCAACATCTTCATTTCTGTCACATACATCTTTTGTACATGTTGATGATTAACTGCCCAACACTCAGAACCATAAAACATGGTAGGTCTAATTGCTGCTCTATAATATTTACCTTTTAACTTTAATGGTATCTTCTTATCACAAAGAATACGTGATGCTTCTCTCCATTTTAACCAACCAGCATTAATTCTATGCGTAACATCTCCATCAATTCTTTTGTCACTCTGAAAAATTGACCTTAGGTATTTAAAACTTTTCTTTTGGGAGATACATTGTGTGCCAATTTTAATTTTTATGTCCTCTGAAATAACCAAATGATCAAACTTATATTTCATTTATTCTGTCTTTGTTCTACTAAGTCGAAGGCCTTTGCTTTCTAATGTTTCTCTCCATAGTTTCAATTTTCTATTAACTTTTTTCTTAGACTCCTCCACTAACACAATGTCATTTGCAAATAACATACACCAAGGTACTTCATCTTGAATATATTTTGTTAATTCATCAATCACCATTATAAATAAGTATGGACTTAAAGTTGATCCTTGATGTAACCCAATATTAACTTCAAAGAAGGTTGTCATTCCTTCATGAGTCCTCACACATGTTTTTGCACCATTGTACATGTCTCTTATAAGGTTAATGTATGTCAATGGGATACCTCTTTTTTCCAAAGTTCTCCAAGGAACCTCCCTCGGTACCCTATCGTAAGCTTTTTCTTGCTAGCTTGTTAAATGCGTTTGTGAAATGCTTTTTCTTTGTGGTTCTTCCCGATTTAGCTTCTGACATGTAAACCTACTATTTACTTTTCATATCTTGTTTTCATGGGAGGATAATGATTCCTTTGCACATGTACGCCAAGCTGTTAGTTTACATTTGATTTTTTCATAATTAATGCCCTCAACTCCATTTTTTATCATATTATTGCAATTTTCATCTTTTCTTCCGTGTATTCTGTTATCATAATGTCCTCTACCACTTTTAATACTTTCAAAATCTAGTTTTTCATACCTTCTTAGAGACGCTTCTTTTGATCTTCTTTCTATATGTTCAATCCATCTTAAACGATATTCTCTCATTTTATCCTCTATTGGTATTATTCCCAATTTGTTTCTAATAATCTTATTATGTATACAGTCTTTCCTTGTATGATCACTCATCCATCTCAACATCTTTATTTTGCCATACACATCTTTTGTACATGTTGATTATTAACTATCCAACACTTGTAACTATAAAATATGACAGGTCTAATTGCTGCTCTATAATATTTACCTTCTAACTTTAGTGATATCTTCTTGTGCTCCTCTCCATTTTAACCAACCTGCATTAGAATAATCTATGTGTAACATCTCTATCAATTCTTCCATTACTACGAAAAATTGACCCTAGGTATTTAAAACTTTCCTTTTGGGGATGCAATGTATGCCAATTTTAATTTCTATGTCATTTGAAGTAACCAAATGATCAAACTTACATTCCATATATTTTGTCTTTGTTCTACTAAGTCAAAAGCCTTTACTTTTTAATGTTTCTTTTCATAGTTTCAATTTTCTATTAACTTTTTCCTTAGACTCCTCTACTAATGCAATGTCATCTACAAATAACAAACACCAAGGTACCTTAATCTTGAATATGTTTTGTTAACTAATAAATTACTTTTATAAATAAGTATGGAGTATGGACTTAAAGTTGATCATTGATGTAACTCAATATTAACTTAAAAGAAGTGCTTCATTCCTTTATGAGTCATCATAAATGCTTTTGCACCATTGTACATGTCTCTTATAAGGTTTATGTATATTAATGAGATATGAGATACTTTTTTCTCCAAGGTTTTCAAAAAAATATCTCTGGTACCTTATCATAAGCTTTGTCTAGATCAATAAATATCATGTGAAGGTCTTTATTTTTTGCTCTAAAATGTTCCAAAAGACGTCTCAAAATGTGAATCACTTTAATAGTAGATATGTTTGGCATGAATCCAAATTGGTTCTTTGTTGTAGTCGATACTTGTCTTAACCCACGTTCGATAATTATTTTTGCTCATTAACTTGATACCTCGATAATTCGCATAATTCCGAATGTCTTCCTTGTTCTTGTATATAGGTATATGTGTACTCGCTCTTCATTCCTTAATATCTTTTGGTTTTTTCAACCAAGTTATTCTTGTCTCTCATAGGATTTTTCAAACTTCTATAAAAATATTATCTAGTCCTATAGATTTACCACCCTTCGTATGTTTGAGAGCCTCTTTAACTTCATTCTTACGTCAGTTTAAATTGTGGGTTATGTACTTTTTTGATTTAACTAATTCTCCTAAGTTAATACTAACATGTATATTTTTATTAAAAAACTTATAAAAATAAAATTTCTATCTATTTTTTATATTTGTCACTAGAATTTTTTCATCCTTATCTTTGATGCATCTAACAAAATTAAGATCCTTAGTTTTCTCGTCTCTAGCCCTAGCTATCTTAAAAATATTTCTTTCACCCTCTTTTGAGTTGAACTTTTATATAAATCCTCTCAAATTTTAGCTTTTATTTGAGTGACTACAATTTTCACTTCTTTCTTTGCTTTCTTATAAGCCTCTAAAATAGGATAATATAATTTGTAACATGTTCTCTTTGCCTTGATTTTATCTTGCATCACTTCACTCCACCACCAAGCTTCTATTTATGATGGGACGCCTTCCTTAGATTCACCTAATACATCTTTGACCACTTTCCTAATATGTATAACCATGTTATCCCATGTATCACAAGGTATACCAACATAATTCCAAGAATCTTCTTGCTTATGATGTTCCATCGTTTAGTGTGAATAGCTCGATGCACTCTTTTATTCTTTATCCATGTTTTTATTTGTAAATCCATAACTAAAAGTCGATATTGGGTGGTTAAGCTTTCGCTTGGAATTACCTTGCAATCTTTATAACACACTCTATCTTTTTTTCTACAAATAAAGTAATCAATTTATGTTTGTGATAAGCCACTCTTATAAGTAATTAAGTGTTCATCTCGTTTTTTGAAGATTGTATTGACTATAAAAAATCAAATGCCATAGCAAATTTTAAAATCTCCTTACCTTCCTCATTTATATCCTCAAAACCAAAGTTTCCATAAATACCTTTATATCCTAATGTCTCTTTATTGACATGCCCATTTAAGTCTCTTCCTAAACAAATGATCTTCCTTTGTCGAATTCTTTGAATCACCTTATCCAACTCTTCCCAAAAGTTGTCTTTATACTATCTTCTAGTCCTACTTGGGGTACGTAAACACAAACTATATTCAAAACCTCTACTCTTAGTACTAATTTCAATGTCATGATTAAATTATTGTATCGTATATCTATTACACTATCCTTTAAATCGAGCCTTTTCCTTTTCTGAGTACCATAATTTTAAACCTTGTATCATCAATCTCCTTTGTTTTTTCTCTAATCCACTTTGTCTCTTATAAATATAGAATATGAATCTTTTTACGAATCATAGTATCTACAACCTTCATTAGTTTATCAGGCAATGTTTCGATGTTCCAAGAACCAATATAAATATGATTATTTAAGACTAGCTTCCTTACCCTCCACATCCGTCCATATTTAAAATGCAAAGACCCTCTCTACAATTTGTTCACTACATTCGGATGATAATGTAGTAAGACTAACTTCTTTATCCATACCTGTCAATGATGTGGGAACCCTTTGTTTAATTGATTCACTACATTCGGGCAAAAATGTAGAGGTCTACAATTGATTCACTACATCCGCAAAAATGTAGATATTTTTACTTACTTTTCACTATATTTGGGTTCTAGACTGCGATACTAAGAGAGATGCCCCAACGCAACGATCATAATTTATATATTACATGGTATAAAAATCCGACAAAGTTTTACGTTGGTTGTCGGAAGCCTAACACAACCCTTCTTTTTTATCCGGGCTTGAGACCGGTCATGCAAGAGTAGTCCCTTACCTAAACCTAATATACATGGTAATATTATGTACGTTAGTACTTTTACATTCTTAAATATTTGAGAAAATCGTGAATCTAATTAGTGCACGAACCCATCAATCACGCAGAAATGGGGACACATATGCTGGAGAATATTTTGCAGACAAGATGCATGGCTTTGGAGTTTATCGTTTTGCAAATGGTCATCGATATGAGGGAGCCTGGCACGAGGGTAGAAAGCAGGGGCTTGGAATGTACACATTCAGGAATGGGGAAGCACAATCAGGGCATTGGCAAAATGGCAGCCTTGATATACCAAGTACTCAGAGCACTCATCCTGGGTCTCCTATTGCTGTTAATCACTCAAAGGTGCTGAACGCAGTGCAGGTAAAGGAGTTATTCTTACTATAGCCCAAATGCAGTTGTGTGTGTGTGAGAGAGAGAGAGGTTTAATTACTGAATGATCAAAATGGCTTTTACAGGGTATACTTGAATTTAACTAATGATTTCTCTCTAACAGGAAGCACGACGAGCAGCAGAAATGGCGTACGATGTGCCAAGAGTAGACGAGAGGGTGAACAAGGCAGTCACAGCAGCCAACCGGGCAGCTAATGCTGCTAGGGTGGCAGCAGTCAAAGCTGTGCAGAAAAGAATGCACAAGGATGATATGCCAGCTCAGATGGTGTGAAATCTCCTCACACCATCGAAGGTTGCTGCTGCAAACCATTAGATATTTGATGAAGGCTCTGGTTAGTGAAGGGAAGACAGTCATCAAGGTTCGGCTTAGTCCCTCGCAAACTTTTTGAGAGTATACTAGCTAACAAGTCTATGCTAATAAGCAACCCTTGTCCGGGTGTTGAGCAAGTTAGTCTCTCTTGTTTCTTTGTGTAATCTGTAAATAGAATCAGAGGGGAGCATCAAATCGGTGACTCAACCAATGGCGGCATGTACGTGCAGGGTTGTGACCTTTGTCTTTCTTTTTACAGTTTTCTCTTCCCATGTAAAGAGTATTAGATGAATGCTGGTGCCAGGTAAAACCTTACCCAGTAATATGTTGTATGTGTAAGGGTCAATAGTGTCGACAACTCTGAATCTTTTGGTTATTCATAGCTCTTCATACTGCACTTCTCTTCTTCCTATTTTTCATCTGTTGACTCCTCTAAATTGCCTCTCGAGAGGTTGAAACATCCACAGAAAAGATGACTGGACCGCATAAAGCTCGGTACATAGGGCCCTGTCGAACCCATCCTGCATTTGAAAAATGTTCCCTCGAACCGGTACTGGCCCTCTTACCAGTCTCAAGGTTCAAAACCTGCACCTGACCCTCTTGAAGCCGCCCTCCCGCCCTCGCCCTGCTCCAACCCTTTTATGTTGGGTTAGAAAAGCGTCTTGGCCATGTTGCTTTCATTGCAACTCTATCCTATAATAAAAGGTAATAGTTGAGAAGCAAAGCGTGAGATTTTCCTCACTTGTTTTTTCCTGGAATCCAGTGCCTGATAATTAAATTTTGCCTCCCTAGGCTGTAAATATAAAGCTCACTGGTACCAAGGTATAAAATATGATAAGGGAACAAAGGGAATAAATCTATCTGCCTTCTTTGACTTCGTGATAGCTTGATAGCTAACCTCCCTCACATGGGCTGAATAATCTGTGTTTTTGTACACTGAAAATCAGTTAAGACAAAAAAACTATGGTTTAGGATTCTGGTCCAAAGCCGATATACAAGATTGGGTCTACCAATCTGTATATAAGTTTAAATGTTTAGCATGTGAGATGATCTAATGTCAAAGACTAATTTTAATCTTGGACGATGTCACACCAGAAGAGACTATTAAAGTTGGAAGGTAGGTATTATAGAGAAGTAGACTCATTATATTATATTGTTTTAAGTGGTCACACAAGGAAAACCAATATACATAATGAGTTAGAAATAAATTAGAAACGATACAAAATGAGATAAAATAATTTTAGATACATAAAAAATGATCAAAAGAAGTTTCAATAAAAAAGTGTGAGAAAGTAGATTGTGAAAACGGTAAAAGAAGAAGAGAAAAACTAAAAAAGTATTAGTAGAAAATAATGATCTAGTTTACATCGAGTTAACTATTAGCATGACACATGATCGAGCTTTATGAAAATAAAAAATCAATGTAGCGGACTCCATCTAGTATAGAAAAAGGGGTAGTTGTTGTTGGATAAACATGTTATAAAGGTTAGCATTTAAGTGTCATGAGTTGAAACTGGAGGGGCTTAGCCTCACTGGGTGATTGCGGCCGGAAAGGGCCTGGGTTGCCATACAACTTTATGGGTAGTTGGAGTTCAATTCTTGGTGGCGTTTTTTTTATCACATACCTTAAGCTCTGGACAGGCCATGGGTCAAGGGTACTTAAATTCAGGGTTTTACGTTCTCAGCCGTGCTACTTAAGTCTCATGCAATTGCCTTGAATTGAACAAATAGAATTAAATGACGAAAAAAGGGTAAAATTGGAGGTGCTTGTTGTAGCTTATGGAAGTAGACACGTCAAGTTTGGAACAGGACCAGCGGTTTCAACCTAAACCGAACCAAGATGGAAAAAAGGGTAAAATAGAATTATCGAACACACACAATGCGATCGAGTAGTGTTCATCTTTGGGTGAATGTATGGCTTTTGCTGATGAGTCTACAGTAGGGGTTCTTGTGGCCGGGTTTACATTGAGTCTAGACTCGATCCGGGTTTACATTGAGTCTAGACTCAATCTCAGTGAACCAGTATAATCAAATTCTCATTTTGGGGAAAAGATGAAGCATACCGTTACTGAGTCCAGTTTGGTTCGATCACCCGACGAAGATTCATAACCACCATCTTATCTTCATCTTGGTTCTCCATTTAGGACATCCACTTTTTTCTTTCTTTTTTGTTACAAGAGGAGGCTGAAGCCTAACACACACACATGCATCCTCTGGGAGTCGAACTCCCCACCAGCAGCAACGGTACTAGAGCGCACGGTAGTTGAGCTAACGCTCAGGATGCAATTACTTCCGCTTTATATCAAGTATTAAATGTAAGTTTTTTGGTTAGTGAAACTATAGAAAAAGATGGTTTGAGACTGGGAGAACTGTGCACACACATGCACACATACACGTATACGCACATGCACATGCATAATCTTCGAGCTTTGAGTTCACCTGGAAGGGGGCTCGACTTACCGGATGAAAAGGTCGTGAGTTCAATACGTAGGGCGTGCATGCCTGGCTTCAGCCTGCCATTGTAACAAAAAGAAAAAACCATGAGAGTTTGCATGGAAATCTTTATTTTAAACTAGCATCCCAAACTTTTCTATATTTATTTTGAGAAAAACCAGATGGATAGGTTGATAAACAAGCCGCACCAAAGAGATGCTGCTGCAGATGGTGTCAAAGAACCGGGTTTGGATCTAATGTCCCATCAAATCCAAATATCTCATGTGCAATATCCGGTTCACATTTTAAGAACCAACTCGGAGGTATGCAGTCTAGACATGACTGGTTTGGAACATACCAAGCGGTTCCAACCAGAACCGAACCAGGCCAGGAACTGGCTGAATCTGACAATGATGAAACTGCATCTGGAACCCGGCCTGGGAACAGGGAACACCCGGTTTGGTTCCTATTCCACCTTTGATGGAATCAAGAGTAGTGGTTCCAAACTGCCAATTCCATAATTTTTTTGTAAAAATGTTTTTCTTTGAAATTTTAAATATTTTTTTTCAGGTTTGAACGGCTTAGGATTCAAACCAGAATTGGAACCAACCAGGTCCCGATTCCTGGTCCCAGGAAAACTTGAACCGGTCATGTCTCACTCAGTGTGTGAGTTCATGTGGAAGTGCTTTTGACTCCCACGTTGCTGGTGATGAGTTCGATTCCCAGGAAACACATGCGCGTGTTAGGCTTATGCAGTAGTAACACAAAAAAGAAAAACCTTTGAAAAAGTCCATCTATACATAAATCTTGTTGCTAATGAAGCATACAATTTCTTAAGTACCTTTCTCTTGATACTTAGATCAATATATGAATCTTATTATGAGAACTCTAATTGTGCTTAGCTGATCGGATTTTTGTTGAATAAGTGTACTTAAAATGGTTTGAAACCTTATGCCTATATATATATATATATATATATATATATATATATATATATATATATATATATATATATAAAGAGATATATATATAGATAGACAGACAGATAGACAGACAGATTACATATTTACATATATATATATATATATACTATATATATATAGTTTTTTCCATTACATGTATAGATGTATAGTTTTTTATTTAATGTATATATAGTATGTATGGCTCATATTTATACAAATACACATATATATATATATACATATATATATGTATATGTATATATGTATATACATATACATATATATGTATATACATATATATATATATATGTATATACATATATACATATACATATATATATATATATATATATATATATATATGTACTATATATACTATATATATTCAATTGCATGTATACATATGTAGTGTATATTTATATTTTATTACATGTATGTGTATATATAGTACACACACACACACACACACACACACACACACACACACACATATATATATATATATATATATATATATAGTTTTCTATTGTAGTGACCTGTAACCGGTGGTTCAACCTGTAAACTAATCGGGTATGGAACTGAGGTGATCCGTAATCATTTGGATAACCGTAACCTGTAATCCCACGGTTTAGTTATGGTTGTGGTGCTTGGTGAACTTCATTGAAACCAAATCGGTAGCTGGTTCTGGACACGATGGTTTGGAACTAGTGGTTCCAACCAGAACTAGAACTATCGGTTCATTTCGTTCGAATTTCAAAAAGTATTTAGCCTAACTGAAGTCAATGACTCATTGGTGAGTGTCATGCCCCATTCGTTGGGGTCACCAACGAGGTCAATATATTTATGATCGGTGTTTAATCGTTGGGGTCACCAACGAGGTCAATATATTTATGATCGGTGCTTAATCGTCTCGGGTTAGGTGAGCCTTCAATAAAGCTGTAGAAGTTCAACGAAAGCTTAGAAAAAGTAGTATATAAATAGATTTGAAAGACAACAATTAACTTAAATAAAAGTAAATTGTTTATTGATAGCAGAAAATTGCATAGCCCGCTAACATACTTACAACTCAGTTTCGGGGCTCTTATGAGTACTTAAAAAAATGTTGCTCTTCATCATATATATATATATGAATGCTCAAGATTTAATATTAAGTTGTCAGGTGTTTTCATCCTGCAGTGCAGCCTGATTACACAACCATGAGAGAATTCACTATGAGAAGGTCTCCGAGTCACAGTTAGAATATGTTAAAAACAAGCCTCCACTCGAAACATAATGCACCAGTCGGGTTGTCTCTGGCGAAATAGTTCTGTCTTGAAACAAGAGCATAGGAGTGCTCTTGTGGTGCTTGCAGCCCATCTTGCGGTTCGTGCATTGGGTGGGAGTGTGCGCTCTTGCAGCTGATAACCCTGCACATTCTCTCCCATTGAGCAAACAACCCCTTATTTTATTTCATTCATTTATTTATTATGATAGAACTATGTGGAAACAAAGAATTCATGTAGCCGACTCCATCTAGCATGAGAAAAGGCTTAGTTGTTGTTATTGTTGTTCATGATTTATTTTGTTTAGATTTATTATTCTATAAGCACTACCTGAAACCACAACCACATGAAATTGGATGTGGAACCAGTCCGAAACCGCTTGATCTTGAGCCATAACCAAAGTTGACGGGTTATGGTTTAAGGTTTCTGGAAGACCAGAACAACCACCGGTCACAGTTTAAACCGACGATAATTTTATCAAACTTTTCATTGCTCAACTGGACCAGAACATGCTGTAATCAAACTGATGGGGTGACGATAGTATTGACTTTGATCAAAATGATGCAATGCTGCTGCTCTTAAAGGAACCAAAGGTGGTGATGTGTTCGGGTCAAACCTTCACCATCACTTGTGTAAATTCCAAGAGCGACTATGTCTCCCTTGTCACCAAATTCTTGGTGATGACATACAAGAAGAAAAAGGAGAGCAGCAAACTTGGATTTATTGATGCACATTAGCTTGTTCAAAGTATTAGGTGGCTTCAATTTAATGGCAAATATTATTGGGAATTTTGAGACTCCATGATCTCTCAAAATGTGGTTTTAATCTCTCGTTAGTTTTCTACAGAAGAAATTCACTGATCTGATCGGACTTCCAAACTCCAAAGGTTGTGGCACAAGATGGAAGACACATGCACAAGTTCAAATTTGGAATATGACAAACTTCAATTAGTAGACACAACTATACCTATATCTATGTCTATCTATCTATCTATGTGCATGTTTACTTATTTATATAAGATGCATGATGGCAAACAAATCTCAATAATTTATTTGAAGGTTGGATGATTGATATTTGAATTTAAAAAATAAAAATTGCTTTCAAAATCAAATTTACTAAAAGAGTATAAGTATATGTTTTATTTTTATTTAAATATCAATTTTCATATTATAAATAGCTGGTTGAGATTTGTTTAAATATGCTAACATACCCAAATTCCTTTCTCTCTCTATGTTTTAGTTTCATAAACTACTATTTACTTGTGAAATATTAGTTGATTAATATTCCATGAAATGCCGCTTACCATAAGGCTGAACTTCATTGAGTCTCCTGTGGTGTCTCTTCTAGGATTGCAATCGAAAAAATTACTCAAAGATATAATTTTGTAGCCTTGCACTATGATAAACTAGTTAAAGTAAAGGTGAAGTCTTCAAAGGATCATCCACATTCTCTCTCTCACATACACTTGTGATCTGTCTATAATATTTTGTCACTGATTGAGTTCTGCCTAAGTTGCTCGCTTTACAAAGCTATTTTTGAAGTTCTTATCAGCAAATATTTAAAATAAGTGTCCACTAATGATGATGATCGGAGTGTCTACGAGAGGGAAGATTTTGATACCGGTATCTCCGTAACATGGCACAAAAATGTACGTACGGGCGAAGTTTTCACAGTTATTACTTTATTCATTCCTCTCCAAAAGAGTAGTTTATTTTTTCGATCACCGAGAGACTAAAGCTTTGTAATTTCACATCTATCATGGAGGACAATCACCTTCAGAAACGGCCGATTTTCAGGGCCTCTCGCTCTCTCTCCTACAGAATTTAGTTTAAGTACTGAAAGAACAGCTAATAATCTGTTAAAGTTAGCTTACCATGTGTAACTTGTTTATGCTTTCATTAGTTTCATCTTGGATTTTCTCAAGAACAAACATAGGAAGTAATTAATTAGCTAAATTTTACTACTACCGAGCAATGGTTCAGAGTTGTGCGTCGTTTGAGAGAGAGAGAGAGAGTCGTGTCCGTCTTTCACGTCAGTCAACTCCTTCTCTTTCTCTCTCCATTTTCCTTTCTTTCCCACCATACCAGCTACCACTTTCCGCTCCCTCTCTCTCTCTCTCTGCCCAGATGATACCCACAATTTTGGTTGGGGAAAGACTGGCTCCACCATCATGAAATCGTCGTGTTTCGGATTTCTGCAGGAGATACCTGAAGTTTTGAAATCGAACCTCTCGAATCTGAAGTGGGGAGCGAAGAACTCGACGGTGGTATCCCCGAATTCGATGAATCCAAAGACGGAAGCGCAGAGTTCGACTGTTGAAGATCAAAAGAGCGGCCAAGGGGAGAAGACGGTGGCATCCAAAACACCTTCTCCTGGGAAGAGCCTTCTCGAGCTGTACGAGCAGAGAGCGCAGAACTTGCGCATTTTTAACGTCGCGGAGCTCAAATCAGCAACGAGCAATTTTTCCCCTGAACTCAAGATTGGTGAGGGTGGGTTTGGGTCGGTCTACAGGGGGTTCATTAGGCCCGCCGATGGGTCCGGTGAACGGATTCTTGTTGCCGTGAAGAGACTCAACAGGAACGGTTTGCAGGTATTAACTGACTTGACTCCTTGGTTTATGTTATCGTCTTTGTTAATTTCGCCTGGGAATGAACGGATCTCTTTTTTCATTGACGCCTCTTTGGGCTAAATATCGCGTTCTTGATCTTACTATTTTGTTGTAACCAGTCATCTTTGATTGGTCCTTCGGAACACATGCCAAATTTGGATGGAGTTTGTTTCTCAACATTAGTTTGGCTTGGTTTGCAAGAAATTGAGACAATTGCCATGTGAAAGTATGTCATTATATGCTTGGTTAATTAAATTTATTGTTTTCATAATTTTCTCTCTGCAGTGGAATGAATTGTTGGTAGTTGGTGGGAAGTGATGAATGTTTCTATTGATTGAATAGGGGCCCAGTGATAGCATATGATGAAACTACAGCAATTTTAATGCCATTTGTGATATTAGATACAAGTTATTATGCCACTCTTGGCTCAACTTTTGACTTGCATTTCATTCTAAAAGAAACTTTGACTTGCATTTAGAGCTAATAGAAGAATGATTTAACCAAAACCGAACAAAGATTATTACGAGGGTGGGTAATCTTGTGGTGCAGTTTTTTGTGCATCGTGATATGAGCATTTACGTGGAGGGGTCTACTTAAGTGCTGGTTGGTTTTCTCAAAAGTACTTTGCAAGCTCAGGCTCATGATTGGTCCTTAGGTCAATGAACTTTCAGTGAAGATAAATTTGTCTTACATAATTTTTCTAAGAATTGGTGAGGCCATGTCTAAGTTTCTCGGTAATTATATGTCAGGGTCACAAACAGTGGGTGGCAGAAGTTCATCTACTTGGTATAGCTGATCATCCAAATGTGGTGAAACTCATAGGATATTGTGCTGTTGATGGGGAAAGAGGCATGCAGAGATTTCTAGTCTATGAACTTATGCCAAATAGAAGCCTGGAGGACCACTTGTTTAACAGGGTTTTGCCTGTTCTTCCATGGGATAAGCGCCTTCAAGTGGCATTGGGTACTGCTCATGGATTGGCCTATCTACACGGAGAGTTGGAAGTCCAGGTAATTTTTATCTCATAATATATTGCATATCAATTATAATTATGTCTTATTGTGACATTTTGACTCTTATCATGAATAGGAATGTTCAATTAACTATGTCTATGGTTGGTCATATGAACTTTTATTTGCTAGAGCTGGAAGTTACTATTTGAGAAGATGATCCAAGATCTGGATCCGTTCTAGTATTGGATCCATTTAAGAAAAGTTTTAATAATATATTAGATGCATTGCAATAAGAGTATTTTTGTCTTCCAAGTTGTAAAAGACTTTATATATGCTGTGATGTAACCCTAAGTGAGCAATAATAAAAAGTAAGGAAAAGGCTCGAAACGGAGTTGGTATTATCGTAAATAAAGATTTAAAGGATAGTGTAGTAGACATACAACGATATGGTGACCGAATCATGACGTTGAAATTAGTGTTAGGAGCAGAGATTTTGAATATAGTTTGTGCTTATGCACCCCAAGTAGGCCTAGAAGATAGTATAAAGGCAACTTTTTGGGAAGAGTTAGATAAGGTGATTCAAAAAATTCCATAAAGGGAGATGATTTGTTTAGGAAGAGACTTAAATGGACATGTTAGTAAAGAGGCATTAGGATATCAAGGTATTCATGAAAACTTTGGTTTTGGGGATATAAATGAGAAAGGCAGGGAGATTTAAATTTTGCTATGGCATTTGATCTCTTTATAGTAAATACAATCTTCAAAAAAATGAGATGAACATTTAATTACTTAGAAGAGTGGCTTATCACAAACACAAATTGATTATTTTATTTGTAGAAAAAAAGATGGAGCGTGTTGTAAAGAATGTAAAGATTGTAAGGTAATTCCAAGAGAAAGCTTAACCACCCAACATCGACTTTTAGTTATAGATTTACAAGTAAAAAAATGGACAAAGAAGAAAAGAGTGCATCGAGCTATTCAGACTAAATGGTGGAAAAGCGAGACAGAAGGTATATTTAAACAGAAAGTCCTTCAAGGAGATGCTTGGAATTATGTTGGTAAACCTTATAATATGTGGAACAATATGGCTATACATATTAGGAAAGTGGCGAAAGATGTGTTAGGTGAATCTAAGGGAGGTGTACCGGTATAAAAAGAAGCTTGGTGGTGGAGTGAAGTAGTGCAAAATAAAATCAAGGTAAAGAGGGTATGTTACAAATTACATTATGCGAAGAAAACTAGTGAAACTTTAGAGGCTTATAAGAAAGCAAAAAAGGAAGCGAAAAAGGCCATCAGTGAAGCAAAAGCTAAATTTTGGGAGGATTTATATAAAAAAAACTCAACTCAAAAGAGGGTGAAAGAGATATTTTTAGGATAGCTAGGGCTATAGATAAAAAAAAACTAAAGATCTTAATTCTATTAGATACATTAAAGACGAGGATGAGAAAATTATAGTGGCAAATGATGATATAAGAAATAGATGAAAAACTATTTTTATAAGCTTTTTAATGAAAATGAAGATGTTAGTATTAGCTTAGGAGAGTTTGTTAGAAACGTGGTTGCGCAGCGAATAATACAAAATATCAACATAAGATAAAGAGGAAAAATGGAGATCGGAGGAGGGGGCAGACCTCCAATAGAGCCCCACCTCCCTCTTTCTCTTTCTTTCTTAATCTCAGACTTTTAACCCTAATACAACCTATTCAACCCTTATATAAGGAGCTGTAAAACGTAAAATAACTAAAATGCCCTCAGTACAGAAAATTACCAAAATGCTCTTACGAGTTTGGACAATTACAATAATACCTAAAATATCAAATTTACTGTCCTAAAACATCAAATGTACTAAAACTGACTCTAAACTCATATTCTTACACCCCCCTCAAGTTGAGAGTGAGATACTACGAACTCCAAACTTACAAAAGAACTGGTTCTTTCTTCACCACACGTGCACGAGCGATCTTTTCAAGGCTTCTGTAAAACAACTCGAACAATCAAGAATATATGGGTAGCACACGACCCTTCTATGGGTGTCGGTTACTCCCTCTCTCTTTCTTCTTCTCTATAAAGTGATTCGACAGCTACACTTCAAAAGTCATATTTTTCTACTCTTGAAAAAGCTTATCTTTTTGTGATAGGAGGTACTACTCCACCATGCACACTTCACATGGCAGAATACAGACATTTTCTGCACCCCTTCACATGGGATTGCAAGCTTTTCCAGCCCTCCTGGTTGTGTGTTCAGCAACCCAAGGTTGGGTGATACTGCCTCTCTCTACCACTCAAATAGCAGAATGCAGACATCTGTTTATATAGTCGGTCTGCTTCCCTTTACATGGTGATTGCAACCGCTTTTCCAGCCCTCCTGGTTGTTTACTTCAGCAACCCAAGGTTTTAATTTTCATGCTTCTTGGTGATACTGCCACATTTTATACCAACAAATTCTTCTGGCCTCTTCTATGATTTTATTTGTAATGCATATGTGGTGACAACTAAACTTATTTTCTGCACTCTTAGAATTCATATTTTCTGTATATTTTCTGAATTTTACAGCCCCTTGGCTGTCCATTTTTCATGTAGCCTTCCTTACTGCAACACCTTTTTTTAGCAACCTTCATGGTTGCAATAATTTTCAGCAACTGCTTGGCTGCAATAACTCTTGAATTCAACCTTCATGGCTGTCTTTTTTTAGCAGCTTTCATAGCTGCAAATTTCTGCAACTTCAATAGCTGCTAGCTGCAAATAAAACCATTTGGTAATCCTCATGACTGCAATCTTCAGCATTTATCTATTTTTTGTAAACTTTCAAGAATTAGCAGATTGGAGACATTTCATCCTTAATATTGTTTTCACGGCTGCCTTCTCTTTCTTACTTTCTTAATATTGTTTTCTTAACATCTCTGTCACTCTTTCGACATGATGATCTCTTGTTAAAGAAGATGTAACTCTACTAATAATTCAACATACTCTCTCCTGCAACATGGTTGCAGCTATCTTCCTTGTAGCAACTTGTGCATTTAGGACAAAACCTACATCATTGGCACCATTGTGTGCAGGAGGTCCTTCACTTGCCCACATGGTTGTGGAAGGCAAGTTCTTAAACTCATCGTATCCTGCCAAAAATCTCTTTTTTTTTTTTGGAGTTGCAACAGTATCATTAGCAAGGTTAATACGAACAATGTAGTCATCAGGAAACTCAGCTATGGATCAGCCCTCATCTTCATCGTCTGCCATACTGCTACCAGCCTCGAGATGATCTTCACTTTTGTTCAGGCCATTAACATCATTGCTGTTGTTGGGCTTTTCTGGATGTCCATTATGACAATGGCTGTTATCTGGTGCAAACGAACTTTCACTAGGAGGGTGCTTAGCAGATTGAGCAGCTCAGCTTCATGCTTCTTTCCTTCTGCATGGAGCAACAAAGTTTGCTTACTGGTTACTTGAGTATTACAAAGGCTGCAGAACCAAGGTGGCCGAGTTGACAGTTGGGATCTGAATCATCGATGAAACAGCTTGATGCTGAGGAGTTTGCTGTATTGTTACTGGAGATGTGGCAGACGAAGCTCCTGGTTGCCTCTGCGTTGACAGATGGCGATTAGCTCATAGACGGGTCTGACGTATAGCCGCACAGAGCATGGTCTTCCTTCACCTTTCTGAAGCATAAGAGTTTCTAAATTCATGAAACAGTTTATCTCATCAGATCGCAGCTCATGCCCAATGCATGAATACTATCTTCATCAACAGGCATAGAGTTTTTTTCAAGCAACCACTGTACATAATAAGCTTTGTCACAGTTGGATGCTTTGTTTGGACATATAGAAAGACGACTTCATTACAACCATCATATGTGGCACCATCTTGTTGAACTTCCTATTTTTGTGAAGGATATTGAGGATTGTCAGCTTCTCGAATATCTGAGGCATCAGCCTCCTTATCAAGATAAGTTATCCTGGCTCCACTATGAAATGATAGTTCTCTGTCATAGGCCTGGTAATTGAGATCATGAATTATTTGAACCTTGCGTACAGACTCTTGAACTTCTTGATAAAGTTGAAGAGTTTCATCCATGTTCATTTCTTCTGCATGATTAACATAACCAAGAGATTTCCTAAGATCGTCTTCGTTACTTCCTTCAGCAACTACTTTATTTATCTGGATAATGGATAGCAGTTACCATTCTTCTTTTTAAAGAAAAAAACGTGGGGATAATACTTAATGGTTTACTTTCTCATCCAATCAGAAAATGGAAGCTTCCATAACTACTTTCCCACAAAATAAGACAAGTACTTTCCATATCCTACCTTGCTGGTTTGCTTTCCATAAAATCAGGAAAAGTAATTGTAACTTCCATTTCCAGCATTTTAAATTCAAAAAGAAATGAAATTATCTTTTCTAAAAGAAACTGTTCTTACTTTCCAGAATTTTGCGTTGAGAAATGATGACTCATTTACTTTAGATAACCAATAGCCTTCCTTCTTCGTTATCTTCTTCTTCCTTTTTCATCTTCTCTCCTTTCCTGATGGACTCTCTTCAAAAAACAAATAATAAACTTTCAGATGAAATCACAGGATCAAAATCATTCTGTAATTTAATATCTGCACGAGCAAGATGAGGCCTAATATTCTGCTCAAACATAGGAAATACAGTATTCATGATTTCTTCTTGAGATATAAAATATCCTGCCATTTTCAAGTCCATTGTAACTCTGTCAATCAGATGTGAATGCACGCCACCAACAACAGTAATAAGCAAATCAATAGAATTCCACAACTCAGGATGCAAAGCATGTGTCCCTTCAAAAAATAACCACTCCACAATCCTCTAAAACATAGAAGTCTTGAAATCCTTTATGAGAACGATTTTAAAAATCAACAACAGGAACTCTTCTTGTCCTTCTTTTGGTTCGTATGTCATTGATATTCTCCAAAATTAAAGATATATCTAGGGAGTGGAAGTCATCATGAATAAAATCTTTCACCTTCTCCGGTATGTAATAACTGTCCAAAGAAATGACCTTGGTCATTAATAGCATCTGCAGTTACTACAATCGATATGCATACCTTCAGTAGATCGCCAATGTCAAGGTCACAATTTATAACAGCCCCAACATCGTTGATGAGTTTTACAATTCTCTTGGCTTGCATATATATGGCAAAAGCCTTTCCTCCTATTATGCAAACCCTTGGAGTAAACTCTGATTTTCTTTGTTCAGGACTCATCTCCTTCATCTTTTTGTAATGATACATTGTGCCCAGGATGTTCAACAACTGTCGCTTATACTCATGGATGTGCTTCACCTGAATATCGAACATCGCCTCTGGGCTGACAAGATAGCCTGTCTTCTCTTTTATAAATGAAACTAGTTTCAGTTTATTCCTTCTTTCTCGCTGCAGCCCACTCAGCTTGGAGTTCTTCATTGTCAGAAAACATAACAATTTGAAGGTAATTCTTTGTTGTATATGAACCATCACGCTGAAGAACAGAGGCTGCTGCTGCCAGTGCTTCTTATCATACGTTCTCTTGAATGATGACAGTCGGCTGCTTCTGTGCTGCCCTCCTTTGAATCAGTCACAAACAGAATGTGACAATCATAATATAAATCAATCACAACCCTGCTGTCGATGCCAACCTGTTTTCTTTTTATGCCACGATTCCAAGTCAGGCAATCACTACAAATCTGATCTTCTTCCACATAAACTTTGAATCCTTCTTCACGCATAAAAAAAACTTGATCTACTGATTTTCTTCTTCCAGCATCATCGAGATAAATGCCAATATAGGCTCTGATATCATGTTGGAAACGTGGTTGCGCAGCGAATAATACAAAATATCAACATAAGATAAAGAGAAAAAATGGAGATCGGAGGAGGGGGCACCCCTCTTTCTCTTTCTTTCTTAATCTCATACTCTTAACCCTAATACAACCTATTCAACTCTTATATAAGGAGCTGTAAAACGTAAAATGACCAAAATGCCCTCACTATAGAAAATTACCAAAATGCCCTTACGAGTTCGGACAATTACAATAATACCTAAAACATCAAATTTACTGTCCTAAAACATCAAATGTACTAAAACTGACTCTAAACTCATATTTTTCAATAGAGTTAGCCAACTCAGAAAAGAATATAAACCATAATTTCTACCGACGTATTCAAAAGAATGAAGTCAAAGAGGCTCTTAAACATATAAAGGGTGGTAAATCGGTAGGACCATACAATATTCCTATAGAAGTTTGGAAAATCCTAGGAGAAACAGAAATCACTTGGCTCACAAGACTATTTAATGAAATATGGAGAAACCAAAAGATGCCCAAGGAATGGAGAGCGAGTACACTTATACCCATATATAAGAACAAGGGAGACATTCAAAATTGTGCGAATTATTGGGGTATCAAAATAATGAGCCATACTATGAAATTATGGGAAAGAAATATCGAACGTAGGTTAAGACAAGTATGAGTACAATAGAGAACCAATTTGGATTCATGTTAGGCAGATCTACTGTTGAGGTGATTCACCTTTTGAGACGTCTTATGGAACATTTTAGAGAAAAAAAAAAGACCTTCTCATGATATTTATTACAAGCTTATGATAGGGTACTTAGGAGGTTCTTTGGAGAACCTGGAAAAAAGAGGTATCCCATTGACATACATAAACCTTATAAGAGACATGTACGATGGTGCAAAAATATGTGTGAGCACTCATGAAGGAATGACAAACTTCTTTGAAGTTAATATTGGGTTACATCAAACATTAACTTTAAGTCCATACTTATTTATAATGGTGATTGATGAGTTAACAAAACATATTCAAGATGAAGTACCTTGGTGTATGTTATTTGCAGATGACATTGTGTTAGTGGAGGAGTCTAAGGAAAAAGTTAATAGAAAATTGAAACTATGGAGAAACATTAGAAAGTAAAGGCTTCCAACTTAGTAGAACAAAGACAAAATATATGGAATATAAATTTGATCATTTGGTTACTTTAGAGGACATAAAAATTAAAATTGGCACACATTGAATCCCCAAAAAGAAAGTTTTAAATACTTACGGTCAATTTTTCAAAGTGATGGAAGAATTGATGGAGATGTTACACATAGAATTAATGCTAGTTGGTTAAAATGGAGAGGAGCATCATGTATTCTTTGTGATAAGAAATACCATTAAAGTTAAAAGGTAAATATTATAGAGAAGCAATTAGACATGCCATGTTTTATGGTTCTAAGTGTTGGGTAGTTAATGATCAACATATACAAAAGATGTCTGTGACAGAAATGAAGATGTTGAGATGGATGAGTGGTCATACAAGAAAAGACTGTATACATAATGAGGTTATTAGAAACAAATTAGGAGTGGTACCAATAGAGGATAAAATGAGAGAATATCGTTTAAGATTGTTTGGACATATAGAAAGAAGATCAAAAGAAGAACCTTTAAGTAGGTATGAAAACTAAATTTTGAAAGTATTAAAAGAGGTAGAGGACGACCACAAAAGTGTTGGAAAGAAACAATAAAGAATGATCTAGCTTATTGTGAGTTAACCCCTAACATGGCACATGATAGGGCTATGTGGAAACAAAGAATCCATGTAGCTGACTCCGTCTAGGATGGGAAAAGGCGTAGTTGTTGTTGTTGTTGGTTTTGTTGGTATCGGAACAATAAGCCTCTTAAACTAGTGGTTTCAGTGGTGGTGTGATTGCTTGGGAGTAGTTTGGGACATGTCAGCAAGAGTCAGAAAGGCATGGATGTTGTAGATTGTATGAAGAGTCTCATATGAATCCCTACTTGAAGGGGTGAACAGAAGGAAGGCTTCCAATGACTTGTGTGGTTGTTGGAAATACAATGACATTTGGTGTGTTGTTTGGTTGCAATCTTGCATTGTGAAGTTATTACGGTAGAAAAACGTGTGGTGATCTTAATAAGGATCCAAATCAGATTTCTATTGTGTCCTACACATGGAGGAGTATGGTGGACAAAGGTAAAGAAGCTGAGGGCTTATGTCAATCTTTTGAAAAATCAATCAAGATTAGAAGATAGAAATTACCTAGAGTGAGCTAGATATATAGAATTGTCAGTTTTGGTTAGAGGAAGATGAGATTATATGATTGATGTACAACGCTTGATGAGTTCTACCTATTTCAAGTGGTGAAGAGATGATGTCCTATCTTCATGACTGCTTCAATCCATAATACCTTCGGTAGGACAAACTTTTATGTACCTAGGATCAACAACCAAGATTTGGAATGCTGCCTTACAGGCTTATTCAAGATGAAAAAATATTGCTAAGGAATATGAGATTTTGGAAAAGATTAGACAGTGCAAACAAGAAAATCGAACGATTTGTAACTACTATGCATATCTACGTAGTTTATGGGATGAATTGCAGTTCTATACTCGTATTAAATCTACTTGTTCTAAAGAACAGAATGAAGAGACTGAAAAACAAAAGGTCTTTGATATTTTATGGGAGTCTTTTCGATTATGAAGCAGTTAAGGTTAACCTCCTTGGAAGAGAAGAGTTATCCTTCTTGAGTACATTTGTTATTACGTTGAGAGGAGGATAGAGGAGGACTAGAGAAAAAAGAAATAATAATTCCAAACAAGTCTGTCTTTATAAGAAAGAATCATAATTCATCCGACCAAGGAAGAGAAGGATATGACACCTGAGGGAGAGGGCATGGAGCTTTCACTTATGATGAAAAAGATAAATTAAAGTACTCTCACTATAGTAATATTCAACACACAAAAGAGTAGCGTTAAGATTTGATTGGTAAGCCCAACTTCATTAAGAACAAGACATACCAAGCAAATACACTAGAAACCAGTGTTGTCTGACGCGTATCGTATCGCTGGGATCCACGATACGGGCGTATCGTATCGTATCGTACTTTAATATTAAAAAAAGAAAAATATTAAAAAAATCAAGAAAATTTAGTAAAAATCTGAAAAAATCAGAAAAAATAGGAAAAATCTGGTAATTACTTTGAATTCGTATAATGCAAAGTTTAGTATATATTGAGCATTCAACATTGAACAATTGCATCCAAATTTACATATTTTAAAGCAAAAAATGAAATTCATTTACATTTTACATATTATAATCAGGATCATCAACTAAATAATCTTAATCTTCTCCATGTTGAAGATCCTCATCCTCATTGTCACCACCTTCTGCTTGAAATTCAAAATCTATCTCGTTTATGATGTTGCAATTTGCAATCCTTTCAAATTAATCCATGTAATGTCTTCTTTGGTAAGAAGTGCATTTTCTTCGTTATCTTCCATAATCCACTCATCTAATATATCAAAATTAACAAACTGCTATCTTTGTACATGTGGTTGTCATATTTGTTAATTTTTATATGTGAGCAAAATGATGAGCTCCATTTCTTTGATTATAGAGTCTATGACAGGTAAGGGATTACCCTTGCATTGCCGGTCCCAAGCTCGGATAAAGGAGGAGGGTTGTGTTAGGCTTCTGACAGTCAGCGTAAAACTTTGTCGGATTTTAGCACATGGATTACAAAAATTATGAGCATTGCTTTGGGGCATCCCCGCCTAGCGACGTGCTGCAGAGCCCGAATGCAGTAAGAAGTAAGCAAGGGCCACTATATTTTCGCCTGAATGTAGCGAATCAGTTGCAGAGATGGTTCCCACATCATGGACGGGTGTGGGTAAAGAAGTCCCGCTACATTGCCGCCCGAATGTGAAAAATTTTCAGAGAGGGTCTCCGCATTTTGATTATGGATGGATGCGGGGGGTAAAGAAGCTAGTCCTAGGTAATAAGATTCGTATTGGTTCTTGGAATATCGGAACATTATCCGGTAAGCTAATGGAGGTGGTAGATACTATGATTCGGAGAAAGATTCATATTCTATGTTTACAAGAGACAAAATGGGTTGGAGAAAAAGCAAAGGAGATAGAGGATACATGTTTTAAATTATGGTACTCAGGTAAAGAAAAGGCTCGAAACGGAGTTGGTATTATCATAAATAAAGATTTAAAGGAGAGTGTAGTAGACATACAACGATATGGTGACCGAATCATGACGTTGAAATTAGTGTTAGGAGCAGAGGTTTTGAATATAGTTTGTGCTTACGCACCCCAAGTAGGACTAGAAGATAGTATAAAGACAGTTTTTTGGGAAGAGTTAGATAAGGTGTTTCAAAAGATTCCACAAAGGGAGATGATTTGTTTAGGAGGAGATTTAAATGGACATGTCGGTAAAGAGGCATTAGGATATCAAGGGATTCATGGAAACTTTGGTTTTGGAGATATAAACGAGGAAGGTAGGGAGATTTTAGATTTTGCTATGGCATTTGATCTCTTTATAGTCAATACAATCTTCAAAAAACGAGATGAACATTTAATTACTTATAAGAGTGGCTTATCACAAACATAAATTGATTACTTTATTTGTAGAAAAAAAGATAGAGCGTGTTGTAAAGATTGTAAGGTAATTCCAGGAGAAAGCTTAACCACCCAACATCGACTTTTAGTTATGCATTTACAAATAAAAAAATGGACAAAGAAGAAAAGAGTGCATCGAGCTACTCAGACTAAATGGTGGAACCTCAAAAGCGAGAAAGAAGATATATTTAAACAGAAAGTCCTTCAAGGAGATGTTTGGAATTATGTTGGCACACCCTGTGATATGTGGAACAATATGGCTATACATATTAGGAAAGTGGCGAAAGATGTGTTAGGGGTATCTAAGGGAGGTGTACCGGCACAAAAAGAAGCTTGGTGGTGGAGTGAAGTAGTACAAAATAAAATCAAGGCAAAGAGGGCATGTTACAAATTACATTATGCCAAGAAAACTAGTGAAACTTTAGAAGCTTATAAGAAAGCAAAGAAGGAAGCGAAAAAGGCCGTTAGTGAAGCAAAAGCTAAGATTTGGGAGGACTTATATAAAAAACTCAACTCAAAAGAGGGTGAAAGAGATATTTTTAGGATAGCTAGGGCTAGAGATAAGAAAACTAAAGATCTTAATTATGTTAGATGCATAAAAGACGAGGATGAAAAAATTCTAGTGGCAAATGATGATATAAGAAATAGATGGAAAAACTATTTTTATAATCTTTTTAATGAAAATAAAGATGTTAGTATTAGTTTAAGAGATTTAGCCAAGTCGGAAATGTATATAAACCACAATTTCTATCGACATATTTAAAAGAATGAAGTCAAAGAGGCTCTTAAACATATGAAGGGTGGTAAATCGGTAGGACCAGATAATATTCCTATAGAAATTTGGAAAATACTAGGAGAAATAGGAATCACTTGGCTCACAAGACTATTTAATGAAATATGAAAAAATCAAAAGATGCCCGAGGAATGGAGAGCAAGTACACTTATACCCATATATAAGAACAAGGGAGACATTCAAAATTGTGCGAATTATCGAGGTATCAAGTTAATGAGTCATACTATGAAATTATGGGAAAGAATTATCGAACGTAGGTTAAGACAAGTATCAAGTACAACAGAGAACTAATTTGGATTCATGCCAGGCAAATCTACTATGGGAGCGATTCACCTTTTGAGACGTCTTATGGAACATTTTAGAGCAAAAAAGAAAGACCTTCACATGATATTTATTGATATAGAAAAAGCTTATGATAGGGTACCAAGGGAGGTTCTTTGGAGAACTTTGGAAAAAAGAGGTATCTCATTGACATATATTAACCTTATAAGAGACATGTATGATGGTGCAAAAACATGTGTGAGGACTCATGAAGGAACGACAGATTTCTTTGAAGTTAATATTGGGTTACATAAGGATCAACTTTAAGTCCATACTTATTCATAATGGTGATGGATGAGTTAACAAAACATATTCAAGATGAAGTACCTTGGTGTATGTTATTTGCATATGACATTGTATTAGTGGAGGAGTTTAAGGAAAAAGTTAATAGAAAATTGGAACTATGGAAAGAAACATTAGAAAGCAAAGGCCTCTGACTTAGTAGAACAAAGACAGAATATATGGAATGTAAGTTTGATCATTTGGTTACTTCAGAGGACATAAAAATTAAAATTGGCACACATGTACCTAGGGTCAAATTTTCAGAGTGATGGAAGAATTGATGGAGATGTTGAGCATAGAATTAATGTTGGTTGGTTAAAATGGAGAGGAGCATCAGGCATTCTTTGTGATAAGAAGATACCATTAAAGTTAAAAGGTAAATATTATAGAGCAGTAATTAGTCTTGCCATGTTTTATGGTTCTGAGTGTTGGGCAGTTAATCAACATGTACAAAAGATGTCTGTGACAGAAATGAAGATGTTAAGATGGATAAGTGGTCATACAAGAAAAGACTGTATACATAATGAGGTTATTAGAAACAAATTAGGAGTGGCAACAATAGAGGATAAAATGAGAGAACATCATTTAAGATGGTTTGGACATATAGAAAGAAGATCAAAAGAAGAACCTCTAAGAAGGTTAGAAAAACTAAATTTGGAAAGTATCAAAAGAGGTAGAGGACGACCACAAAAGTGTTGGAAAGAAACAATAAAGAATGATCTAGCTTATTGGGAGTTAACTGCTAACATGGCACACGATAGGGATCTGTGGAAACAAAGAATCCATGTAGCCGACCCCGTCTAGTATGGGAAAAGGCTTTGTTGTTGTTGTTGTATAGAGTCTATGACACCTCATTGATGTGATATTATTACTTGATGATATCCTCTTTTTCTCTTACTGGAGACTAGCTTTTTAACTAATGCTTGAGCTCCATTTCTCTCTTCACAGACTGAATTAAGCCTCACACATGCTGATCATGTTCAACTCAATGGAAGTCATGTAAGGTGAACCCTAAAATAGTGAAGTTGTGAAATGCCCACTCAATGAACCGAGACAACAAAATTATTCTTCATTGTTTGTGATTTCATGAAATTAGAAACTGGTAGTACAAATATACTTAAAAGTTGGCAACAGAAAGGAAAATGATTTTGTCACAATTTTTATTTGTTCATAAATTATTCTTATTCAATAAAATTCTTATAAACTAACCCGAATTTACATGTTACATACACAACTTGCAATCCTAAACAAGCATATCGGAGGATGCCTTGGAGAGAAGTGAAGAGAGGCCAAAATCCTGCAAAAAAAATTTTGAAAAAAAAAATTGAATTTTTTTTTGGGCGTATCGCCCGTATCACATGATACGGAGCGATAAATGCTCATTTACGATACATATGGGTGTATCGTACGTACGGTGCGATACGGATAACACTGCTAGAAACTCAATAAGATAATTCATATATGAGTACCATAACAGAATTAATGAAGCAAATAAAGGGCTTAAAATTATGGTTTGGAGAGCAATCATAATACTCTAGATTCCCACGCTACTATGACACATTCCTCATTTATGGTGACTAATAATCGTACTCTCTTTATAGCTAGAATATGGATTGTTGATTCTAGAGCTACTGATCATTTGGTTGGAGACCATAAGTGTTTATGTAGTTATCAACCCTTCAGTAACAGAGAGCCGATTAAAGTGGTTGATGACTCTCATACATCTATGATAGAAAAGAGAAGTGTTTATATAACTTTATTTAAACATCTATATTGTTCAGGAACCTTCTCCTTATTTGGGTTGGTATTTTAGGATACCAAGAAGGAGAAAATCTTTGGTTACAATAGCTTGAGGAAAGGACTTTACATTCTTTAAGAACCTTAGGCTAAACTCTCAACTTGCAATCTGTCGACCATGACTACAAAAGAAGCTGAGATGAGGCTATGACATGATCGTCTTGGTTATTTACCTTTATAGATCAAATATGTTGTCCTATAAATTTCTCGTCTAGCGAGTCTAGAATGTCAAAACCATTTGGTCATAGATACTTTATCTCATTTATTGATGATTGAACTCAGTTTACTTATTTATTTAATGAAATCTAAAGATAGGTTTCTAAAATCTTTCATGTGGTTCATAAGTTCATTAAAAACCAGTTTCACTCGTCTCTAAAGGTTCTTCATTTTGATAATGATGGAAAGTATAAGTCTAGTCTATTACGGGACTACTTAAACAAATATGACATAATGCATTAAACATCTTGTTGTAATATCCCACAACAAAACCGTGTTAAAGAAAGGAAGAATAAGCATATTATTGAAGTTGTAAGAACTCTAGTTATTGGGTGTAATGCTCTTAAATCGTATTGGAGTGATATGGTGTTAACTTCAATCTATCTCATTAATAGGATGCCAAGTTCTATTCTTAATGGTGAGTCTCCTTGAGAAGTTGTTAATCTAGAAAACAAAGTATTGCATATTCCACCTATGTGTAGTTAACAACGCACTATAGCGAACAAAAAAATGCTATAGCATGCAAGGCTTAGCGAGCGACATGCCTGGTCGCTATTAGTGGCACAAACACCGCAATAGTGGTATAGCGGTCCATTGGGTCGGGTCCATCCAATATTCATTAGATCGACCCAATCCAAACTTAATATAAGTCTCTGTCTCGTGTGTGCCCCTCTCTCTTGCTCTCTTTGCCGACGGCCGCCACTAGCTCCACCACTGCCTTCCTCCGACGTTGATATTTTCTCTTTCTCTCTCCCTTTCTCTCTCTTTTGGTGGGTGATCAACTTCTCACTCTCCCTTTCTCTCTTCTCTCTCTCTCGCTCTGGTGGGTGACTTTACTTCTAATCATCGACTTCTCTCTCTTTCTCCCTCTCTTTCTCCCTTTCTCTCTAGTGGGCGACTGCTCCTGACCATCGACTTCTTCTAGTTCTTTGCTTTCTCTCTCTCCATTTCTCTATTCTTTGAGTTCTCTCTTCGTCAAGTTATTTCATACCAACCTCTTGATTTATTTTTTCTATTTTTTTATAATTTATTTTTCTGATTTTATTATAGTGAGTATGAAATCATCATCTAGTGCAATCACTTGTTGTCCAAGTGGCAGTGGCAGTGGTAGCAGTTGCGCCAACACTAGTAGTTTAATCACACTTCAATCTTGATAAATGCTATGTTTTGGACTTGTTATTTATTAAGTTGTTAGTTGTTATATTTGATGCATGTTGAAGTTGTTGCTTCAAATGTATTATAAATATTTTGGTATATTGGTCCACTAATTCATCCTAGCATTATTCTATTTTTTTGCATGTAAATATAATTAGTTTCATTGCTTAGAATAATTTGGTTACATTTATGTTTTTGTTTTTAATGTAAGTTTAACAATTCAATATGCATATGCCACATGAAATTTATTGTTTCTCTTCTTAGAATTTGTTTATTTAGTTTGATTCATATTTGTAAAAGAAGTGGTTATGTGTTTCTTGATATTTCTTAGAGATTAGAGAATCCACTATATATATATAATATTTTTTAATCATAAACAAAAGTGTACCGCTAAATCTATTATATCCCCGCTATCGCTATATCAGGGTTAATCGCTAGGTACTAACAACCTGCGAACCGCTATTGATAACATAGTTCCACCTTTTATTTATGGGTGTATTTGTTATGTGCATATAATCATTCTCATGCCCGTGATAAACTGGAGCTATAAAATATATTTTTATTGGATATTCAACATTTAGAAAGGGATACAAGTGCTATGATCGTGTAACTAGAAAACCTATGTATCCTTGGATGTTATATTCTTTGACTCAACTCCTTATTTCTTGTCACCTTTATATCCTTGGATGCTATATTCTTCGAGTCAACTCCTTATCTTTTGTCGAAAGGAGAGTTTCATGGTTCTTTAATCGAACCTACTCTTGTTTGCCTATAAGTCCAATCAATTGTGAATTGAAAGTTAAATGATAATATAGGGAGATGAAATTATTAAGGATACAAAATTATATACTTGTGAAGAGAGGAAAGTGGTGATGCCAAATACTTAAGTTCACGTGACCAATGATTCCTCTTTTGCTTCATATCGATCATCTTCAGAGTTATAATGCAAAATTTTTTCTCCACGAATTTTGAATTGGAACTTTCTATTGCTATGAGAAAAGGTAAGAGAACATGTACTCTTTATCCTATTTCTCAATATGTCTCTTATCATAATACCTCAGAGAATTATCAAAACTTTGTTACGAATACTTAGCTATATCTTATACCTAAGACCTTCGAGGAGGTAAATCAGTCTTTAAAGTGGAAGGATGCTATGGAAAGTGAGTTGATGACTTTAAAGAAGAACAACAATTAGGATATTGGTAATTTGGCCTTAGGAAAGAAATCAATAGGATATAAATGGGTGTATACCGTGAAATTTAAAGTTGATGGGAACATGAAACACTATAAAGCCAGATTGGTAGTCAAAGGATATAGTCAATCATATAGGATAAACTAGACTCCAAAACACTATAAAGCAAGATTAGTTGCCAAAGGATATAGTCAATCATATGGGATAAACTAGACTACAATGAAATGTATGCTCTAATGGCGAAGTTGACTTCCATGAGCATTATCACGAGTCTTGCTGGGATGTGAAAAATGTGTTTCTATAAGGAAATCTTAAAGAAGAAATCTATATGGAGCTACTGCTTGGATTTACTGAAAGTGGGTTGAAGGATAAGGTGTGTAAGGTAAAAAAAGTAATTTATAGTCTAAAGCAATCCCCTTGAGCATGGTGTGAAAGATTCAGCGAAGGCATAATCAGTTTGGGTTATCACAGAAGTGTGAATGATCATACCTTGTTAATAAAATAGGTAAAAAAATGAAAATATCTATTTTGATTGTTTATATTGATGATAGTATAGATGATTTAAAAGAGATTGACACACTTAAAGTGAAATTGCACTAGATCTTTAATCTAAAAGACTTGGGCTGACTGCGCTACTTCTTGAGAATTGAAGTTCTATATTTTAGCAAACATGTATTTCTAACTCAAATGAAGTATATTATGGACTTGCTTGAGGCTACTAAAATGATTCTCAAAAAGAGCACAATTCCAATAGATACTAATAAAAAATTGCATCTTGGCAATGAAAAAAATGAAAGATGTGGGTAAATATCAAAGATTGGTTGGAAAATTGATTTACCTTACCGTTATTTGTCCTGATATTGCATATATAGTGAGAATAGTAAGCATATTTAGGAATGCTGGCTCTATTGAGTGCTCACATGAATGTAGTTTGTTATATACTAACATATTTGAAATGTGTTCTTAGTCATGATATCGTATATGCCAACAAGGATCATCTTAATATTGAGGTATTCTCATATGCTGATTGCGCATATTCTCTTACAACAACAACTTACTAGACTGGGTCAACTACATGGATTCTTTGTTTCCACTAAACCCTATCATATGCCAGATTGAGAATATTCTCTTGATGATATAAAATATACTTATGGATATATTACATTGATTGGTGATAATATTGTTTCATAAAAATGCAAAAAGAATATGCAGCAGCCAGATCAAGTGTTGAAGCAAAATACATAGCAGTGGCTCAAGGAATATACAGGGGATTATGGTTAAAGTCTATGATAAAAGAGTTGGGTACGAAGACACAAGGTACCATTCCACTTTATTGTGATAGTAAGGCTATTATTCAAATTGCATTTAATTAGTATATCGTGAGAAGACCAAGCATATTGAGGTCAACACTCACTTAATTAGAGAAAAAGTCACCAACAAGGAATTTCAATTGATTTATATCAAGTCTTAAAATCACTATGCCGACATTTCTACAATAAGAGGTCTTGAAAGTGTTCTTCTCAAGTTGGGAGTCATATATATCTTTCTTCGAACTTGAGGGGGAGTGTTGAGAAGACGATCCAAGATCTGCATCAATTTCAGAATTCGATCACTTTAAGAGAAGACTTAATAATGTATTAGATGTATTGTAACGAGGGTATTTTAGTCTTTCAAATTATAAAAGACTATATATGCTGTGATATAACCCTAAGTGAGTAATAATAAAAAGAAGGATAGAGAAGCAGCTGCAGCCTGCAGTGCACGTCTTCTTCAACTTGTCTCCTTGTATGGGCCTGTAATTTCCTACTAGTGAATAAGTACTTTATATATATTTTCTCAACAGGTACTTGGTTGTTGTATCACCATTGCTCTATGTGGCCTGCATTTTAGTTTGCAATGCTTTCAGATAGACCAGTGAAAGTCCTGGGCTTGATCTATTTAAAGTTTACAAATATAAGAAATATGCTTTCATATCCAGAAGCTCTTAAACATATGAAGGGTGATAAATCGGTAGGACCACACAATATTCCTATAGAAATTTGGAAAATCCTAGGAGAAACAGGAATCACTTGGCTCACAAGATTATTTAATGAAATATGGAGAAACAAAAAGATGCCCGAGGAACGGAGAGCGAGTACACTTATACCCATATATAAGAACAAGAAAGACATTCAGAATTGTGTGAATTATCGAGGTATCAAGTTAATGAGCCATGAAATTATGGAAAAGAATTATCGAACATGGGTTAAGACAAGTATTGAGTACAACATAGAACCAATTTGGATTCATGCTAGGCAAATCTATTCTTAAAGCGATTCACCTTTTGAGACATCTTATTAAACATTTTAGAGCAAAAAAGAAAGACCTTCATATGATATTTATTGATCTAGAAAAAGCTTACGATAAGAATGACAAACTTCTATAAGAGACATGTACGATGGTGCAAAAACATGTGTGAGGACTCATGAAAGAATGACAAACTTCTTTGAAGTTAATATTTGATTACATCAAGGATCAACTTTAAGTTTGTACTTATTAATAATGGTGATTGATGAGTTAACAAAACATATTCAAGATGAAGTACCTTGCAGATGGCATTGTGTTAGTTGAGGAGTCTAAGGAAAAAGTTAATAGAAAATTAGAATTATGTAGAGAAATATTAGAAAGTAAAAGCTTCCCACTTAGTAGAACAAAGACATAATATATGGAATGTAAGTTTGATCATTTGGTTACTTCAGAGGACATAGAAATTAAAATTGGCACGCATTGCATCCCCCAAAAGGAAAGTTTTAAATACCTAGGGTCAATTTTTGAGAATGATGGAAGAATTGATAGAGATGTTAGCATAAAATTAATCTGGTTGGTTAAAATAGAGAGGAGCATCAGGTATTCTTTGTGATAAGAAGATACTATTAAAGTTAAAAGGTAAATATTACAGAGCAACAATTATACCTGCCATGTTTTGTGATTCTGAGTGTTGGGCAGTTAATCGTCAACATGTACAAAAGATGCCAGTGACAGAAATGAAGATGTTGAGATGGATGAGTGATCATATAAGAAAAGACCGTATACATAATGAGGTTATTAGAAACAAATTAAGAGTGACACAAATAGAGGATAAAATGAGAGAATATCGTTTAAGATAGTTTGGATATATAGAAAGAAGATCAAAAGAAGAACCTTTAAGAAGGTAAAAAAAACTAGATTTTGAAAGTATTAAAAGAGGTAGAGGACGATCACAAAAGTGTTGGAAAGTAACAAAAGAATGATCTAGCTTATTATGAGTTAACTGCTAACATGACACATGATAGGACTATGTGAAAACAAAAAATCCATGTAGCCAACCCCGTCTAGTATGGGAAAAGGCTTAATTGTTGTTGTTGTTGTATGCTTTCATATATGAGGCAGGACAAGTTCGGTTGTATTTTAAGAGACCCTATTCAGTTAGTTGAATTATATTGTTTTCTTTGCTGGCATAATGAGCCCAATGGGGAAAAGTTAATCTGACACTGGCAGAAGATAAAACATGAGAACAATGATTAAGGTGGTTCGGAGTCTTGACACATGGAGGGATTTCTAATGGAGCTCCAATTGAAAATGTGAGATGTTAAACTTACCAGCTATCAGAAAGCGACGGAAGGCCTGGAAAGTGATGGAAGGAAATCATAAAACATGATCTTACTCTTCTATATTTAAATGCTGGTATAACCAATAAGTGACAATGGCAATGAAGAATCCATGTAGGTGATCCTTTTGGTTTGGTGATTTTTTCCGTTGGCTTTCTCATACAGCTAGTCCAACTATTTTTGTCTACTCACTGGCTGGAGTTACTGAAGTTGCTTTCTTTCTTGTCCCATCTGCTATAGTGACCTTTTTCCCATTGGTTAAATATTAATTTGGCATGTAACCGTAACTTCAGGTCTTGCACAATTTAGAGGTTCATGTGTGGTAGGTGGACTTTGGGAGTTGCTGAATCTTACTTAGGAGGCTCAAAATTAAACCCTTCCATATGCTCTTTCTCAACTTGTATCAATGGAAAACAAAGAATGAAAAGGGATTGTTATTATCTTAACTAAGTCACCATAATGGCGAGAAAATTATGGAAATTGATAGAGTTCAGGAAATCATTAGAAAAGCAAAACATTGTCACTGGCATGTTACACAAAAGTCTAGAAGAGGAACTGTGTTATTCATGTTGAGATGTCATTTCTTAGAACCGTGGATGGGCAATGGGATAGCTTGATCTTCCATGTCAGTGAGTTCTTCAGTCCATTGTCAGGGCTAATTGCTAAGCCCAATCAAACCCCTGCCGTGGCCAAACAACTGCTTTGTCAATTGGCAGGCTATCGTGGGAGAGTGTGTGGCTCGCCCATAAGCAAATCTTTGGTCCCTATTCCTAAATGTAGACCATTGGATGAGATTTTATCCAATGGATAAGGTGAAATAATAAAAAATTCTTCACATAGTTGCAAGAATGTACTTAGAAAAGCTATTTCTTTGTTACGAAAGAAAAGCTTAATTATAAAGGTTTCTGCTTTCAATTATCCAATGGCTTTGGTTATGATAAGAAATCAAATTTATCTCGCTTAGGCACTGTGGGTTCACTGTAATACATGTCCACATGCATATGTATGTGTATTACATAACCTAATAGAACATTACTATATATTGTCTAAAATATGCATATAAAATATATTATATGTTTTGATTTACTTAAGTTAAATTCAATGTCCTATGTCACGCTCAGCATCTTATACAAAATCTCTTACTTTTATAGGTATAACATATGTTTTCGGTAGTATTAGCGGATGGTATTCAAACAGTTCCTTTTCTTGTCCATGTCACAATTTCTTGTTTGTTTCCACAGAGCTATGTCATAATTTATAAAATCCATGGTAAATAAGTTCAACAAAGTTTTACGCTGACTGTCGGAAGCCTAACGCAATCCTCCTCCTTTATCCGGGCTTGAGACCGGCCATGCAAGGGTGATCCCTTACATGGGCTTTATTTCCAGGCCTATGTCAGCTGCATAGAGATGAGGATGGTTCAATAGTATTTCAAATGTGTGAAAACTGTTTAGAATGCACCATTTTCTGACACTTCTTTTTGTGTGATTTTCCTTTGGAAAAAATGATGAACTTTGTTACACTGCTCAGAATCTCGAGCATTCTATGGATCATTGCTCTTAATGAGATGGACACTTGTTAGGTCCACCTCTAAAGGATCCATGGATTCACGGCCAAATCAAGTTTATGGCTTTTAGCTATAAATTGGCGTGTGGGACACCAGTGAGTATTTGCACTCTACCACAATCATTTGGACCAATTAAAGAATGAATTCTCTTGGACATAATTTTCGTTATTCAGGACATGTAGTTGGAAGTTACTTTCTTCTCTTGCTTCTGTAGAGATGGGCCTTTGTGGGTTACCCAGTTATCAGTATGCTTGTAAATGACTTGATTCTTGTCCCTTGCAGATTATATTTAGAGATTTCAAAGTGTCAAATGTCCTATTGGATATGGACTTCAATCCAAAGTTGTCAGATTTTGGCCTTGCTAGAGAGGGGCCAAGTGGTGGGCGAACTCACGTAACAACAGATGTATGTATACTTTGATTATTTCAGCAATACATGGCACTTCATGTCTAGACTATAAGCTTAAATCTGTGGATGAGCGGTAAACAGCACATTTAGCAAGTGATTCCTACAGGCATACCAATTCTTGGTTTGAATACTTCAAATTTTGATAGTGACCCATCCACATTGGGGTGATTCACTGTGGCTGCTGGGTACTCAATGACAATTGTTCCAGACTTAAATAAGGCATAGGTAGCTTGATTTACCCAAAAAAGGAAAGAAAATGCACGAAGAGATTAAAATGATGATAAAAAGTGCGAACAAGCATATAATTACAATTTTGTAGTGACTCGGTATCAGATTATAATACATTTTAAAATGTATTGAGTATAGAGCATCAATTAATGCAAAGTATATGAAATGTAAGTTTGATCATTTGATTAATTTAGAGGACATACAAATTAAGATTGACATATATTGCATCTCTTATAAGCAAAGTTTTAAATACCTATGGTCAGTTTTTCAAAGTGATATAAAAATTGACGGAGATGTTATACAACAACAACTAAGCCTTTTCCCATACTAGACGGGGTTGGCTACATGGATTCTTTGTTTCCACATAGCCCTATCATGTGCTATGTTAGTCGTTCACTCAACATAAGCTAGATCATTCTTTATTGTTTCTTTCCAACACTTTTATGGTTGTCCTCTACCTCTTTTAATACTTTCAAAATCTAGTTTTTCGTAACTTCTTACAGGCGCTTCTTTTGATCTTCTTTCTATATGTCCAAACCATCTTAAACGATTTTCTCTCATTTTATCCTCTATTGGTTCTACTCCCAATTTGTTTTTAACAACCTCATTTTGTATACGGTCTTTCCTTGTATGATCACTCATCCATCTCAACATCTTCATTTTTACCACAGACATCTTTTGTACATATTGATGATTAACTGCCCAACACTCATAACCATAAAAGATGATAGGTCTAATTATTGTTCTATAATATTTACCTTTTAACTTTAATAATATCTTCTTGTCACAAAGAATACCTTATGCTCCTCTCCATTTTAACCAACTTGCATTAATTCTATGCGTAACATCTCCATCAATTCTTCCATTACTATGAAAAATTGACCCTAGGTATTTAAAACTTTTCTTTTGGGAAATGCAATGTGTGCCAATTTTAATTTCTAGGTCATCTGAAGTAACCAAATGATCAAATTTACATTCCATATAATCTGGCTTTGTTCTGCCAAGTCGAAAGCATTTACTTTCTATTGTTTCTCTCCATAGTTCCAATTTTCTATTAACTTTTTCCTTAGACTCCTCTAATAACACAATGTCATTTGCAAACTTCATCTTGAATATGTTTTGTTAACTCATTTATCACCATTATAAATAAGTATGGACTTAAAGGTGATCATTGATTTAACCCAATATTAACTTTAAAGAAGTTTGTCATTCCTTCAGGAGTCCTCACATATGTTTTTGCACCATCGTACATGTCTCTTATAAGGTTTATTTATGTCAATGGGATACCTCTTTTTTCTAAGGTTATCCAAAGAACATCCTTTGGTACTCTATCGTAAGCTTTTTCTAGATCAATAAATATCATATGAAGGTCTTTATTTTTTGCTCTAAAATGTTCCATAAGACGTTTCAAAAGGTGAAACGCTTCAATAGTAGATCTATCTGGTATGAATCCAAATTGGTTTTCTGTTGTACTCGATAGTTATCTTAACTTACGTTCAATAATTCTTTCTTATAATTTCATAGTATGACTCATTAACTTAATACCCCGATAATTCACACAATTCTGAATGTCTCCCTTGTTCTTGTATATGGGTATAAGTGTACTCGCTCTCCATTCTTCGGGTATCTTTTGGTTTCTCCATATTTCATTAAATAGTCTTGAATAGTAGATCTTTTGGTTTCTAGATCAATAAATTGACGGAAATTTTATGCATAAAATTAATATAGATTGGTTAAAATGAAGGGTGAATCAAATATTCTATCACTAGAGTTGAAAGGTAAATATTATAGAGCAACAAACTTACTATATTTTATTGTTATACGTGTTGAGCAGTCAATCATCATATACAAAAGATATCTGTGACAAAAATAAAATATTGAGATTTAGGGGTAGTCATGTTGAAGAATATGCTTATCTAGTGTTCTTTGTGTTAGTTTTATAATTTCTGATGTTTTTAGGTATTATTGTACTTGCCCGAAACATTAAGGGCATTTTGGTAATTTTTTGTATTAGGGGTATTTTGGTCAATTTCCATTTTACAGCTCATTATATAATGGCTGGTAGGTTGTATTAGGTGGAGAGGAAGTGTGTAAGAAAGAGAGTGAAAGAGGGGCGGCGACCTCCATTGGAGGTCTACCCCTTTCCTTCAATCTCTCGTGTTTCCTCTTTAATATTAATCATATTTCTATTTTTAATCTTCTGTGATGCTACTACAAAGTTCAACATAGTATCAGAGCAGTCTGATCGGAGCAGCGGCCGATTTGTCGGAAGTCGAAGGGTTGCCTCTATGCCTGTGTGTTCGTCTTACGTTGCTGTTTATGTTGTTTTGAGACATGTGAGTGTTGCTTGGACATATTGTGTTGCTGCTGCTAATTGATGGCAAAGAAAGAAAATAATGTGATGGTGTGGCTGTTGGGATCTTTCGAGAACAAAGAAAATGATGTGATGGAGAAAAGGAAGACATGTCGGAATCTATGGCAAAGATGGTGCAACAACTCGATGGTTGTTCAGAAGAATCATCTAATTCCGATTGATTTGTTAGGTATTTTTCTACTAAATGTGAAAGTTTTTTTTGAATTGCAAGAAGTTCAGATACCGATTTTCCTGTGGCTTCAGTGAGCTTGTTTTTCATGGTTGTCATCTTCTCAAGTTTTTTAGATGCCATGGTTGCTGTCTGAATGAAACAGAAAGTGGAATCTGCAAGTTGAGTTTTGCGCTGCCATTTTGAAGACATGGTTGTTCCAATGATTATTTCATGTTTTGTTCTATAGGCTTGGAATCTTTTTGCTGGGATATTTGTGGATCTTCAAAAACGTGTTGGATGCCAAAGAAATATACAAGGCGCATTAAGGGGATGTTGGTGATGTTTCATGGAATTGGAGGCACGAGTCTATATTTGGTTCAATTGACAAGGATGAGTTGGCCAGAAAACTTGGTTACTTAGGCTTTGATGGAGGTGAAAAGAATTTTTTTAACAGTGTTTACGAAGAAGATGTTTATGATATCTCGAAAGTGATATGAAAATCGATTGCTAATGAGAATGGAGATGATGTTGAAGAGGAGAAAGGAAAAAAAAGGTTCTCAATGTGATGAACGAGAGGATGAGAGTATGATTGTTAATGGCAGCGTTGTCTGACGCGTATCGTATCGTGTATCGTTGGGCTCCACGATACGAGCGTATCGTATCGTACTTTAATATTAAAATAATTAAAAAATTAATTAAAAAACAATAAAAATTAGTAAAAATCCGAAAAAAATAAAAAAAATCAGGAAAAATCAGGTAATTGCTTTAAATTCATATACTATAAGTTTAGTATAGATTGAGCATTCAACATTGAACAATTGCATCCAAATTTACATATTTTGAATCCAAAAAATGAAATACAGATTAAAGACACAGTTCCATTTTATAAATTGTAATCAGGATCATCAACTAAATAATCTTCATCTTCTCCTTGTTGCAGATCCTCATCATCATCATCAGCGACACCTTCTTCTTGGAAATCAAATTCTTTATCTCCTTGATGTTGTTGTTGCACTCCTTCTAAATTAATCCAAGCAACGTCTTCTTCAGTTAGGAGGGTATTTTCTTCAGTGTCTTCCATAACCCAATCTTCTAATATATCAAAATTATCCAAACTTATTGGATCAAACTGACTTTCTTCTCTATTTACTTTTTTTAATTGCCTATGACAAACAAAGATAAACAATTAGTAAATAATATTAACAATTGAAGACTGAAGTTAAACAATATTGAATTGAAAATTTGAAAGTAATACAACATTACCTTTCACGAAGGCGCATGTTACAACGAATATAAACTAAATCATTTAGTCTTTTGTGTTCCAACCTGTTGCGCTTCTTTGTATGGATGTGTTCAAAAACACTCCAATTTCTTTCACAACCTATTGCACTACAGATTTGGCTTAAGACTCTCACTGCAAAATCTTTAAGGTTTGGACAATTAGTTCCAAACCTGTTCCACCAAATATCTGTAGAAAAAGACAAACATTAGAGACATAATCCACAATAATGTAAGATGAAACTTAAATATGAAAATAAACAATTTACCTAGACACATCGTAGTGCAGTTGCGAATTGCAACAGGTAAACCCATCAAGTGAAGAGCATTATCATATATCTCCATCTCTCGATGTATCGCATCTGCTATGTTCTCATCAGGGACTAATCTGTCGATACAATCAATGATTCCTCGATTAACCTCACCGTCCCTTTTGAAGGTTGCTGAGTACATGAATGGTGGGTTTAGATAGTAGGCTACTGCATGAATAGGCTGATGTAATTGTTTATTCCATCTACTATCAATTATTTTCCACACGGGCACATAATCTCTCTTTTTTCCATTAAAGTTATTTCTGATGGCTTCTTTTGCCCTGTCTATGGCTTCATAAAGGTAGCCCATAGATGGTTTCTCCTCGCTGTCAGCCAATCTCAAAACTTTCACTAAAGGACAAGTAATTTTCAATAATTTGACACATGCATTTCAAAATGAACTTCTAAAAACTGTTTCTGCAATCTCATTCAACAACTCTGCAAATTGTTGCCACTCATCTGAGGAGAACATTCTCTTCAAATCTTGCTTCTGTCTCACAATACTCTATACAGATAAGAAGTTTGTTGCGAACCGAGTTACAACTGTGCGAAGAAGCTCTGCACCTTCTGTATATCTCCTCATCATACACAAAACAAATGCATGGTTGTAAATGAATTTTGTAATATCTTGGCAACACTCAGTTGCTGCCTTTATTTCATCCATCCCACCATTGTCCTCGATGATGAGATCTAAACAATGGGTTGCATATGGTGTCCAGTAGAAAGTCTCATAAATATCAGCTAACTCCTTCCCAGTTGCTTTGTAGTTAGCTGTATTATCTGTAATCAATTGGACCACATTTTGTAGCCCAACCTCCTGTATAATCTTATCAAATTCTTCTCGTAGGATCTCTGCAGTGTGCCTCTCCTCTAACATGTCTAGAGATCTCAAAAACATGAGTCCTTTAGGACAATATACAAGAAAGTTTAGCAATGTCTTTCCTCTCCTATCGGTCCATCCATCTGCCATAATAGTGCATCCTGTTTCCTTCCACGACTGTCTCAAAGTCGAACAGTATCGCTGCACTTCAATGACGGTCTGATCTAATATCTTCCCTCTCAACTTCTGATAACTTCTGATAAGAGGGTATCTTGTATCCTAGACCAATGTTTGCAATTACATCTGCCATTGCTTGAAAATAAAAACTGTTTGCTGCATTAAATGGAATGCATGCATCATAAAATCATCTTCTCACTGCAAGGTCTGCCTGATCATGCAGTTGTTCTGAAGCCATAGCAGCACGAATTCCTGGTTGGGAACCAGGTGGAGTGGAAGGAGGAAAGAACGAATGTATGCTAGAAGAAGAAGCTCTTCCTCTACTCCTTCATGAACTTCCTCTTCTGTGACCTCCAAAGTCTTCAGCTGCAACCTCTTTCTTCTAGTAGATGCTAGTGAACTGCTACTACCAATCTCTGTTCTAGCATCTGAACGCAAACTATCAGTGAATCCAACTCCAGTGGCAGTAGCATCATCAACTTCTTCACACATCTGAAAATCATCCTTTTGTTGTCTCCTTTCCTATATGCTCTCAATCATCTGCAGGCATTGCCATTTAATACCTTCTGGCAAACTTCTAACTCTGCCTATGCATGGAGCAACTTCTTTTTTGGTTCTTGCTAGGTGGTTTTTCAACCTTGAAATTCTACCACTAACCACCTTTTCATAAAATAAGCATATAATCTTTAACCTCAACTGGTATACCTCACTGCCATGTTGGATCATCAGACTGATAATGGGAGTCTCTAGACTCTCTACCACCCCTTCCTGCCATCTCAATGGAGTACTTTAATTCAAAAAAAAACTTGAAAATAAAAACACTTTCTAAATCCCCCAATCTTCAAATAACACTCAAATGGAGTGTCTCCCACTTCATGAATGCAATAAAAATTGTATACACAATAACTTCATATTTTGTCATTCAAAATTTTTTTAAAATGAAATAACACAAAAAACAACAAATATAAAAGAAAAAAATGGAAAAAACATTAAAAATATACCTAAATCTGAGTTTCGAGGCTTGCACGGACACCGTAGAGCACGATTTTAGAGCTTTGAACACCAAGGAGACGAAAACCGGTTCTTAGGGAGCTTGAGGAACCTAAAAGGAGAGAGGAAACCTGCAAAAAATCGCGTGTTTCGGTCGGCCGAAGACTGTCCTAGGGCGTATCATGCAATACGGTCCGTATTGGACGATACGGTGTGATCACCTTTTAATATCGATACGCAGGTGAACCTAATGGAAGTAGTAGAAATATGATGTAACTGAACTAGATTTAAGATGGGTATTTCAAGGTCACGATGAACTATGTAGTACTTAGACCTCAACAACTCAGAACAACTCCGATGAGGAATATGGTTGTCATGATTGGGCTTGTCAATCATGAACGAATTGATGTGGAACTATATGATGACTTCGAATATGCTAAGGCTTGTGAGCCAGGAAAGTCGCTGTATACAACAGTCAGAGAGCTTGTGTAGAATGCACTTGATTCAGCAAAGGCCATTTCTGAGCTTCCAGAAATCGAAATAACCATTGAAGAGATCAATAAAAGCAAGTTTAACACATGATTAGGCTTGACCAGGGAAAGACAACATTTATGGAAAAGTGGAGCAGTTTGGCAGATGCATTTAATGGATATGGCTGTAGTTATTGCATGGTGGTTGTATTTATTGTACTGTTTGATAAAATATTTTAAGAGAATGAAATATGTTGTTCAAGCCGTCTATGATGTGGAAAGGTGTTGGCGGCTGCAATTGAGAATGCATTAATAAGTAATCAGTTCCTATTTACTGCTGGCTGCTGCACTTATTTGAAAGGGGCGAATTAAGTGCATTTATTACTCTTTGTATTAAAGTAATGAGGATTGAATTAAGTGCAGTAATAGGCTGGCAGATGCAGTAATATATTGGAAAGGTGGTTGCATTCACTATACTCTTTGTGTTTCCAAGAAAAGAAAGGAATCTGAGATGGTTGCATTTATTACATATGGCGGCTGGAATTAATTGCTTATGGTGGCTGAATTTTGGATTCCCAAGGAAGTCAAGATGATAACTGCACTTATTGGAAAGGTGCTCAATGCATAGTCCCGACCTTTTGCTGCAATATGTTTCTGGAACCATGCAACTGCATATCAAGCATTGAACTAGATAACTGATGCTATTGCTGATTGCAGTTTAGCAATAGCCCTTAATGCTAACTACCCAAAGGCACTTTCTCGTAGAGCTACACTACATGAGATGATTAGGGGTTATGGTCAAGCATGTAACAATCTTCAGATACTTGTATTAATCCTGGAAAGGTAGATTGACAATAAGAAAGACAGACCTGGAGGATTGGGAACATCAGGAAGTATGGTGAATGACTTGAGACAAGCTCGACATAGGCTTGCTACTGCTCAAGAAGAACTCAAAAAGGATATCCCGTTGGACATATATTTGATCTTGGGAGTTGATCCATCGTGCACTACTTCAGAATTAAAGAAAGCATATCGCAAGGCGGCACTAAAACATCATCCTGATAAGGCTGGTCAATTGTTGGTAAAAAGTGATAGTGGCGATGATGGTCTCTGGAAAGAAATTTCTGTTGTGGTTTCACGAAATGCTGATACTGGGAAAAGTAGAAGATACAATTATGTTACAATGGGTTCCAGAACTGAAGCTAGAGGTGCACATAATGCACTCGATCAGTCATGTAACAAACAGAACAGTGATTCATAGATATTGTGAGAAAGGCAAGGTGGAAGATCTATTGGGTATGTTAGAGAAGATGATGCAAAAGCATGATTTCCGGACAGCTTATAACCAGGTCATTGAGAAGCTATGTAAGTTTGGAAAACAAGACGAGGTATATAAACTTTTTGGGTAGAGTTTTAAGGACAACTTGAAAGATAGATGCTGAAACATGTCATGTGCTCATGAAGAGGTTCTTGGATAAAGGACTACCTATATGGTCTTATAAAGTGGCTTGGTGTGATACAATGATTGATATTGTTTGGAAGGACTTTATTTTGGACACTTAATGGGAATCTTGAAGATAAGATTGTGGATTTGGACTAGCGAATAGCCAATCAGATACGCATGGGGCAGCAGAGGATCAAGTAATGCCCAAGAAGAAGATGATTAACATGAAGATGAGGTATTTGGAGAAATATTTAAAAGAACTGGAAAATTCTTGTGAAGTTTGCAGTCATGAGGATTGCTAAAATGTGTGTTGCAGCCAAAATAGCTGCTTATGTTATTGTTACAGCCAGGATGACTGAGTTGTTGTGTTACAGCCAGGATGACTGATTTGATGTTGTTACAGCTAGGATGACTGATTTGATGATGTTACAGCTAGGATGACTGATTTGATGTTGTTACAATCAGAATGGCTGATTTGATGTGGTTACAGCCAGGATGGTTGATTTGATGTTGTTACAGTCAATATGGCTTATTTGATGTTGTTACAGTCAGGATGACTGATTTGATGTGGTTACAGCCAGGATGACTGATTTGATGTTGTTACAGTCAGGATGGCTGATTTGATGTTATTACAGCCATGAATGGTGAGTTTATGTTATTACAACTAAGAAGGTTGAGTTGCTGTTGCAGCCAGAGATGTTGCTTGTGATGATAAGCCAAGAAGGCTAAGTTTAAGATATTTTTCAGACAAAGAAGCTGTTGAAGATCATATCAGTGATGAAAACAGATGAAGAATGTTGCAAACAGATATGAAGATTTTTGGGAAGTTTGGAGTTCGAAGTATCTCACTCCCAACTTGAGGGGGGTGTTGAAGAATATGCTTATCTAGTGTTCTTTGTGTTAGTTTTATAATTTTTGATGTTTTTAGGTATTATTGTACTTGCCTGAAACATTAGGGGCATTTTGGTAATTTTTTGTACTAGGGTATTTTGGTCAATTTACATTTTACAACTCCTTATATAAAGGCTGGTAGGTTGTATTAGGTGGAGAGGAAGTGTGTAAGAAAGAGAGTGAAAGAGAGGGGGTGGAGAAAGAGAGGGGGCGGCCTCCTTTGGAGGTCCGCCCCTTTCCTTCGATCTCTCATGTTGCCTCCTTAAAATTAATCATGTTTATTTTTTTAATCTTCTGTGATGCTACTACAAAGTTCAACAAGTCACACAAGGAAAGACCATATACATAATGAGGTTATTAGAAACAAATTAGAAATAACATTAATAGATGATAAAATGAAAAGAAATTGTTTAAGATTATTCAGACAGGTAGAAAGATGACCACATTTTGTCAGAGCTGATTGACATTTTGAAAATTTGTTTTGTGTTGGATTCACTTCTTCTATGTATTATGTATCCTAGATTTAGGAACTTATTGCGAAAGAAAAACTTAATATTTGGTCAAAAGTTATTGATGAAGGGTTACTGAAATGCACTGTGGTATGCCCCATAATCCGTGACGTGAAAAGGTTAACAACTTAAATTTAAAGATCATATTTGGGAAGAAATCTCAAGTTAATTGAGTTACCGAATTCCAAGTGCCACATTTCCTAATTAAATGGTCATTTTGTAAAACGCAATATTTTAGGGCCTGCTTGTGTTATGGAACTTCAAGGAACTTGTTGTCATGGAGCTTTTTGGAACTTGTACCAGAAACTCCATAAACCGACACAAACAGTTCCATAGTATCACTAGTTGCGTATCACCTTATTTGAAATTCCGGCTCCTTTGAACCTTTTTTCCTTGGGGATATTGGTTCCAGGTTTGCATCATTCTGGCACCACAAGTGCCGTATCTGCAGTGGAGTTTCACAACGCAAACAGGCCCTCTTAGGGGCCTTGTGCATGGTGTAACTGTTTAGGTGGAACCGGTGCTTCGGATGCCAATTCCATGATTGATGAAGGGAAAAGTTGAAAAGGATTCGCTCACCCCTCTTTTCATGGGCTCCCATTTACCTCTAATGTCAGCTTTGAAACTAAGTGGCACCATTTCCCCTCTCATCGAAAACACAAAACCTTATTTCCTTCATAGAGTTTCAGGCCTAAAAGTTTCATGATTTTTGTGAAATTTCCATGATGTCAGGCCTAAAAGTAATCTCATTAGACTTGCTATGTTTTATGGTTCTAAGTGTTGGGCAGTTAATCATTAACTTGTATAAAAGATGTCTGTAGCATAAATGAAGATATTGATATAGATGAGTGATCACACAAGGAAAGATTGCATATATAATGAGGTTATTATAAACAAATTAGAAGTAGCACCAATGGAGGATAAAATGAGGAAAAATCGTTTAAGATGGTTTGAACATGTAGATAGATGATCAAAGAGTGCTCCCTAAGAAGATATGAAAATCTAGATTGTGAAAATGTTAAAAGAGGAAGAGGATGATCACAAAAGTGTTGAAAAGAAACAATAAAGAATGATCTAGTTTATATTGAGTTAACTACTAGTGTGGCACATGATAGGGCTATGTGGAAACAAAGAATCCATGTAACCGACCCCATTTAGTATGAGATAAGGCTTAGTTGTTATTGTTATTATTAGTCCTTGATGAGTTAACAAAACATATTCAAGATAAATTACTTTGTAGATGATATTGTGTCAGTGAATGAGTTTAAAGAAAAAGTCAATAGGAAATTAGAACTATGGAGAGAAACATTAGAAAGTAAAGGCTTCTAACTTGGTAGAACAAAGTCAAAATATATGGAATGTAAGTTTGATCATTTTGTTTCTTTAAAAGATTTAAAAATTATTTGGTTTCTTTAAAAGATTTAAAAATTAAGATTGGCACACCTTGCATCTCTCATCAACAAAGTTTTAAATACCTAGGGTCAGTTTTTCAAAGTGATGAAAAAATTGATGGAGATGTTATGCATAGAATTAATGCAGGTTTGTTAAAATGGAGATGGATATAAGGTATTTTATGTGACAATAAGATACTATTAAAGTTGGAAGGTAAATATTATAAAGCACCAATTAGATCTGCTATGTTTTATGGTTATGAGTGTTGGGCAGTTAATCATCAACATGTACAAAAGATGTTTGTAGCATGAAGATATTGAGATGGATTAGTGGTCACACAAGAAAAGACCATATACATAATGAGGTTATTAGAAACAAATTGGGAGTGATACCAATAGAGGATAAAATGAGAAAAAATGGTTTAAGATAGTTTTGAAATGTAGAAAGACAACCAAAGGAAGCTCCAATAAGAAGGTATGAAAAACTAGATTATGAAAATGTTAAAAGTGTTGAAAAGAAAGAATGAAGAATGATCAAGCTCATGGTGAGTTAACTGCAACATGGCACATGATAGGGCTCAATCGAAATAAAGAATTCATGTAACCGACCCCATCTAGTATGAGAAAAGACTTGGTTGTTGTCCCATGAAGCAAATGGTATTCCAGCTTATAATGTCAAAATAAAGCATGTATTTTTTTGCCGAAAAGGCAAGCCTGGTTATTATAGTACCACTAAAAGATTACAGTACAGATTATACGACAGGAACCTGCATGGAGCATGATCCTTCCAGGACTTCTACTCAGTCAACTTCAATAGTTTGGCCATGTAGATGATTATGAATGAAATGTAACCTTTTCAGGTTAGTATAAAACATAAACTTATTTATATTTTTTGAATCAGCCAATATGTCATATTGTCTTTTGAGGAATTTAAGCTTTTGAAGTATGAGAAAGAAAAGGAATTTCCCCAAAGAGCTGAGAGATCCAAGTTGGTTCTCTGAGTCACAAGCGGTTTAATATATCATTTATTGCTGGAAATGGATGCAGTATTTCCAGTTCCTATAGAGTGATAGTACACAACAGGAGGTTCATATATTTTTCCAGATATGGTCATCTAATAACTGAAAGAATGTTGCGTACTGGATGAATCTCTTCAATATTTCTGTTTCATCTTTTTCTTTTCTTAATTGTGAATTTATTAATGAATTCTTTTGCTGACTAGATCGTCGGAACAGCTGGCTACGCTGCACCAGAATACATTCAGACAGGTCACCTTACCGCCAAGAGTGATGTGTGGAGCTTTGGAGTTGTGTTATATGAACTTCTGACAGGTAGAAGATCAATGACAAGGGGCCGCCCGAGACGCGAGAAGAAGCTTTTGGAGTGGGTGAAGGAGTATCCAGCTGACAGTAAGAAATTCCACATGATAATTGATCCAAGGCTTGGAAATCAATATTCTCTTCCTGCCGCACAAAGAATAGGTAAATTAGCAGACAATTGTCTAGCAAAGTTCCCAAAAAACCGTCCACAGATGAGCAAGGTGGTTGAAATCCTAATCGAGATAATCAAAATTTCAAAGCATGGGGACTCCATAAATTTGAATGTTCAGCCTCCTGAATCTGATTCTGTTGATTCTGTTGGGAAGTCGGATAAAGATGGTGAATCTGACTGCAAAGATGGTGCACCTGATTATGCAAGAGGACGACTCACTCATATGACTAGATTGAGAAAAGAAAATGGGCATGCTTTCGGTAGACGGCGGTTTGTGATGATGTCACAAGAACAGCAACAACAGTTGGAACACCGCCAGCATCTGCAGCACCAGTGGCAGAGACACCATCATCATGAGCAGCAGCAGCAGCAGCAGCAGCAGCAGCAGATGCAGGAACAGTAATATGATTCATGTTTCTGAGGGAGGTCAAGCTATGCAATCGCATGGCTACAGAAAAGAGAAAAATCGTTCCTCAGTTAAGGAGATGATCCAACAAAGCTCGTACCTTTCAATGTCTTTGCTGCTATATTCTTTTGTAAAAATTGTAGAAATTCGAATATTTACCCTGGAGTTTGAGTAAAAGTCTCCATTTCTTGGAGAATCTGTATCTTATCTAGAACATTTTAAAAATAGAATCTCTCATTTTTGTGTAAATCTTCCTTTTTCTTGAGAAGTAAACCTCAATTTAGGAGGCAGTGTGCAATCCTACTATGCATTTTAGACCCTTCATTCTCTCTCTCTCTCTCTCTCTCTCTCTCTCTCTCTCTCTCTCTCTCTCTCTCTCTTTGTTAGATAAGTCATGTTTTAAATACATTAAAGTATACTTGAAATGTGAGTGCTCACTCCTAATAGTCGACGGTTAGCTTACCTCAAGGATTGCAACAGTGAGAACCATAAAAAAACGTTTAAAAAAAGGACAGATTGCAATCAGAGCGTCAGCTCACCAATAAGGCTCTCCGAGAACCACCCACGTATCCAGTTCGATTCCTAGGGGTGCATGCTTGTGTGTTAGGCTTCAGCCCCTCAATGTAAACGAAGAAAGGGCAGGTTGAGATCATTTGGGGCTGGTTAAAGCACTTTTAACGGTAGTGGATAACAATGGGGTGGGCCGGAAACAGGTATACCTATGCCCGTTCCACACCCATACGTCTATGGGCCGGTATGGATTCTGGTTTTCTTTTCTCCACAAGCAACAGAGTGGGTATGGGGCATAAAGGGGGCGTATTTATGTACGCATTCCTACTAAAGGCATACCCCATTTCTCTTTTTACCCTCCTCACTCGCTCGCGGTCACTGCACTCTCTCGTCTCCACCTTTCACCTCACCGGCACTCTCTCTCATCTCTCCCTCTCACCTCACCGGTGCTCTCTCTCTCTCTCTCTCTCTCCTCTCTCTCTCTCTCTCGTATTCATACAGCATATTCGACGATCTGTGCATTGTACTTGTGTACGCAATCACATTTCAAATAAATGCTCTGCGCAAATGATTATAAAGAGGCCTCTTATATTGATCACTTATGCATAGATTCGACCGTTACTGCTATTCATCTTTGGGATCCTAAGGGCAGTTTTTATTGTTCCATTCCCACCAAAACAAAATGCATTTTGTCCACTTTTGAAGTCATATCCATAGCAAGCTTCATTCGTTCAGTTTATGATTGTGGCGGATACTCTTCCTTGTATCATCACCATTGATATAATCCCACTTCTTGAAGCAAGCCGTTCTTCTGAAATCCTTTCCTTTTCCAGGAAAGAGGCCATTTCCCATCTCAGTTTTAGTGTGGCCCCTCAGGCCAACTGTTGAAGACTTCGCCGCCGTAGTTCATATAGTTTGCCCACGCACTCATGTACTTGAACAGGTTGGCTAGCCAATACCCTACTCGATCTGTGTTCACCATCAGCTACCACCTATTGTGTTCCTGCGAATCTCAGAGAAATACAACAATTCCCCATCAAAATCAAGATTCCCGCAGTTCATGTTCGCTGTTGAAAAACTCAGTTTGGTGGTTGAAGAAAGCGTCTTTCCTGGTAGTGCATAAATCCTGATTGAATCGTGTAGGTACAAGATGATATGATCATCCATTATGATCAAGAGTACATGAATGAACTTGTCAATTGGAAAACTAAGACGCTATATTGATCAAAAGAATTCAGAATTTTAAGAACTTGGAGTTTGTTTAGGTAGAGTTTTGAATTCTTTGATACTTATCGCTATCTTATGTATACGTTGATGATGGAAATAAAACTAGAAATGGGATTCTTTGATACTTATCGCGATCTTCTTGAGCAGTAGATTGGCTCTGATACAGGAATGGCTGCACCGAGAGCAAGAAACGGAGTCGTCTGAAGGAAGCCATGGCAAAGTATATTGAAGCAGCCCCATTGTCAAGAGTCTGGTGCATGCACACACAAACACGATACAACAAGTAATCCTATTACATCTCGGAGAGCATCACAAGGTTTCCATCATCACTAATATGACATTCACGAAGAATATATATATATATATATATATATATATATATATAAAGAGAGAGAGAGAGAGAGAGAGAGAGAGAGAGAGAGAGAGAGAGAGAGAGAGAGAGAGAGAGAGACTTCACGATATAATATGTATAAAGTCTTGTCTGACTGGTCGTTAAATAACCCTATGTGGACCTGTTAGAGAATCTTTTTAAGTATAATTTTGTAGAGAAAGATACAAGAGAGAGAGAACATACAATCCATCCTACTTGGATGGTCTCATGATCATGATTGGTTGAAGAATCACCGCCACTAAACAGTGCATTCCTTGCTGCACTGTATTCGTTATCAGCTTCTACATGAGGATTCCACATGGTCCAATCTCCTGCCACCCCAAACACTCCATAATTTCGCCTGAATCCGGCTTCTACTTATGAGAACTGCTTAACACAGTTAAATGGAAATCAATTTGTATAACGTTCTTCTTCTTTTTACCGTTTAAATATATTGAAAAATAAGTTCGAGGGTTGGAATCCTTGAAAATATAAAAACAATTATCGAAATAAATCTCTTTAAACTTTGTTGATGATGACACTCTTATTTATGACGGTTCAAGACCAATATCTTCTCTTTTACTGTAAGAAGAAGAGAAAGCTAGTTATCTAAAATTAATCCTAATACAGTCATCAAAACACAAGCCCGGAAAAAGGAGGAGGGTTGTGTTAGGCTTCCGACAACCAGCATAAAACTTTGTCGGACTTAACATGGATTCTACAAAAAAAAAAAACAAAGAATCCATGTAGCTGACCCCATCTAGTATGGGAAAAGGCTTAGTTGTAGTAGGCATCAAAACACAAAACAACAATAAAACCCTAACACAGTTATATTCTTAAAAGTTATTTAAATGGACACCATTTTTAGAAGACAATTTGCATCTCTAAAAGCTCGTACCCTCTGTATTATCCAGTAGCGGACTCATGAATCCTTTTAGGGTGAGGTGTATTTGTATTTCGGGTGAGATGAATTTGTATTTCATATCCACAAGTGTTTCTTTGTTGATCCAAGGCATTTTCATATGTCAAGTCAAGCATACTTTTATTTGAGGTCCACATTTTTTATATACAATAATTGACGTAAGAATTTTTTTTAGATTTTAGGGGAAACAGATTGACTGATCCCTCACCTTAAAGTGGGCCGACTGACAGGTATTATGCCCGTTTATGTAAACCGTTAGGTAAAAGGCATTAACAATATTGTTGTTGAAGCAAAATAACAGATGTAATGTATGCTGATCGAACGTTACGTTATGTTAGGCAATTCTCAAAACTATCTGCCTGTAATTTACTGGCCGTCGTATTAGAATCGCTTTCGCGTTGTATGCAAGGATTATACCTCATTGGTAGCAGCCCGAGAGGCATTGATGGTACGAAATGCAGGAGCACCGGCCGGAGTTTCTGCCATATCTGAGTCAATCTGTTAAAATGTGGGCGCTAGGTCAAGTCAACCTGAAAAGAACAATACTTTAAGAGAATTGCTTCTCTCTTTCTCTCTCTCTCTCTCTCTCTCTCTCTCTCTCTCTCTCTATATATATATATATATATATATATATGAAATTTGGATGTTGTTAAGGTCTTTACTCATGATTATAGCTTTTTTTAGAAGATATGAGTGTAATTTTAAATTTTTTAAAAAGCTTTAAAAAGTATAAAAGATAATGTTATGCTCATGTCAAGTAATGACTAAGCATGAGCGAATTGTTATCAAAAGTAGATAAGATCGAATAACTCTAGAAAAACTAATCCTACCTATACTAACACTTCGTCTTCATCCATTGCGTTTGGATGTGAAAGACAATTTTATTATACTCATGTCATCCGTGACAATATATATATATATATATATATATATATATATATATATATATATTAAGTAGTAGTTGCATAGGATGATCTTACAACAAAAAATTCTTCTCTTCGATGTTTCCGTTAACAATAGAGATGTTTATGAAAGATTATGCACCAAAACACCTTATATATTTATGACTTTTCATATATATAATCTGTATGTGTCTGTGCTCTTGGAGCATTTGTGGGTATATCGTTTGTCCGTGCTTTTGTAAGAGAGAGAGAGAGACCCTCAACATAGTGATCTCTTGGCCGAGGATGAGCGAAAGATGGTTGACTGTAGAATGACCATCAAACATTAGCTAATCTACGTACTTAAACAAAAAGAAATTGGTGATGGCCACAAGCCCGAATGGTCTTCACAGGAGCGACATCTGGATAAAATTTCTGCTGTGCTTCAACTTGATCATGGCACACAATACTGACGAGATCACCAGAAAGACCCAAAATACCAAGCCTTTCCCCATGGCGTATTCAGATTGAGAATGACTCTGCAGTAGCAGCTGGACTGCTCCTCATTATATTACGTATTGGTTGCTTACAGAAGTCTGCAATGCCATGGCTGCAATCCTAGAAAAAGTGGAAACAAATGAAGCTGAGAATCGAAAATAACTAGATATGGATTCCACAGTTGCACAATCTTTCTTGTTGATGCACTTCCTTCTGTGACTTGGTTTAGAAGGCCCATTTGATTGTTTAGATACTGCATTCACATGCAATATCCTTGCAACAGCAGCATCTTTCGAAACAAATGAAGGATGAGCTTGAAGATGGCAGTATTTGATTACATTTTTACTGTCGGAATAAACCTATTTTCACAATTGACTGCAAAGCCATGGCTCCAATCGTAAAAATGACACAAAATAATCAAGGAGAAAGATACATCTTTCCAAATGCACAATGAAATATCTACCAACGAAATCACCATAACGGTCCAAAATCTCAAGCTTTTTGCCGTTTCTTATTCAGCATGAGAAGGCCTCACTGGAAGATAATAGATGCGCATCTTCTTATACACACACAAATTTAGTGGATGAAATTTGTTGGATGAAAGTATCTCTCTTTTCCTTATCTTATCTAAACTCGATTATCTTATCTAAACTCGGTTACCTTGGGTCAGAATTTCAAGAGTCTCTGCATGAACTATGCTCTCTCTCTATATATAATATCTATCTATCTATCTATCTATCTATCTATATAATATATGTATATGTGAAAGAGTGCAACATACCATCTAATTATTTTCAACCACTAGATTTCACAAAGTTAGATCTTGTCATTTTTAAAGGTGGTAGTACCAGTGCCTGTGGTAGTTGATACCAGCTACCCCTCTCTCTCACTCACTCATATTTTCTTGTATTGAACAAAGCGAACGAATCGATCATTTCATCAAATTATGCAGCTGGATACAACGACAAATGCAGACTTGACTTGACCACCCCGCTACTAGCAGTCGGACTGTCAATGGGTCGGACCCACTTGAGAATGTTACTAGACTTTGATCCAAGTTCTACCATGCCAGCTCCAACCAAAACCAGGAACAAACGTTCGTTGGATTCCAGCATCTCTCTCTCTCTCTACAAAAGCCTTACAATTTTTAATCAGACTTTACCGTAGACATGTCCAGTTTCGGTTAGCCTGAAACCAATTGAATAGGAACCAAATCAGGACTGGGTCGGTTTCAGTTCGAAATTACCGGTTATAGTTGACGTCCTAAACCATAAAAAATAGGAAAAAGTTAAAATTTTAAATTTAAAAAAAATAAAACCAACGGTTCCAAACCTAGAACCAGTTCCATTCAAGAAAAGCTGGAATCGAACTTGTGTAGGAAAAAAAAGACAGCTAAGAAGGTTGGCCCAACTTTCTCCTTTCACGTCACAAGGAATAGACGTTGATGTGGATGCTGAACGGTCTCAATGATGTACGCCCTATAAAGTCTCTTTCTTTCCTTTTCTCTCTCTCTCTCTCTCTATATATATATATATATATATATCTATCTATCTATCTATAAGTTCATCTATCAATCAATTGCTTTTGGATAACATTAATATACTTTAAAAGGGTTTTAGAAAAGTATAAAATATATCGTTTTCAATAGTAAATAGGATTCGATTACGATATATATACCCAAATCGTGTTCATTTCTAACAAGTTCGTCATCTCCACCCATTATTTTTTGTGAAACTAGTAACTTTAAAAAATGTAAAGATTTTAGAAAAACGAAAACCAATCTTGTTACAATCATATTCTTCAAAAGCAACAGAAACAGAGAGTGATTTAAGATTGCTCCTTTTGAACAACTTGATAGAAATTCAATCCCAAAAGCTCCAATTTTGCGAGTGCTTTGATCGGAACTGGAGCCGGAATCTTGATTGAGAATTATTTCTCAGCGACCCGTGCGAGTTTCTGTAGATGCTTCGTGAGTGTGACACGGCCTAGTTTCCTTGTGAGTTAACGAGTAAACGAAGTTGGAACATAGCTCGCGAGCCGTTCTTCACCGGCCAAGTGCTAACATTACTGGCTCGATTTTCGTGTTCATTTTAGCTCATATTCGAAACTATGTCATGCTACGTAGAGATGACAGGTTTCGGTTACCCCACAACCTAGAGTCATAAACGAACTGGCTCAAGATCAATTCCAGTTACAATTTTAGAACTATTGGTTTCGGGATGGTTCCGGTTATGGTTCCAAGGCCAGTTCTGACATCACCCAGTATTTCTTTATTCGTTTCTTTTGCATGTTCAGTTTTATTCATTTCGTAACTTATGTTCATAATATCATAGTCTAATTTCTATTCAATTTATAAAAAGTAAGTTGAAATTTAATGATATGACAATCTAATATTTAACTATTTATTATTATATAAAATATCATTATACACCTAAATCATAACAACTTTAAATTTTAAATATACATGTAATTCAATAGTATAATACATTTATAATTATACACAATATGTGATACTCATATATTGTTACATTGTGCATATATGAAAAAAATAAAAGATATAATGATCTTTTAATTCACTTACTTTTGAATTAATTCTTCATGTATTCTCCTGGATGGAGATTAATCAAAGCCCAAGTTCTCACTTACCTTTGAGTGAAAACACTTAAAGTATGAACTATGAACATTGATGTTCTAACCATTAATATCGTTTCATGCTAACAAAAGGGTTGTTTCTTTAGTAATGTAAACATCATTTATATATATTGCATCTGGCTATTTCTTTATATATACCTCTTATTCAATCATCTAGATAAGCTTAAGTTTGTAAATATCATGTTATAAGTCAAAATGAGAGATTGTAGTCTTATGTTTTCACATTGATTAAATATTTACTCTACAAAAACAATTGAAGATACAATAACAAAATATCTTTATCAATTAAAGATAAAATATAATAAATAACTTATACTTCCAGTCAAAAGGACTACTGACTGTCCAACTATTTGGTTATCATTAGATATTTTGATTTTAATAATATTTAAATATAATATAATAAGATAATATAATTCTGAAATTTATTTTACTTTTTAAAAATTCATCGATTGGCTCACGTGATAGTCGATCATCACTAGGCTTATTACGATATAATATATATTTGAAAATTTATATAATATATTGGTTGATTTGAGACGGACAAGCAATGCCCTTATTCATCTCACAAACGCTCACAAAATGAGCATGAATGAGCTCGAGACGAGCCGAACACGACCGGCTCACGAATAGCTTGCTCTATCTACGAGCCTAGCCAGAGAGGCCGAAATGACCAAAGTACCCTAACGCGGATGGAGAACGGATGCAAGCGAACGAAGAACACTTCACCACCAAACACGGGTTTCTCACCATCCGGCTCATCTTAAAAGACGATAATACCCCAAACCCCTTAGCTCACCTCACGTTTATACTGTCTAGTTACATCAAAGCAAGAAAAGAAAAGCCCAGACCAAGGCTCATCATCCCCGATTTACCCCTCATCTTTACAACATACCCCGATTCAAAAGTCCAAAAGCCTGCATAATTTACACTCTATGCAGAAAATTCTAGTTTTCAGAGGAAACTGTATCCGACGTTTGGTTCCATAACTTAACTTTCCCATGATTTTGCTTCATTTGGGATTTCTTTTCGTTGTCTCTTCTGTCGTCAAGCAAGCAAACAGAGCAAAAGGAAATTGGTGATTGACGGAATTGACCAAAACCCGGCCAACTGACGGGATCACACTCCCGGTTAGCCGACGGCGGCAACGGTGCCGGGGAGGACGCAAAGGTCATCTCCAAGCGAAGGAGAGGCCTCCTCTTGGTCGGAGGTGGTGGAGGACTTGTTACTCTTCTTCTTCAATTGCATGGAGCTCCAACTTTTCTCCTTCGCCTCGTCCGCGTCGATCTGCCGCTGCCGGCACTCCTCGCTACAGAACGGGGTATCCCCTCTGAAAATCGTAACGTCACAAACAACACAGTTAGCTCAAGCTCTCGACTCTTAGGGCCAAATCGTTTAGTAGTCGAGGAGAAGGTACAAGATGAGAGGCGAATCTAACCTGTACATGAAGATATCGTCGCTCTCGCCAAGAGTTCGCCCGCAGAGGTTGCAGGCTTCCAAGAAATGGGGTCGCGAAGAGTCCGACACGAGCTCGTAGAACCTCCTCGACCTCGACGCCCTCATCAAGCTCCTCGGCGAGTAGTATAACTCACCGCATCCCTCCAACTGCTGCGTCCCCTCCCCTAACCACACCTGAAGCACCGCACCCTTCTTGCCCGCGACATACTTCATCTCGGAAAGGCTAACCGGCACAAACGCCATGACCAAATACCCAGAGAGAGAGAGAGAGAAAAGAAGAAACCGTTCCTGATGGAGAGGAGAGAAGAAACCACGGGAGATAAATACACGCAGCGAGAGAGAAAACCAGAGGTTCGAGGACGGAAGCTCCCAATTCTCTCTCTCTCTCCCTATATATATATATCCCGTGAGCACTGTAGCTCGCCACCCGTCCGCTTTTTTTTTCTTTTTGTGAGGGTTCTCTTTTTGAAGATCTTTTAGGTCTTAGAAAAGGACAGTGTTTGGGAAAATGAGCCTCAATTTTCATTGAACTACTGGAATACCATTCTCGGTTTTCTTCAGGTTGACGAGTGACTTCCTCTCGTTATTGACGGCATTTATGGGTGGAGGTAATGTTGGCTAAGTGGTTGGGTTTGGTGTGGCTGGTGGGCAGCTGAAGTAAGCTTGCAGCAAAGCCTATGGGCTGGCTCGATACAACTTGGTTTAATTGCGATAAACCTTGATCTCACAGTTGCTTGCCCAAGGCTTCTTGATCACAAGGCATCCCAGTGGTGATTTTATCGAATGTCCTCGCCTCAAGGAGAATGATAAGTACTTTGCTGGAACTTGATACCGTCCGAATCGAATATAAACTGAGCTAACTCTATTTTCTCCTTGATTTCCAACTATAAGCCCAGGACACACTCGCTTCATGCGAAGAAGCTTTTCCATGGGCTTGTTTGTTAGTTTCTCGTGATTTTCTACCGTTCGAAGTTAAATATGGTTGTGCTCCAAGCGAACTCGTCGAATTCTAATACCACTTAATCTCATTAACTGAATCTTTACAATTTAAATCATCAAGAGAAAACAATGAGATCACCAACTTCATTACAGTGTGGCCCTAAGACTCTATGTTCCTACAGGGGACTCATTATTCAAGGTCTATGTGGGCAATCATGTTATTTTCCTCTCAATCAGGGGCTACTTTAGGACGAAGGTAAGATTCGAAAGTGGGCCCGCGCGAAAACCACCTTCTGGTTTTGGAGGGCGGGGAATCCGGAGTCGTGGAAAACCAGGCGGTATTCGTTCCACGTGGCCACACAAGCCCAGTCACTCATGCCCCACCCACTATACTGACTGACGTCACCGACTACGACTCTGCGAACAGAACGAGTCGGTACCGATGACGAACCGGACCACTTCCTAAGAGCTCAACTTTGACCCGATTTGACGAAGAATGTGGAGTAGCCTATGGATCTCTTTTATATTTTATTTATATAAATATAAATAATATAGTGTATAGTATATGCTAGCAACATTACATTACATTCCATGTTAATATATCTAAACAAATATCAAACATCTAATTTAAAAAATGAACGGTTGAGATTTTAATTTTAAAATAAAAATATTGAAAAGCAAAAAGTTCTTTTAGAATTAATTACACTTATAAAGCATACTTTTTGCTTTTAAAATTAAAATCTGAATCATCTATTGTATCAGATAAAATTCAAGTATGCTTTTAGATGATATGAACGGATATAACATTTGAAATTTTGCATCTAAATGGATTGCATGTATTCCAACTCAAAAACCTAAGGAGGGGGTTCCTAGTCATTGAAAAGAAATAGTTCTCGCAAGATTATGTCACCTTCTATTAAGGTCGTCAAATAAGAGAATGAATCAAACAACTCTTGTTCATTACTCACTTCATTTTTCATACAAGAAAAACACTTTAATATGATAATGTGTGACCTTTTAAGAAGTCCTTGTGTTGCACTCTTTTTTCTTAGATCTCGGTCATTAAGTACGGAGAACGTTTACCCTCACCGCTAAGAGGTTCTGACACCCACTTACCCTTTTCGCATCTATTTCTAAAAAAAAAAAGGCCTTAAGAAGAAAAAGGGTGGTGGGTGGGTTTGCTCACCAACTCAAACCGATTCGTTCTACATACGAACCGGTTTCATTAATCATGTGGCAGTGGCACTCACGTCGTTTGTGGCTCTTGAAAACCAGCAGCAGCTACCCGTGCTCCCTAGCCAGGTGACAGCACCGTAACCGTCTAGACGAACCCCAACTAGCAACCGTCCATCTTCGTGGCGCTTCGCAAGAGAGCAATCTTAACCATTCATCCTGAGTTTTCCACTCCTGGATTTCTCTCTCCTACTCCAGGCGTTTCAAATGGCGGTTGCCCGAAAAAGTGGGAAGCGCACAACTTAATTATAAAAAGTAAATCCTGTCATTAATTTAATCCTCTTTATTTAATCACTAAACCGTTTCATATTGGACACTAATTATGTCTTTCTTAATGTTAAAGAAATTATTGTTGCTTCCATTTTAATTTCGTTTTTATTTTAGTTTATTAGTTATCAAGTCAATGTTAAAAGCTGATGGATACTGGATATTCACAAATCATGTGACCTGGTTGGGTTTAGAACTGGAACTCATTAACCTTGGTTCAGTTTATATCATGGTTATACTTGTGATTTATGTAATTTTTCTAACTCATAGAATCTCAAAATTCCTTAGATTTTGCATTCTCTTATATTCAATTTGGTTCTGTCTATTGTTCTCTCATGTAGTATATATATTCAAACAAATTTCAATAATTTATCTTCATGAATAGTTGAAATATAAATTCAAAAAAAAAAATACATGTGTATTTTTTGTATATATACTTTAGTCGCATGCACACATTTACTTTTTAAATTCAAATAAATGGTTGAGATACTTATTTTGCTTGATGACAACAACAAAAAAATATCCAAAACCAAATCCTCATTCCACCTGCATGGAGTCAGTATATGGATTACTCCATGACTACTTGGGGTGCATAAGTAGAAATTATATTCAAAGTATCTACTTCTAACACTAATTTTACCATTATAATTCAATCACCATATCGTTGTATGTCTATTACACTATCCTTTAAATCTTTATTTATAATAATACCAACTATATTTTAAGTATTTTCCTTTCATTAGTACCATAATTTAAAACTTGTATTTTCAATCTCATTTACTTTTTCTCCAACCCATTTTGTCTCTTGTAAAAATAAAATGTGAATCTTTCTCCGAATAATAGTATCTACTACCTCTATTAACTTTCCAATAAATTTTTCAATATTCAAAGTACTAATATAAATCTTATTATTTAGGACTAACTTCCTTACTCCCCACATCTATTCATTTTGAAAATATGGAGACCCTTGTTATAACTTGTTCACTACATTGGGACAACAATATTGTGGGACTAACTTCTTTACCCACACCCGTTCATGACGAGGGAACCCTCTATATAATTGGTTCACTATATTTGGGAAAAAATGTAGATGCTCTTAGTTTTTATTGCATTCAGGTTCTACAATACGTCCTTAAGAGGTAACGTTCCAACACGATGCTCATAATTTATAGAATCAATGATAGATAAGTCCGACAAAATTTTTCGGTAGTTGTTAGAAGCCTAACACAACCCTCCTCCTTTATCTAGACTGAGGGTGATCCTTTACCTAGCATAATTTTATTTTTTATTGAAAGGTTCCTTCTTTGCTTGATAATTAAAATATATGTATATAAGAAATTAAATAAAATAAATTATAATTAAATAATAAAAATTATATATATATATAATAATATGTGTACGTCCATAAGTATAGCATTATTTTTATTATATCATATTTGCTTGCTTCTTCAATAGTTATTTTATTTTAAATAAATTTTTTAAAAGATGATGATCTCATTATGAAAAGTAGAACATAATTCACAAGTTAAGAAAGATTTATAATGATATTTAACAAGTAATGTTATTGCCATATAAAACATTTTTTATATAATTTATATAAATCTTATTATCACTTTTTTTTTCTTTTTTTCTTTCTCACTATTTATAACTAGGCCGTAAAAACGAGTTCAACATGCAGGCTCAACCCGTCACAGATTGTTTTTTTGCGGGTTGGGTTCGAGATTGAACCCATATTTCTTTCGGCCATATATCCCCCCCGCGCAACCCGCGGGTTAACCAAAATCCAACTCGGGTTAAAGCGAAGCGCTAAGTGCAGTTGGCCTGCCTTGAGTTAGTTCTTTTTTTTTTTTAAATAATAATAAGTAATCTTATAAATAAAAAATTCTTTGATATTATATAATTTATGTTTGAATATTTAATTAGACTATTTTAAAAATTATATTTTAGATATGTGGTTTGAAATTTTTTACCATTATTATTTATTATTTTTTATAGTATTTATTGATTTTTTATATTTATTTTTTTTTTATTTTTAGTAGGCGGGTTAAGCAGGTTACCCATTGATATTTCATCTATTTTTCTCATTTTATTTTTATCTTGGTAAGCCATGCTAACCCATTAAAGCGGGGTGGATTAGGCATTTCCAACCCATTTTTTAAAGCAGTGGCCACCCCGCGCCGCATTTTAACGGGTTAGCGGGTCGGGCGGAGTTAGGCGGGTTGGCGTTTCATCCATGTTTATATTTATAACCCACACCATCTATTATGAGTTGTGTGAGTCTCAAATTATTTCAAAACTATCATTTTCCTTACTAAAAAAAGATTTGTGGTAACTACTAAAAAATATTTTCTCTTATATTATCATCATTTATGTTTGAGACATAGGGCAAGCCTATAGGTACAATAATTTGATTTGATGCGAAGGTACCCTGAGTCTCTGCGCTGCCAATTGTTCATTACACATAATCAATATAGAAGACAAATAGTGGGGACAGTTTTGACTCAATAGCTTTAATAATATGGAAAAAAATAAAGAAGGGAGAGATGCTAAGTCATTTAACCAGTTGTATGTATTTAACGACAGAGATATATAGAACATTATTTATATACATATCAATATTTGAATGATATGTTTAAAAAATTATACGGTACGTAGAGTTTATATAAGAATTTCTTTGTTTAAAAAATATAAATAATTTTTAAGTGGACACAATTTATTATAAATATTTAAATTATTATTTGATATGTATAAAATAATAATAATTATTAGACTTTGGAGCCCACAAAATTGATGCTTTAATGAGCTTAAAGGTGGTTGCCTTACCCACCGGCCACCCCTATAATGATGAGGAACAAGTAGGTTCATAGTCAAGATTCTCGGCATCGAAAGAACTAATTTAACTATGAATTGATGCCATTTTTTTTTCTCTTCTTTTTAAAATAATCTTAAGTTGTTTCTAATCTAATAAGTCTTCCTCAAACCCAGTGACGAAGGTAAACCATGCATTCGACTATATAGCTTTTATGTTGATATTTCCAATTTCAGGTGGGCGGCCTTCCAACCACCCCTCCATATAGATCCGCCACTGCCCAAACAAGACCACAAGGATATGCTTACTTCTGCCTTGCGATTACGAGACAATAGACGAACATCAGTTGATACCCACTAACTATGGTTTTTTTTTTCTATTTTAAATAAATATATTAAGAAAATAGATAATTTAGTCTTTCTCATCATGTATTATTAGAATATTCGAAAGAGTAAATCACCCACTGCCTGACAGTATTTTAATAAACACAAGCCCACAAAGTATGAGCATATACATGTTCTTTGCACATAGAAAATTAACCTCTAGTAATTAATCATTTGGTTTAGTAGAAAGTGCGATTGCAAACAGTAGCTTGGGTCTGGTTGGAGACCTGCGTGCAGCCCAAGGTGTCGTCTGTAGAGTTTCCTTTTCAGTGGGCTCAAGGTTTCATTAAAATTATACCACGTTCTGGACATATCAAGAAATAACTATCTATTCGATTATATATATACATATATGTATATATAGAGAGAGACATGCTAACCATACGTATATGCTATGTATCCAAACAAATCCCAATCATCTATTTTTGATAAACAAATGGTTGAAATTTAAATAAAAATATATGCCAATGTGAATAAAGTACACTTATATATATATATATATATATATATATATATATATATATATATATATATATATATATATATTCTTTTTTGAATTCAAATTTCAACAATCAATCTTTCAAAATATATGATTAAAATTTATTTGGATATGATACCACCTAAGTGTGCTAACATATACCATATTCTCTCTATATTATATATATATATATATGTGTGTGTGTGTGTAAACGAAAGCACCGTTCATCTCTTTTGATTAACTAGTGTTGTATACTTTTTATACAAACCATTTTATATACATGCATGTGTGCGTGTGTGTGAATGCATGCACGTATAACACCCTCATCATGTTATCTTCACCAAACCCATGGTCTATTTTGCTGTCCTCATCATGTTATCTTCATCAAACCCCCGGTCTAATTTGCTTATAAAGGCATCTGTGTCTTTATAAGCTTAGTTAATACCATGTTCAGTAGCTTTTTGCTGGTGAACATGCAGACTTTACTTCATTGGGCATAGTTTGAATTGCCTCCCTGTAGTTAATGCTATGCCTTATGTCCTTAAACCTAGTTAAAACATAAATCTGTTCTTAGCATTTTCAAGGATCCATTAAAATGATACCTATAAGTTGTCATTAACTTAATAAGGTTTCTTTGACAATGCAAGGGCCTGAATATAAATTATATTGTAGCATCTAATTAAGATAGGCCATATTAAAACTTTAGACCTCCCAAGAAACAAATTTTAGCGGTAACATATCACCATTTGCATTAATGATAAAGTTTTGAGCAAATTCTCGACTCATGTAAGGGACCATCCTTGCATGGCCGGTCCCAAGCCCATATAAAGGAGGAGGATTACATTATGTAACCAACAACTAACATAAAATTTGTCAATCTTAAAAGGTATTACTTTTCAAGCATGAAATCACTCGATCCTATCAGAACTCCGAAGTTAAACATGCTAGGATGAGAATATTAGGATAACTAGCCAACGACTAGCGTAAAACTTTGTCGGATCTTAAGAAGACACTTTGTTTTGAGTATGAAAGCATGGATTCTATCCGAATTACAAAGTAAAATATGCTTGAACAAGAATAATACTAAGATGAGTAACCTCCTAAAACTCCTAGTGTTGCACCCTCTAGCCGACCCCATTTAGTGTGAGAAAAGACTTAGATAAGGTAAGGTAAGGTGAGGTGAGATAAGATTTGGATCGGGTCTTATAGACCCTATCTATAACCAACGGGCCAGCCCTCGTCAGCTCCCAGGGACATATGGTCTGAGCCATTTAGCTCTGCTTCAAATATGAGCCAGAATTATCTGACCAGGCCCATTTTGATATCTTTAGAGGTGAGGCTTGAATCATTTCAAGGTCTTTCTTTTAGGAGAAGTGGAAGCATCTAGCGTTATCTCGAGCTAGCTGCTTCCAAACCATCTGATGATGGTGGTTCTAGCTAGCTTGGACAAGAGCTAGCTGATACAAGCCACTCCATTCGAATTTTACTGCACAACGGCGTCAATCAGGGCCACATAGCAATTCTCTATGCCAATGTGCAAGTATCTTCAAATCAATGGCGCTTCATTCAAGCTGCCTAACCATTGGCATCTGAAACATAAGGAAACTGAAAAGGCTCAGCAGTTTGGGTCTTGGATTTCAGTTCTTTTGGGGATCAACGCATGATAATCGTAATTGCAACTCATGGTTAATCTGTTGGAAACTAAATTATATTGAATGATTTTCCATGCGTGTTGCTCACCCACCCACAAGCAAGCAAAAACACACACACACTGGCATAAGCACGGTTGTATAATGTAATATATTGAGAGAGAGAGAGAGAGAGCAATGTGAGACCAGTGGTCCAAATACGTGACATGAGTGAGCAGGTGTCAGTGTAGTCAGGATCCAATCACTCTCTCTCTCTCTTTATATATATATATATATATATATATATATATATATATATATATATATATATATATATATATATATATATATATATATATAGAGAGAGAGAGAGAGAGAGAATTATATTGAAAGGTTTTCCATGCGTGTTGCTCACCCACACACAAGGCAGCAAAACACACACACTGGCACAAGCACAGTTGTATAATGTAATATATTGAGAGAGAGCAATGTGCGACCAGTGTTCCAAAAATAATACGTGACATGAGTGAGCAGGTGTCAGTGTAGTCAGGATCCAATCACTCTCTCTCTCTTTATATATATATATATATATATATATATATTGAATTATATTGAAAGGTTTTCCATGCGTGTTGCTCACCCACACACAAGGCAGCAAAACACACACACACTGGCACAAGCACAGTTGTATAATGTAATATATTGAGAGAGAGAGCAATGTGAGACCAGTGTTCCAAAAATAATACGTGACATGAGTGAGAGAGAGAGAGAGAGATTTGTGCTGCCATTTCAAGCATTGCCAACCAGCCCTATTTGATTCATATATGAAGCAAGACTAAATCAGTTGAGAAAAGCTTCCCTTGTAATGGGGTGCTTAGACTTGTGCGAGTCCATATGAGCAGTTGATTTGCTAATCTTGGGTTGCAAAGCTTGCTTGTAAGGGCTTCCTACTGCCCGATCTCCGCACACAATTTGGTCTCTTAGAGAGTGCAATTATGAGGTCTGGGACTATGAAATTGTTCTCTTAATCAAATGTGAATCTAGCGGTATAATAAAATCTAGCTATATAATAAAGAGCAAGATCATACGACCCTATCTTTTTACTCGATTATTAGTCGAATCAGTCACCAAAGGCGGTGCAATTGTAGTTTCAGTTCTGTACCTCCTTAGGGTGTTTAATTACAAAACATGAGTGGATGTAATTGGAACCCAGCTCACCTCATAATCAGCCTCGGTCTGCAATATGAGCCTCATCTTTACTTGATTACGAAGCCGACCAATGCACACTATAGTGGCCTTTCGAAACTGGGCTCACGCACGGTAAGAGCTCCGCAAGCCCGGGCTCGTAATCAAGTACCCAGGCTGATCGTTGATGTGCCTAGGCAGTTAACCGGAGTCGGTATTTGACAGAAACTTGAAAGAAGTTTGTAAACCTAAGTAAATTATGTTGATTTCAATCACGACACACCAAGAAGAGATCTGCAATCCATTCAAGCATGTACCTTTCAGTGACAAAAACGAAAGAGAAGGCAGCTCTGCTTTTGTTTTCGACAAAAGAAGGGCAGGTAATTTTAAACGACACCGGAAAGCCCCACCCAAAAACCGTGTCTATGTATTTGATTCACTGTTCTAGGGAATTGGACATCGATTTTAGTATTCGCGGTTCTCAGTTTCGTTGTGTATCAAACACATAACCATCGTTGCCGTGGAACTATAGTCTTATGAGCAGAATTTTAGTAAAAAACATTGGCACTATAGGGGAGCCAAATTTTAGTAAAAAACATTGGTACTATAGGGGAGTGGGCCACAAAAACGGAACCCACGAGCTTTGCACAAAAACTCAACACTTCTCTTTTTAATATTGTTACTCTCTCTTACACAAAAACTCAAGCATAGATCTGCTCACGAATCAAAAGGCACCCTGAATCAAGCACAATGTGAGGGATCAAGCAACCCAGGTTAAGTCTGGGTTGTTTGAAAATGACCCCAAAAAATTAGGGAAATCTTTCCAAAAATGTTTATATATAATACATATTATATATTATATGTATAAGGTATATTTTTTCATGTTTATAGATTATATACACATATGTACATAAATATACAATCTATATTAAATTACTAAAACGTATATATATAAACATATACATACACTACAGGATTTTAGATAATCAGGTCAGATTGACCCGAACAAAAGATAGGGTTATTTCCTGGTCAACTTTCTTTTAAGCTAGAAACAAAGTAACCGGACCACGTCACCCAACAGCTTGACCTAGGTGGTAACCATGGTTGTGATATAATTCCAAATCTCTACCAAATTTTCACCATATATATGTATGTATATATATATATATATATATATATATATATATATATATATATATATATATATATATATATATATATATATATATATATATATATATATATATGTGCATATATATATATAATGTGCATATATATAGAGAGAGAGAGAGAGAGATTGATTGGATGTGTCCACCATCCATTGTTTTTGGTGGCCTGAGTAAAAAAATATCCTTCATACTTTTCTAAAATTCTTTGAAAATTTTGAAATCATACTCATGTCACCCAAAAGGAATAAATGAACATATGATAAATGAACATAAATGAGCATGTCAAGCATGAACATGATCTAGTTTTCATATATATATATATATATATATATATATATATATATATATATATATATATATATATATATATTGTGTGTGTGTGATCCCATTTACGTTATATTCATACGTTAGATTTTCCATAGGAGAATATTTTGCACTGTAATGAGAAACAAACCAAAGGTTTAATCCATGTTTTGTTGAATCCTCGCGTATAAATCGCAATTTTAGCTCTTGAGAAAGGGCTTCTGCAAAGATGCCAAACTTGCATAAAATATACAACCAAATATGAGTTGAGCAGCAGGGACAAGTGAGAAACACATTGCCCAGATCGCTATTCTTGATGCTTCCATGGTATTGTTTTGGTCAGAGTGATCAGATCTCTTTTGTCATCAACACAAAAGAGAATGAGATGCAGACAATATGTGGTGGTCCTTGCATACTTGTAATACAATGAAGGCATTCATTTTCTTTATTGCAGGTTCATGAAATCAATTCATTTTCTTTATTGCAGGTTCATGAAATCAATCCGTTTTAGGCTTATCTTGGTAAACAAGTCTCTATGACCTGTGGGTGGAGGTAATAATAGAGTGAAGGCCTAAGACCTGTGGGTGGGGTATATAAAGAGGATTTTAGAGTCGGCAGGTAAGAATGGAGTGAAAACCAGTCCCACCTCGCCCAGTTGCCATGTCTACGTAGAAATCGTCATGGAACTATGATTTCATATCACCAATTTGAGTAAAAACAAAATAAAATCATAGAGGAGGTTGGCCATGCATGAGCTTTGCACGAAAACCTAAGCATAGACATGCAAAGATGGGACGGGTTTCCACTCGAATGAGGTCGGCTATGGAAACTGGATGCATGCCTATGAGGTCGGCCATGGAAACTGGATGCATGAGCTTCGCACCAAAACCTAAGCATCAGTTGTACTCGTGAATCAACAACATGACCATGGTTATAGTCTCATATAAGTCTAAGTATATAGTGTAAGTCTAAGTACTGACCTTGGCCAGGCTGAACCCGACCCGATACAGGCCAACATGAACACGAAGTTATATCATTTCATTGATCTTGCTTTTAATCTTCACATTTACGTGTATTTCATTCACAAGTACTCACAATTACGTTGCCACTCGATCACGGTACTGTTCTTCCTTGAAATTGGGATCCTGGAATGCCTTAATGAGCCAATTCACCCATCAAAATATCTAAATGTTTTCTTGCTCATTTATTCTTCATGACTTATAAAACCCATTAAAGCTTTATTCATAGAAATTGTGCTTGATTTTTTTATTGAATTTTCGTTTTAAGTCGATGAAGTATGAAGTCTTCACTCATTTGGTTCTACGCTAGTGTGATATATAGTTGAATAAACTATTTAAATAGCTAGGAAACTTTGGAAAATAATAATTTTGCTAAATGATATATTCCAAAAAATGGAAAAATGTTGTAAAAATATAGAAGATCAGATAGACATGCAAAGTGTTCCTTTCATAGGTGACTTCATATATATATAACTGTCGCCTAAGAATGCTTAACTTTTGAGCAGGACTGGCCTGGACAGTGGCAAATCTACGTTGAGGCAAATTTTAGCTTTTATTGCTCTTTGCTTATGTCAAATTTATAGCATGATCAGAACTTTAAGTATAACATGTTAGCAAAGGTACCCATTTACATATAGAGAGTATAAGTTTTAATTATTTGTTTTCTGGTATTTAAAGTTTTTTATTTTCAGAAAAATTAAATTATTTAAGGGACTTTTCCTTGCTAATTTTCCATCTCAAGTCATTTATTGTGTTGGGTACAACTTGAGCATGCCATTAACTTGGTTCTTTCACCCAAATTGGATTTCAACAAAGGCCCACTTCATAAGGTTGATCAAAAGAATGAGCTAAGTCGCAACGATGAACGGGCTAGCACCAATCACGACCCGATCGGACCAATATATAGCCATATTTAAGTTAGCTTCATTTTGGCAATCGTCTACCTCTTGAATACAAGTTCATTTATAAGCTAAAAAATCACATATAACTGAGATTCAAAAGGGTTACAATATCAAAGATCATAATATGTATCTTGAAATCATATTTCCACCGTAAATGTGGACCTAGATCCAAATTATATCAGGATACTGAATCGGGTTGCCGAGTCTATGTTTAGTTCATGATGAAGAACTTTTTTTTTTGTTACAAGAGGAGGACGAAGCCTAACACACACCCACACATGCATCCTCTGGGAGTCGAACTCCCCCACCAGTAGAAACGGCGCTAGAGCACCCTGTCATTGAGCTAACACTGTCGGTGCATGAAGAAATTCTTTTGTTGCGTTTAGTAGGCAAGTTTGAAGTTAGGACCAAGGTTCTCATAATTGTTCTCCAATACGTCTCTTTTTTTCTGAAATTGATTCATTAAATTAGGGATAATAAAGAATTAGATGTATAATAAAGAATTAGATGTAAAAATGAAATCTGACTCCAAATCAATGCGGTAAATTGGATTTGATGACTAAACTCATATTGGGAAAGCAGTTAAATTCGTATTTGATTTGGATTTTGCTTATTCAGATGCCTCCAAATCTTATTCTTGTGTATCCTTTTAGACAGTCGCAGATTCATATTATGGTGGGGCCTGAAATTTGAAACTTTTGAATTAAGTATTTAAATTTTTAAAAAATAAAAATTTTAAAGCCTGTCTCATTCGGGCCTGAATTCTGCCCCACTAAAAACAAATTTCTGGATCCGCCACTGCTTTTGGATACAGTATTAGCCATTATACGAGGCACCATATAAACATAACCCGAAAAGAATTTCCGTGTTTGTGTCCGTCCATAGTACCATGAGAAAACCAGGTTGGTTTAGCTTGACTTATTTTGACACAAATGCAAATGATCTGACAAGAAAATGATGATAGATAGATAATTTCTGACATTAACATCCAACACAAAACCCTTAACACAAAGATGACTGAAATGTCTGCGGCCGTGTCCACCCGAAGAGAATGAGAAAAAAAAATGGTTCATCTTTGGGTTGACCTATTTTATATACTAGAACGACAACAATTGTGCTTTTTCCTCGTTGGAGATCACATTGTATATAGGAAAATAAAAGTGTTTTGTATACGTGATATACAAGTATGCCTCACCCAAATTGTAAGTAACCCCAAAAAATTATTGGGTCCTCAAGTGCCTTTTCTCATAGTAGATGGGGTTGGCTATATCGATTGTTGGTTTTTCTGGAGCTTCATCCTAACATTTAATTCAACAAAAATTAGATAATTCTTTATTGGTTCTTTCTAACATTTTTATGGTCTTCCACTTCCTCTTAATATTTTTGTTATTCTATTTTTTCGTACTTTTTAACAGTTTTTTTAGTCAACTTTTAACATGTGTAAACCATCTTAAACTATTTTCTCTCATTTTATGATCTAGTGAATGTTTCGTATATGAACACAAAACGACGAACACCATGATACCCGACACACGAAATTGCCTCCTAGCTTGAAGTCACCGGACTGAACTAATTTCAGTCGATCAAAGAGCTTTGGGCATTCGTACACGAAGAAAAGAACCAAAGTTGGATCATAATTGATTTGATTCAAGGAGGAGAAGGGAGGGAAAAGTTGGCTCAAGTCGTTGTGCCGTGTGGGCGAACCCAAAACTTGGTAATCCGGCCCACCGGGTCACAAGCAACCAAACCTCTCTTTTCAATGGTGTGTACTCATTCCACAAGAATATTAAAGCAGACCCTAAAGAACTTCTCACCTAAACGTCTCTTTCAGTTCTAAGTGTTTGACATTTTTCATTAGATATTAATTTTTTTTGTATATTTTCAATTTAAATCCAATTTCTTGGTGGGCTATCAGTACCAGCCAAGCCCAATTACACCTCCCTAATTTCTTATTTTCATTGTTTAATTTATTTTGTCATATTGTTTATTTTAACATCACTATTCACTTTCTATGGTTTGGTGCATGAGGCCTGCAAATCGAAGGAGGTAATTAGCAGGGATGGCGATGGGGCCAGGTCGGGACAGGTATACCCATGCTCGTCTCTCGCCCGAACCTCCACAAGGTGGGTATAGGTTCGGGTTCTCTTTTCTCTATGGGTAAGAAGGTAGATATAGGGCATGAGTGGGTCATATACATATTTATGTATACATATATATATATACATATACATATATATATATATACATATATATATATATATATATACATATATATATATATATATACATACATATACATATATATACATACATATACATATATATACATACATATACATATATATACATACATATATATACATACATATATATACATACATACATATATATACATACATATATATACATACATACATACATATATATATATATATATATATATATATATATATATATATATATATATATATATATATATATATATATATATAAAGAGAGGGAGAAAGCAGTTTGCATGGTTCAACTAATTCAAATCATCCTTCCTATATATACATACATATATATATACATATATATACATACATATACATATATATACATACATACATACATACATACATATATATATACATACATACATATATATATATATACATACATACATATATATATATATATATATATATACATATATATATATATATATATACGTACATACATATATATATATATATAAAGAGAGGGAGAAAGCAGTTTGCATGGTTCAACTAATTCAAATCATCGTTCATTACCTTTCATTGTTCAAAACCATTGCCGTCAACAACAACATCACTTTAAAAACTTAAATACTTATATATAGGTGATTTTATACTTTTTTTTAAGTAGTTTTAGTGGTGGTGCTAATGGTTTTAACTAAGACTGTGTTGAAGAGTATTCATATACCGGTCTCCCACCCGAACCTCCACAAGGTGAGTATGGGCTCGGGTTTCCTTTTCTCCACACGTAACAAGGTAGATATAGGGCATGAGCAGAGTCATATACATATAGAGAGAGAGTGGGTTGAGAGATAGAGAGGGGGAGAGCGGTTTGTACTCAATTGAGTGGTTTGCATGGTTCCACCAATCCAACCACCGACAATCATCCTTCATTATCTTTCATTACTCCTCAAGTGCTCAAAACCATTGTCATCAATACCAACACCACATAAAAACCTAAATACTTATATATAAGTGGTTTTGTACCTTTTTAGTTAGTTTTAGTGATTAAATTGGTAGAACCATGCAAACCGCTCGATTGAACATAGACCCCCTTCTCTCTCTCTCTCTCTCTCTCTCTCTCTCTCTCTCTCTCTCTCTCTCTCTCTCTATATATATATATATATATATATATATATATATATATATATATATATATATATATAGATATATATACTAATTTTTCAAATTCCGGATGGGGTGAGTTCCCCACGTCGGCTCATCGCTGATCATCCACTGGGTTCACTGAACCTAGGCAGGTTAAGAACAGGTTAGGTATACCTCGTTTATCATTTTAATTACAATGGGAATAATATATCCGAGGTGCACCCTGTGTTGTTTGACAATACCACCACAATTCAAAACGAAAATTTTTAAAGGGCTTAGTTAACCATCAATAACTATCGTTGCGCATAGAAGATATCGGTTATAAAGTTGAAGATTTTGATGTCGATATGTTATCAATTACAAAGGATCACTTCTATAATGGGGTTATTAGAGAAAAAAGTTAGAATGTCACCGAAGATTAAAATCAAAGTCACTTTCATAACATCATTTAAACATATGAAGGGACAAGAAAAAGTAATACTTGTGAGAATTCAATGGTGAACAGAAAAAGAGAGCGAGAGAGACGGGAGGAATCGAATATTTTGGGTATCATGTAAGACAATCGCTTAGAAAGCACACAGTGATCTTTGATTAGAGAAAATTAGTATGATATGGGCCTGAGTGTGTAAGATATATATATATATATATATATATAAAGTTTATATATATGAGTTTTATAATCTTATATACATATAAATTGTGAATATATGTATACATATAAAGTTTATATAAATATATGGATGTAAATCGTGACAAGTTTATATATATATATAATTTTTATAACCTCATACACATAAAATATGACCATAAATCCAGATAATCTGATGACATAGTAAAACATTTAAGAACTGTGTTCGGAACCGAGCCAAACCGAAATCTGTAGTTCAGTTTTGGTTATAGCAAAGTCGGGTTCGGTTCAGTTCTCTGAAAGTTAAGAACCCAGACCAGTGGTTTGATTTGAAGTTGAGGTTAGAATGGAACGGTGAACGTCCCTACTTCCACATTATGGTTCGGAACAAGCATAAAAAGTTCCACTTTAAAAAGGTAAAGTAAAGTTTTAAAGTATTGCAAGAAATTGGTAAAACCTAGCACCTATAGCATTAGCTCATTGGTATGGCTATATGACTCGCATGGGTGCATGCATGTGTGTTAGGCTTCGGTTCCATTTGTAACGAAAGGAAAAAAATGAAATGATAAAACATAATTTTGCTCATTCGGTCCCAACTCACTAGCAGGGGCCCTATTGGCCTTGGTCCTATTATATGTTTTAACACCCCTCCTCAAACTAACAATGGAACAACTAATAGTTTGCTAAGCAGTGCTTGAAATCGAGGTGCTAGAAGTGACTTAGTGAAGATGTTTGCAAGTTGGTACTCTATTTGCATGAACTAAAAATTGAGGTGTCCTTGTACATACTCTTAACGAACGTAGTACCAATCCATCTCTATATGATTCTCTTGTTGTCACAATATATCTGAGGTGCATCTTTAAGATTGATGTGTAGATCTCTCAAGAGTTGGGTAAGCCATGTCAAGTCTAAAGTGATAGTTGTCATCGCTTTGTATTCAGCCTTTGTAAATGAGAGCGACACTTTTTGTTATTTTTTTACATCTATGAAATGAGAAAATCACCTAAAAACACACAAACACCTTTAGTGGAGTGTCTGTCATTGACATCACCTCCCCAATCTACATTAGTATAAGCAATTAAATTTAAAGAAACAATAAAAGAAAGGAAAACTCACCTATCAGTTATATTTTTGACATATCTGACAATTCCCATTACAACCCCATATGAGTTGTTATAAATTGACTTATAGTGTGAATCCCATTTGAGATGTCAGGCCTAGTGATTATCAAGTACGTCCAGACTCTAATCATTTGTCCATAAGGAGTAGGGTTTACCCATGCTTTTCCATTTGTGAGTCTCAATTTATGATTCATGTCCTGTCATCAGTGATTCCTAATCTCAAGATAATTTTTATAGCAAACTTGGTTTGAGATAAGAACGTACCTTTGTTGTCCCGAGTTACCTCTATCCATAGAAAGTAACGCAACATGCCAAAGTCTTTCATCTCAAACTCTTTTCCAAGAACCGTTTTTATATCCTACATACCCTCATCATCATCTCTAATGATGACCATATCATCCACATACAATAGAAGTATCACAATACCTACAACAAACTTTCTTACAAATAATGCATTGTCAGTATAGCATGCAATGAACTCGTGGTTAGACATAAAACTCATTTATTTTGTCGAACCACGTTTTATGAGCTTGTGTAATACCATAAATAACTTTTATGAGACACAAAACTTGGTTGTTTGATACATTAAGTCTACAAAGAGGTTCCACATAAATCTCTTCCTTAAGCCACCCATTTAAGAAAGTATTTTTAACATTTATTTGAACTATATCTTATTTTTTAATTGTACTTAAGTCAATGAGCATCTTAACTCTTATTATTCTCACTATGGAAGCAAATGTTTCTTTATAATCTATACCATACTCTTGAGAGTATCGTTTTTCGATAAAAGATGAGCCTTGTATCTTTCTAGAGTTCCGTTTTGATTTTATAAATCCACTTGCATCCTATGGGCTTCTTAGTATTGTGTTGACTAACTATTTTCCATGTTTAAGTTTTCTTCAGGGTCTCTAATTCAGTGTTCATGGCCTCAATCAATTCTTGAGATTTTTGAGTTTCTATATAAGTCTTGGGTTCCTTGATAGATATTAGGTTTGTTACATGTGCTCTACGAGTTGTAGAGAAGGTTTCATAGGATACAAACCTTTTTATAAGTCTAGATTCTATATTTGACCTTCTCAAGATAGAATCAATAGTTCAGGATTCCTTCTAATATAACGTTGATCATAGGGTGATATAATATGTCTAGATTGGGACTCATTATCAACAGTTTCTCATTCCTCCTCTTGGATGAAGTTCATCTCACCATCTAGCATATCCGTAAAAAACCGATATTCCTTGTTAATTGAAGAGGTGCTAGCATCATTTTCAAAGAAAAACTCATTTTAATAAATTTTACATCTCCAAACACATATAATTTGTCGTCTTTTGGGTCATAGCATACGTAACCTTTTATGTTATACCATATCCCACAAACACACTCTATTGCATAGGGAGAAAATTTATCTTCTTTATTTGTAAACACAAAATACTTACATCCAAAAACCTAAAGGTGTGAATAACTAGTGGGGTTTTCAAACAATTTTTCTATGGATGATATATTTTGTAAAATAGTTGTAGGCATTCTGATATTATAACAGCTTTTGCCCATAGGTTCTTTGAGACCTTACTAGTGATCAACAAAGTCCTAGTGGTTTCCATGAAGTGCTCATATTTTCGTTCCGCTATACCATTCTGTTGGGGGTTTTAGTACATGATGTTTGATGAATAATGTCATTTTCTTCTAGATAAGTTTCAAATTCTTTTAACATAAACGCTTCCATTGTAAGATCTAAAAACTTTGATATTTAAATTAAATTGTCTTTTGACTATATTCTTAAAGGTTATAAAGTTTTTGAAAACTTCATATTTTATTTTTAATAAGTATATCCATGAATATCTAGTAAAGTCATCAATGAAAACTACATAGTATGTTACTCAACCCTTAGAAATGCATGGTATGTGTCCCCAAACGTATGAGTGAACTAACTCAAAAGGTTTATAGGTGCATGTTATTCTTTTTGAAAATGGAAGATGCTTTATTTTTCCGAAATGACAATCATTGTAAGAGAATTCATCAACCTTGTTAGTTTTAATTGAAGAAGAGTTATATTTTTTATTAACGTTTAGATGACCCAATCTTTTATCAATATTTAGTTTAGTTCTGTCACTAGTAAATACACAAGAATTAAGGGGGTTTCAAGTAATTCTTTAAAATATTTTTTCACATGTCATGTGAAATGATGTAACTAAATCTAGAAGCCAAGACATATCTTTTGCTCCTTTGGAGGTGAAGTATACCGCACTAATATAGGCATTCTCCTTTAGTTATTCCTCTAGTTGTTTCATCTTGCTTTGAAGTTGTCGAACCTATAAGCTTTGATCTTCCTCCCCACTGACATATGTCGAACCTATAAGCTTTGAAGTTGTCGAACCTATACCGCACCAATTTCTTTGTACATGCTATGATTCTTTACAATAAAAGCAAGTTACCTCGTAGTTAGATTCATCTTATTTGAATTGTATAGGACGATAGGGTTGATTGTTTGTCCTTGGTCTAGAGGCGGCAAGTACAACCTCTTTTTGTTGCTTTGCTTCTTTAAATCTTGTTTATGGCATGAGCAAATCAGCTAAAACTTCTTCTCTTAAGGGGAATGGTTTAATGAATAAGACTTGACCTAATCCCTTCAAATTCTTCTCATATTTTTGATAAATTAATATACAAAATCTTCATTTTGTTCACATTGCCTTAAATCAAGACACCATGTACACCTTTTTCATAAGCACGGAGTTGATTCTAAATGTTCATAAATTCCATGTAGTATCATTTACGTTCTTGTCATTTTGGTGTAACAATATAAGTTTGTCATCATTCAGTGAGTCACATCACTATGTACATGTACTCTTTTCAAATACTCCCATGCCTCTTTGACATTGGTGAAGTCTGCTAAAGTGTCTCTTACGTATTCACTAACATTATTAATGAGGGTCTATATAATAGTTTTATGTCCTCCTTCATATTTTTCTTTATGTTTCAGACTTGAATCAATGAAATGTTCGATTTTTGTTCTGTTAATAACCCCACAATTTTTTAAAGTATAAATAATTTTTCATGATTTGAGTTCATGTTTTGTAGTTGGAATTCGTTAGGTGAAAACTAAAACCCTTGTCTTCCATTGTCAAGAAATAAAAAAAAAATCAACAAACACTTGGAAAGAAAAGTAGTCTTAATCGAAGCTTCCTTGGCACACTTCTCAAGGCAGTACCTCTCAATCAACGCCCTTAGTTAGGTTATGATACCATATAATGAAATCCACGCTTGGATCACTTCACAATGACCTCAATGATCCCCACGAAGTGTCTCTACACTTCTTTACAATTCAATCCACAAATAGGAAGCACAACACAACTCGAAAACATAGTTTTATTTCTTCACAGTGGCCTCAAAAACTATACTTATTACGTGTGCTTTTATAGAGGAACATATTTGAGAGAGAGCATCACAGCAGGAGCAGTGAACAACTAGTCATTGGGTTGGCTGTTTGTCCCCAACGGCTAGTAATGGCCCTGGCAGTCCTGGCCCTTGTGACCTAGTCTCAGCACACTAACAGGGGCCCTATTGGCCCTGGTCCTATTACATGTTTTAATTGAAAATACCCGACCAAATCAAGTTTGGGTTTTATTATGGGGATAAGGTGCTCCTTTGTGACTTATAACATAGTTAGTCCTCTACCTTAACATGGCAGGTTTAGAACCGGCCCGTTGGATCAAACCAAAACCGAATGGGCCCTGAAACTGGTTTTAGTTGGTACCTATTACTCCACTTGAAACTGTAAACAAATATGAGTCAGCTATTCGGTTCTTCCTTCTATGAAACCGGAACCAGACTGGAATTCGAACTAGTGGTTGAAATAACCCGTTTCAGATCCATTTGCATAAGTTTTATCTATTTTCTCAAACTTTCTTTTATCTTCTGTTGTTCTGATTTGCTTTTTAGTTCGAATCGGAACCGTAACGAAAACCAGTGCTTACTGATCATACCAGAAACTAAGCCAAATCGGGTTTGGTAAATAGAAAGTGACGGTTTTCGACCGCCCCAATCTACCCGGAACCGAACATGTCTACCACACACTGAACAGTTTCGTGTGCAATTCGTCCATAAGAGTGAATCCATACAAAACAATGGTCCTCAAGGAATCAAATAAATAGGCTGATCGTGATATATTGAGAATATGATGATTCTAAATGGAGTCATTTGATGACAACCGATGCATAATAAAAAATACGATGGATTTTATTCTATTGATTTTTTTTTTAATTATATATACTCCAGCAGTAAACATCACACGAAATAACTTTTCCAATGCGTTTCTTCCCTTTCGAATGCATGGCATGGCCTTGAAACTGTGCAAACTGCAAGAGAGAGAGAGAGAGAGAGAGAGAGACTCGTTCCCTTCATTAACAAGCGCCAACTCTCTGCAACGCTGACAACCAACCAAACCAAAAACCGGCCTCTTGTTTCATTCACAAATCAAAAACAAGAAGAAACCTCTTAATAAGTATCCTGCATCAAGGGGTACCCCATCTTTTAAGGACACCTTCCCCGTGGTAAGAAGTCAAAGTATGATGGATTTAACCCCTCAACTATTTTCTCCTAATTAAAGAAACCAGTGGAACTGGAGAGAGAGAGAGAGAGAGAGAGAGAGAGAGAGAGAGAGAGAGAGAGAGAGAGAGCTCATTTCCGGGATCCTCATTCAAATACAAGCCAACAATACCACCATCAGCAGCATAATCCCCACTACCATCTTGAACGGAAAAAAAAAATTGAAGCCAGAAGCAAAGGCCATCCTTCCCTCAAGAGAGAGAGAGGCATAATGCGATGCTAGAGATTGGTTCCTGCAAACTGTTTTTCCTTTTCTCTCTCTAGAAAAATGGCAGTTCAGGCTCAATACCCATCAAATTTTTGGCTCTCTGATATCATAAAAAGGTCTCCTTTTTCTCCTCTGTTCTTCCATCTTATTGTGTATCATTTCTGATGAAAGATATCCTAATTATTTGTTCCTTTGACACAGGAACTCTCAGGAGAACCAGGAATTGTTTGGTTCTGCCATAGCCTCAGATCATGCATTCTATAACCCTGACAAGAAATTATTTCATACATGTAATCTCTCTCTCTCTCTCTCTCTCTCTCTCTCTCTCTCTCTCTCTCTCTCTCTCTCTCAGATTATGTCTGTGATAAGTTTCTCGATAAATTTTGTAGTGGCAGGTACTCCTCAATTAAGTTCTTCAATGGCATTGGTTCAAGAACCGCAGCCACAACAACAACAATGTCATCAACAACAAGAGCGGTCCTGTTTGATGACAAATTTGGAAGATCTTCGCCTTCCTAATGCCCAAAACAAATCTTCTACCCATTCCCCGGTTTTCATTGGTCTAAGGCTCTCTCTTGAGGACCAACAAAACCAAACAAACCTCTCTTTCATGGCGGATGATCTCTCCCTCCTCCTAAACCAACACCAAGAAGAAATCGACCATCTTGTTAGATTACAGGTTCTCACGCACCCTCAATTCCCTTTCTCTAGTTCAGTTTCGATTAAAATTAGTCATTTTGATTTATAGCTCTGTCTCTCTCTTTATATATATATATATATATATATATATATATATATATATATATATATATATTATGCTACAAAAGTGCGTCACAATAATAGTAAAAACTCTCTCTCTCTCTCTCTCTCTCTCAAAACAGGGTCATCAATTGCGCCGGTCGCTCATCGCGGAGCGGCAGAAGCAATACGGCACGCTAGTAGCGGCTGTGGATCGTGTCGTGACTCGAAAGCTGAAGCAGAAGGAATCGGAGAGGGAGCAAGTCAACAATCGGAACGCCGATCTTGAGCAGCAATTAGAGCAGCTCCGTGCCCAGTCGCTCTTCTGGCAAGCCAAGGCCCATGCCCAGGAGGCCGTCGCCGCTGCCCTCCAAGCTCGGCTTGCCTCGGCGGCGCAAGCCCAGCCGAATCGGGCAGTAGATGAACCGGGTGATGCTGAGTCGTCCACTTCTGAACCGGAAGCGGCCCCGGGCTTCTGCAGGGCGTGCCGGGGGAGGGAGGCGTCCATGGTGGTGCTGCCCTGCCGCCACCTCTGCATCTGCTCTGTCTGCGCGGTTTTGCTGGCGCACTGCCCGGTATGCGGCTGTGCTCGAACCGCCTTCATCCAAGCCTGCCTCTCCTGAGTCGAAACGGTTTTCATCCGAGTCTTTTTCAGGTTATCTCCACTCCTCTTTGCCTTATTTTGGGGCTTCCTCGTTTATTAGAGGCTCACAGAAGCCCCTTCTTTGTTTTTGTTTTCTGTTTTTTACCATTTTTCTTTCTCTCCCTTGCTGAAAATCAGTTCACCGGAAAATTTTATTCATTTAAATTATCATTTATTTTTATGGATAAATATGTCTCTCTCTCATCGTTGAAGTTGATGAAGGGAATGCAATGGTGGGAGTGCTCGAAGGTCTAGAATATATTTTATCTCTGTAAATGCACGATACTGGAGTCTCTTTTGGACGGCATATGCGAGCTCGTGGTTTGGTGCTTAAGAAAACGATTTGGTGAATTTCTTTATTAACCATCGGAAGGGATCCCACACGAATCCACGATGCAGCGTCGAACTAAATTTTCATAGGGCAGAGAGAGAGAAATTAATATTATATATATATATATATATTAAATGGTTGGTTTATTCACAACACTAAGATAACTGAAGGACATATTCTTTAAAAAAGATATTTTTTTATACATACGTATATCCATATATATAGAGAGAGATATAGATATATAAGTAGAGAGAAATTATTATATGCGGACACTCATCTATACTCAAATTCACTTAAAAAATTTTACTATTATATTATATATATATATATATATATATATATATATATATATTACAAAGTGGTTGGTTTATTTACAATAATAACATGTGTGAAGGAGATTTTTTTATATATAGAGAGATTATTATATATGCACATTTATCTATGCTCAAATTAAGATTTGAATTTAAAAAATAAGAAGAAATTATATTTTTCACACTTTGCATTTAAAGCACATAAATACGAATTTAAATTTGAAGTTCGTTGTTGATCATATCGATTGAATGGTGGAGATCTTTAAGTTGATTATATATATATATATATAAAGAGAATAAAAGTTGTTAACTTGAGTTTCATTGCAAACCCTCTTATAAGACTTATCGTTCATGCGATCACACAGACAATGCAAATCAAGTCGCCATATTACATCAACGGCCGGCTTGATGATCATGTACGGATAATCAGACCTAGATATTATATATGTATATAATTTTGCTCATGTAAGGGATTACTCTTGCATGATCGGTCTCAAATCCGAATAAAGGAGAAGGATTGCATTAGATTTCCGACAGTCGGCGTAAAACTTTGTCACTTACCATGAGTTCTACAAAAAATAAAATAAAAAATTAATATAACCAACCCATCTAATATGGGAAAAGGCTTAGTTGTAGTTGCAGTTATATATAATAATACACAAAAATCAATAATGAGAGCTTTAGCATGATAAAAAGGAGGGTTCCGCATAGTTTCACACAGGAACGCGCTAAGGAATCACTTTAGATGGCGAATGAAGTTTGTGTCTCGACCACATGAGATTCCTAAAGGCTACTGTGGGGTAGTGGATCGAATGGCATTCAGATCATGGTCTCGCACCAAAACCATCTCATAAGTCGTGGTTGAGATGTTTTACATCATGATCGGCATGACATGGATCCATGTGTGCTTTTGGATCTTTTGGAGTATATCCAAATGAAGTTGAATTCGAGCCGAGACCGAGCCGGTTTGGTTTAGATAATGTAGATATGGGTAGCCAGCTTCGTACCGCTGGTTCAAGTTTTTCTAGAATGAGAATTGGAACTGGACTGGATCTGAGCCAGTTCTTGTTTGGAACTGCTGGTTTCGGTTCCAGTTTGAGACTTGAACCTTTCATAATCGGAAAAAATACTCAATATTTGAAAGATTACAAAAAAAATTTAACCACCAGTTCTGGTTCCATAATAGGTAGAAACCAAAAGAAACCGGTGGTCCTCGGTTTCTTGTGTGATTCCCGATTTGGTTCTGATTGAAACCGCCGGACAGGTTCCAAGCCTACCATTATCTTATGCAGATACAGCAACAAAACAATATAAATGGGGATAAAAGACTGGACTGGTAAATTTCTCTTTCTTGAACCTTTGGGAGGCCGAAGTTAGACGCATGCCCTGAATATCGAACTCATGACCTTAAACTTGTGAGTTGATCCCTAACCAGGTGGGCTATTTCTCCTTTTGAGACTTTATTTGAATTTGAGTATGCCTAGGTATATACAGTACCTTTCTAACTCAAAATGTGAGTTTGCCTAACAAAGAACTCCTTTTTCCATAATGACCAACTCTTCATTTGAGTCTATGAAACACAGCCTCTTAAAGCCCCACCTAGACATGGACCGGAATCCGTGAACCGTCGGTTCCTGTTTCTCCAAAACCTTGAACTTAATAAAACCGATTCGGGGTCGGTTCTGGTTTTGGTTCTAAGAATGTCAGTTTCAAGATAATTCTGGATTGAATCCGAAAACTCTCAAAACCAATAAATAAAAATTTTAAAAATATAATATATTTGATATAATAATAGGAAATTATCAAGCTCATAATAATATGACTGTCATCATAAGACTGACAACTCGTGATACATACCCTTGTAAAGCATAAAATGTTGAGACGTATCACAACTCGTATTTTACATACATCGGGATGTGAGGTACAATGTCGACTCGCATCACAATTGCATCATGTATCGATCGATACAGACAAATACATGCAATTTTGCACACAAAGCAATACCGCACCTGGCTAAGGGGTCGACTCACAAGTTAAAAGGTGTGGTTCGATACGCGCGGTGCGTGCACCCAAAAAGAACAAGGAACAAGGACATGGGTTTACTTTTTTATTGGTTAAAATAATTATTTTTTTATATTAAAAACATAATTCCTGAAATTGCCATTGACAATTTATTGGAAACAAAAAAATAATAGCATTAGTTAAGGGTCATAACTTCGTGTCCAGAGGATGAGATGCTACCAAAGCGATTTGTTCCTTTGACATTAGCTTGAGATCAAAATGGTGACGGTTTTCCGGATAGGAGCAATATACCTCTCTTTAGAGGTGGCCATCTTGGACCCAAACTGCCCCCGGTACTGGCCGAAATGGGAAGTAGGGGAACTGGAATCAAACCAAAACCGAGAACCCCAATAATTCGGTTCTGCTTCCTCCTATTGTGGAACTGAATTGAAGCCGAAACCGGAGATGGCAGTCTGGCGGTTCTAAGTTGTTGGACCCAGTTTCAATAGTGCCAGAGAGAGAGAGAGAGAAAAAAAAGAAAGGGAAAAAACGAAACAATTTTCAAAAAATATATATCATGTCATAGCATATTGAATATTGAATGGTAACATCCAAACATAAAATCGACAAACAAATTTCAATGTTACAAAATTTAGAATGCTTTAAAGGTTATATATATAGAGAGAGAGAGAGAATCTAAATTTAGGAAACCACAAGAAATTAATCACAACCATTCAACCTTTGAGATGAATGGTTGATGTGATAAAATAGAAAATATTTGCATTAAATGTAGAATATAAAAATAACAATACTTTCAATTTAAATCTCCAACCTTAATCATGTCCATCATAGAGTGGAGACCATAAGTTTCTTGTGGTTGTATGTTCTCTTTGGTTCCTTAAGTCTAGACTCTCTCTCTCTCTCTCTCTCTCTATATATATATATATATATATATATATATATATATATATATAGAGAGAGAGAGAGAGAGAGAGAGAGAGTAGTATCATTAGGTGTTCAATTGTTTTGTGCTTTGAATTTGTAAGGGGAGTCAATGGTCCACAACTGGCAGTGCACTTTATCGACGCTTTAGATGCATGTATTAACACCTGAACGACACACTTTACCCTCTTGAGGTAACAAAGTCAAACTATTCTATTTATTTTCATGAAAAGTGATCCTGCTCCATGATCAATAATGGCATCCATGAAAGTCAAAACGTGTATATATATATATATAGAGAGAGAGAGAGAGAAAGAGAGAGAGAATGGGTCCTCTTTATCATTGATCCTGTTCACTTATACACTATTATTGCTTTTCGAGAGCATAAATATAATTACATTATTTTTTATTTTTTTTTTAAATCCTTAAATCATCAAAGTATGCTTTTCTTGTATATACATATATATATATATATATGTATGTATATAATGTAAATATATATATATACACATGTATACATATAATATATTTATATATTTATATATTTACATTTATATATGTGTATATATATATATATATATATATATATATTTATCATATAGTTGGGAATCTTTTACCAAGAAAATTAGATAGAAGAAAGTATGTCTAGAAGCGAGAAAGTTGAGTCACAACTGTACAAGGAAAAGTTGTAAAGAAACCCCTACGCCAGCTCACTATCATTCTCGCCCATTGATGATAAGAAAATTGGCCACACATACGTAAATGTCGACACCCCGCTTGGGTCATTCATTTTGCTGAGAAAATTTGGCCTCTTTTGCTGAGGAAACTACCCATTTTCTTGCCAAAGTAGGTGAAACAGTCAGGCCCAAAGAAAACTAATTCTAGGAAAAGAAAAGAATCAGAATGGCCTAGCGGGTGTTTGATTACGAGGCCTTAATTTGAGTTCCAATCTTAATCGAACGTAGACTTTGATTATAATCTTACTTTTTACTTTTTACTCGATTATGATACCCATTCATGTTTAACCAAACAGACCCTAGAAGATGAAGAAAACATAGACATAGCCAGTTCATAACCAGCTCGATGGTTCAAACCGGAACGACACTGCTGACAGAACCGGTGGTAACCAAAACCGGGCCAAGAATCGGGGCATCCTCAGTTACGTTTACAATTCATGGTATCCCGAACCGGAGGTTCCAAACCACCCCTAACTAATTGTAACACTCAATATCACAAATTGATGGGTAACTCAAGTGTTCCCTACAATAATTGTTGTGGTTGGTGAGTTTTAAAAAAAATTGAAACAGTTTTGGAGCAGTTCTGAAACTACAACCGTCTCAAAACTGACTGTTCCACAATCAAAACAGGGATGATTCGGTTCCGGTTCCAGGTAACCCGGAACAGGACATGTCTAGGAGAACATGTCCTGGTCTCACCATATACTAGCATTATTATTTTACAAACAAGACTGAGTGCCGCAATATGGCTTTTTAATTAACACCTTTAAAACAAAGCAATTCTACTTATAATTTTTTGTTACTCGATAATATTGTTGTTTGGATGATCTATTCTATGTATTCAAAAATACTCTATTGAGTTAAAGTTTCGTCTGTCTTGAGGGGAGCAGCTTGGTACTAAATTTACCAGTGTGTGTAAACCAGGACACTAGAGGTAGTGGTCGTAAATAAATTGAGTACGAGATTCCGTCATCACCATCACATCGGACAAAATTATCTGAGCAGGATATGCTCCGAAGAAGCACCAAGAAACGGAAAGAGCCAATAACATGGGTGACACTAGAGGTGCCTAAACCAGGATTTGGTGAGGACACAAGAACCAAAAGGCTTAATGGTTAATGTCCAAGAGATCCTATAGTCAGATATTAATGGGATTAGTGGGCGTGGCTGAAGGGACTTTGAATGAGCAGGAAGTCGTGGAAGAAGATGGAGATGACTCTTCAGCGATTGAAATCATAGAACATACTCGAGGTAATATCGTGATTCCCGAATTTATTGGTTTTGATACTGAATTTGCAAGACTCTACAAACCTTTTCGCAGAGCTCTCATAGTAAAGCTGCTAGGGAGGAAAATTGGATTGAAAGCGGTTGAATCAAGACTTAAAGGCATGTGGGTGAAGGATGGAGTTATCACAGCTGTAGATATTCGCAATGATTTCTTTGTGGTTATCTTTATTAGCAATGATGATTATGATTTTGCATTAGAAGGGGTTGCTTGGATGATATACGACCACTACCTAACGGTTAGAGAGTGGAGTCCAAACTTTGATCCTGAAACGGCAACTATTAATAATGTCTTTACATGGATCAGATTTCTGAAAATGCCTAAACCTTTCTACGATGTCCGTGTTCTCAGAAGAATTGGCAATAGAATTGGAAGGCAGTGAGAGTGGATATCATGACATCCAATATGAATCAAAAAAGGTTTGCGAGGATTTGTGTGGCATTAGGTATTACAAAACCATTACTGCCGAGCTCCATAATTAGAGGACGTGAGATCCAAGTGGAATACGAGAGCCTTCATACAATTTGCTCTTTTTTTGCAGAAAGTTCAGACACAGATAAATCATGCCCGAACAAATCTAAGGAAAACGAGATGTTGGCAGATGAAGTTGATAAAAGCAAAACTATGAGAGAAAACTGCAAGAGTTCCGAGGCTACATTTGGGCCATGGCTGACAGTAAAACGCGAGCTCGACCAATTCCAGCAAACGTTGGAAGAAAGCCGAATTTGTAAAATCAATCTATCGGAGGAGTATCTAACAGGTTTACTAATGCAACTCGATTTGCAAATTTAGCGGTTGAAGAGGATGAAGATAATCACCAAAAAGGAGAAACCAAAGATATGAGTCCAAATTCTATGATTTCTGTTATTGTCAACACAGTTGTGCCATCTAGAAGTAGAAGGTAATGCTGTTGATCACTAGCATCTTACGACAGTGTATGCAAGGCTTAATGGCGATGTGAAGCGGAAACTCTCTAGAGATTTATACCACATAGCTGAACGTATTAAGGTACCACTTCTAATTATTGACTTAATGATATCAGGTTTGCGAGTGATAAACATGGTGGAGCGCCAGTTAATGATAGAAGATGTTGAGTTTTTGAAGAGAGGATTAATGCCTGCAAATTGTTAGACGTCCCAACCCAAGGAAGTCATTCGACAGGGAGACCCGATCTCCCCTTATATTTTTGTGCTATGTATGGAGAAACTCTCACCTGATATATGACACTATTACGTGTGGAAGATGAAAGTCTTTCCGGATGGGCACAGCGGACCCTATATATCACATCTCATGTTCGTTGATGATCTGATGTTGTTTGGTGAAACCATAGAGGAACAAATAGAGGTAACAATGGTTGTATTAACGACCTTTTGTGCCTTTTCAGGTCACAAGATTCATAAAAGAAAATCTTACATCGTGTTCTCTGCTAATACACCCAGTGCCATCGAGCTGAAAATTATCTAGATATCGAGTACCGAGTTGTTGATTCTTTTGGGTACTACCTAGGGGTTCCAATCTTACAAGGAAGGAGCACAAGACGAGATCATCAGTACATTATCGACAAGTTCAAGAGGCGGCTCACAGGATGGAAGATGAACTGTCATAGTTTTGCAGGGACGGTAACATTAGCCAAGTCGGTACTAGCCTCCATTCCGATCTACCCGATATTGGTGAACGAGCTTCAATACCATCAAATGAGTTGAAGTGGAAAGTCTATGACTTTGTTAAGGATCGACAGTGGGATTTGGAGAGAATATGCAATGTTCTACCGAGTGAGGTAGTGGCCCAGATTAAAGTGATGCCCCCTACGATTGAGCTCGGACCAGACGGCATCAAGTGGGCGGCAACACTAGTGTGTCCTTTTTAGTAAAGAGTGCATATATCCTCATCAGAAGAGAAGATGGGCCTAACAGATCATTAGTATGGCGAAGCATTTGAAAATGGCCTGGACCGCATCGAATTCAATCCTTTCTTTGAACAGTTGGACAGAACAAACTACACACTGGCAAGATATGAGAAAGAAGAAATGAATTTGCTATTGCGTGCCATTTCAACCATTGCAACAGCAAATAATAACTTTCACCATCATCGAGATAGGCAGGTAGAGGAAGGTAAATTAATGTGGATATTACCGGAGGAGGGATGGATCAAACTAAACTGTGATGGGCCAGCCGGGGAAATCCAGGAGTCGATGGATGTGGAGGAGTCTTGCGTGACTCTAATGAAGATTACTTGATTTTATATTCAATATTGGTTGGTGCTCGGCATTGGACGCTGAAGCATGGAGAGCATAATTGGGTCTTGAAGTAGATTGGTCTAAAGGAAAGAGTCTGATAATCCTCGGGACGGATTCTCTGGAACTAGTCCGGTGGTTTCGGGAAGAACAATCTGTCGAACGATGTGCATCCTCTCTCCTTATAATGAAGATGCGGGACTGGTGTGTCCAAGCTACATATGTACATCGCGAGAGCAATAAGTTGACCAACTTATTAGCTAGAGACGGCTTACAAAGGCCAGAGCTTCATGGAAGAGGGACCGCCTTTTGTTAGGAAACTGATGCGTGCTCACAGGGGTGAAATTTGTGTACTGATAGAGAATGCAGTATCATAGGCATTTGCTTCATTCATTAAAAAAAACTCTGTTCTGTGTTGACTGACAAGTTGAAGATCATGAGTTCGATACTCCGGGGATGCACATGTATTCAGCCTCTCCACTGTACCCAAGAAATAGAAAGGGTGAAACTACTTTTCACTACCACCACCATGAAATTGTTTAGGGTTGGGCAAACTATGTAATATAGCTCACGAGTTAACCGTCGTCCATTGTTCTTCTTTTCTATTTTGAATAGGGTGAATACTCGACCTTGACTCGATATAGATCGGTAATAACTCCATATACTTTGCTTGGTTGTTTCTCGCTGCGCTGTATCATGCTTTCCTTATGATCCCTATAAGCTCCTCTCTCTTAAGTTCAAAATTCATTTTTCTCAAAAGATAAAGAGAAAATAAATATTTTTCCTTAAGAAATCTAACCTAGAAAACAGGAAAAAAATATTTTTAAAATGAAAAGTAGAAGTTATTGGTCAAAAACGAATACTGAATGCAACCAAAGTGTTAGCTCA